>CM053027.1:282296586-282710910 GCA_028564925.1 Lithobates sylvaticus | reverse complement strand
TCTTCTCATCAATACTCCATTAGAAAACAAATCTCTTAAGAGGAAAGGAAGGCTGTTCTGCCTCAAGTGCCCTGTCCCTGATTCCACGAAGCGTGTGCTCCAGCAGGAAGACTAGAAGGACAGTGTCACTGATGCATGCATTGTCGCTCACCATCCTTATGGCCTCCTCAAATGGTGACAGGACAGTGCATACATTCTTTATCAGTAGCCACTGGCGTGGTGAAAAGAAGCCACGCTCCCCTGAGCCTGTCCTGGTGCCATACTCACACAGTTACTCATTGATGGCCCTCTGCGTGTGTGCAGCTACTGCAGCATTGCCAATGTTGAGTTCCACCTGATGGGCATGTCACAAATGAGGCGGTTGATGGGCAGGTTGAATTCCCATTGAATGTCAGCCACTGGCATTGTATGAAAACCAGAAATACCCACAGACTTTTCTGGCCTGCCTCAGAAGATCTTGTAATCCTGGGTACCCAGTCAAGAAACGATGCACCACCAAATTCAGGACGTGTGCCAAGCATGGAACATGTGTCAAGTGTCCCTGTCGAAGGGCAGAGAGAAGTGCCAGTGTCACATACAACCATTCCTGACTCAAGATACCATGGTGTCACCTCTGAGCCTGCCCCTGCAGAGCTGACAGAATCTCTGCCCCAGTGTGGCTTCTGTCTGCTAGGCAGACCAACTGAAGCACCGCATGACATTTTTTAGCCTGACTGCTTGCGTAGCCCCTTGAACGCTTAGGGAGCACTGCTGGTTCAGAGGACAATTCAGCAGACGAGGCCATAGAGGAAGAAGAGGGGCTGGAGCAGACAGATGTGGCAGAATCACCACCAGCTTTTTGGAGGCGTGGTGGCAGAACAAGCTCCAACACTGAACCCTGTCCTGCATCCTGCCCAGCTGCCAGCAGAGTTACCAAGTGCGCCGTGAAGAAAATATAATGTCCCTGACCATGCCTGCTGGACCATGAGTCAGCGAAAATTTGAACCTTGCTGCTGACTGCCCTGTCCAACGAGGTGAAAACATTGCCTTCCACATGACGGTACAGAGCTGGAACGGCCTTACGTGAAAAAAAAGAAATATTTTTGGAACCTGCCACTGTGGTACAGCACTTCTACAAATTCAGAATTTTATGGTTCAGCAACTGGGGTAGCAAAATTTTCCTGGTGAAAACAACAGGTGGTGTACTGCTAGCAGATTGGGTGCAAGTACTTGTGGCACCTATTGCTATACCTTCATTCCTCTCAGTGCAGGTTTTTGAGAGGACTTGAGGTATAGTAGGGGTTAAGATCCCAGATGAGGAGCAAGGAGAAGTCTGCATTTTTTTTTATGATGTGGGTCTTTCAGGTGCTGTTGCCAATGGACTGCATGGCAGGTCGTCATATGTCTTGTCTTGTATGCCCAAGCGGCTGGTGTTCTGGCCACGCTGCGGACAAAGATTGCAAAACAGCAATGGTGCAATCTACTGCACATGTGTTGAAAGAAGCCCACACCAATGAACTTTTGGAAGTCAGCGGGGAGTCAGCAGTGCCCTGCACCTGTGGAGCTCTGTGATGTGATGCAATAGGGTGACTGCCCTTAAGCTGGCCCCTGGAGGACATCCTGCCTTGTTGGATTTGTGCCTCCTCCTCCTCCTCAATTTCCTCCTCTGTTTTCTTAGGCACCCAAGTACAGTCAGTGACCTCATCATCCCCTTCCTCCTCGTCACTGGAGCAAACTTGGCAGTATGCTGCAGCTGGGGCAACATGACTGCTAGTTTCTTGTCTTTCTGTGGCACCCCCTCTCTCTAGGCTCATGTTACTCCCTTTCTCAATCTGTGGACCAACATCGGAGCATTTATATTGCTGCGCATCCTTCAGCAGCATGTAACCGACACTATGGTCGAATAATTCTGGTGACTCCTCTGTGCATGATGGTGGGGCTACGGAAGGAGTAACTATGGACAAGGAGCCAGTAGAATAAGCAGCTTTGGTAGCATTGGAAGGCAAACTTGTATGAGCCTGGGTGACAGAGGATGAGATGGATAAGGACGGCTTAGTTATCCACTCCACCAACTTTTCTGCATGTTGTGGCTCAATAACACAGCCAGCAGCAGAAAAAAGGGACAGGTGCACCGCCTGCAGAGGATGCACCATGCCCGCGACCGCCACTTTTCACTGTAGACACAGAGGCTGCTTGCCCTCTTTTAGTGGCCTGTGAGCATCTGCCTCTCCTTGGTGGCCTTTTGCACATGATGGGTATTTTTTTTTCACACCGCACTACACTGTATTATAAACTCTGCACTGCACTATATACTCTGCACTAAATGCACTGTATTATATACTGTACACCGCCTGCGCTGTATTTGCTGTACACCGCCTGCACTGTATTATATACTGTACACTGACTGCACTGTATTATTTACTGTACACACTGATTGCAATGTATTATATATTGTACACACTGTATTATATACTGTGTACACCACCTGCACTGTATTATATACTGTACACTGACTGCAATGTATTATATACTGTACACACTGTATTATATACTGTGTACACTGCCTGCACTGTATTATATACTGTACACAGCCTGCACTGTATTATATACTGTACACTGACTGCATATGTGTTATATACTGTACACACTGTATTATATACTGTGTACACTGCCTGCACTGTTTTAGATACTGTACCGACTGCACTGTATTATATACTCTACACTAACTGCAATGTATTCTATGCTGTGTTACTGCCTGCACTGTATTATATACTGTACCCCGCTTTCACTGTATTATATACTGTACTGACTGCACTGTATTATATACTGTACACTGACTGCAATGTATTATATACTGTGTACAACCCCTGCACTGTATTATATACTGTTCGCCGACTGCACTGTATTATATACTGTACACTGCCTGCACTGTATTATATACTGTACACTGCCTGCGCTGTATTATATACTGTACACTGCCTGCACTGTATTATATACTGTACACTGCCTGCACTGTATTATATACTGTACACTGCCTGCACTTTATTATATACTGTACACTGACTGCACTATATATTCTACACTGACTGCAATGTATTATTCATTCTACACTGCCTGCATGCTCTATCCACAAACTAACCTGCCTAATCTCTCTCCAGTCTCCACATTAACACACTACATACGGCCGCCGTGTAAGCAGCCTTATATAGTTTGGGGCGTGGACTTAGCCCCTGAGCCTTGATTGGCCAAAGGCACCCTGCACCAAAAGCATTGCCAAAGCATGCAGGTCATATCTCGCAGTGCATTATGGGGCGCCCCATATGTTTGTTTGTTCTATGAACTAATGATCACCCAATGTTCGGGCCCATCCCTACATAATTCTGAGACTCTGCATTTCAAAGCAATTTCGGTAATGAATATTGACTTCAGTTTAGATGGAAGAAAGAGTAATGCCCCGTACACACGGTCGGACATTCCGACCACAAAATCCGTTTTTTTCCGATGGATTTTGACCGAAACTTGTGTTGCACACACACAGTCGGACAAATCTGATCGTTCTGAACGAGGTGACGTACAAAACGTACGACGGGACTACGTAGAGACCAGTAGCCAATAGCTTTCATCTCCAAATTTCTTCTGAGCATGCGCGGCACTTTGTGCGTCGGAATTCTCTACACACGATCGGAAAAAGTCTGATCGTATTTTGTTGTAGGAAATTTTTAGATCCTGCTCTCAAATTTTTTCTGTCGGAAAGTCCGAAGGAAAAAGCCCGCTAGAGCCCACACACAATCAGATTTTCCGACAACATAATCCAATCAGACTTTTTCCATTGGAATATCCGACCGTGTGTACGGGGCATAAGAGATAATAAGGCCTTTAGGATAAAAGATAGGACCCACTGGTGAAAAAATTGTCCAAGCAGTGGTTTAAAGCTGGATACAATTTTCTTTAGATTTTTTCCTTTAAATTTACCAAAACCATACAATATGAGGTCAAACTTAAACACTTTCAATTTGTATGCAATCAGGCAGGCCTTTGCACTACATAGTTGAAGGTAGATCTAAAGGAAATCGAACAACAAAAGTTGTATGGTGTGTATCCAGCTTTATTCACTGCAGCCCCTAAAAAGGAAAAAAACTAGAGGATTAGGTACCCATTTCCATAGAATGTAGGACCTTTAATGAGTTGTATGACAAGCTGTTCTTTAACCCATTTTGCTGGAATACATGAAAAATTCAAACCTGAAGGAGATAAGGGCTTCTAATTCTTTCCCGAAAAATTGCGACCTACGGTAATAAATTGAATGCAACACAAAATCACACCGCTCAAAAAACAAATGATGAGATGGACGGTGGCACACCTAGTCCAGGTACTTTGGCTCAGGATGTCCCCCCACATCCAGAAACAAATCACAAATGTACATAGAAGATCCGACACCACTGGAAATTCAATCTTCAATTTTATTGTTGTCGTATGACCATAATAAAAAGAACAGGCAGACGCGTTTCGGCATGCAGGCCTTTTTCACAGCACATTCTAAAGTGACACACATAGCATTTATATATATGCACAAGGAAGTTCATCCCTACCAATCAGATGTTATCTTTAATCAAGGTAAATGGGCAACATCCCTGTGTGTGAATAATCCCTACACAGTGCAATATACATCATTATCTAAAAACAGACAAAAAAGCATATATAAAACGAATACAATAAAATCTAAAAACAGTGAAGCAATTTTATCTGTAGTAAACAAATTGTAAGAGCAATTAAATAATAAAGAGAAAAAAAATATTGCTTTATTGGGAGAAAATGGATGGAAAATCCTCAAGAGTAGTCCTTACATGGAGCAGCCTAACAGAGGAATAAGTCAACGTCATATCTATTGTTCATCCCAAGTGGTAATCTGGTGTGAAGGCTAAAGATCTACCATACCTCACGTTTTTAGGAGCTTCCGGTGTGTGTCACTGCCCCGAGGTGGATTTTTAACCTTTTGTAAACCATAAAAAAGGGGATTAACTCAAGAGATAAAGCGATAATTCTACCACTCTACGAGACTCTGGTCCGGCCTCACCTGTAGTATGCTGTCCAGTTCTGGGCACCAGTCCTCGGGAAGGATGTGCTGGAAATGGAGCGAGTACAGAGAAGGGCAACAAAACTAATAAAGGGACTGGAGGACATTAGTTAGGAAGAAAGGTTACGAGCACTGAACTTATTCTCTTTGATTCTCTTTGAGAAGAGACGCATGAGAGGGCATATGATTTCAATTTACAAATACCATACTGGTGACCCAACAATAGGGATAACATTATTCCACGAAAGGGAGTTTAATAAGACACATGGCCACTTATTAAAATGAGAAGAAAAGAGGTTTAACCTTAAACTGCGTAGAGGGTTCTTTACTGTTATGCCCCGTACACACGATCGGACTTTTTTGACAACAAAACCGTGTTTTTTTGTCCGAAGGTTGTTGGCTCAAACTTGTCTTGCATACACACGGTTACACAAATGTAAGCCAACAATTCCCCGTTTCAGCGGGGAGCATCGATAGTTTCAAAAAACGATTAGATAAGCACCTGAACCACCACAACTTACAGGGATATACAATATAATACTGACATGTAATCACACACATAGGTTGGATTTGATGGACTTGTGTCTTTTTTCAACCTCACCTACTATGTAACTATAAAATGTAAAAGATGACATATTGCCTGTATGATGATATTTAAAGTGTTTTGACACATTTGATAAATCTTTATCTGACTCATAAGTAGTAGTGTTTGTTTATTCTAGTTCTTAGAGCCCTTGTAGTGCACCCTGCATATTGTAGATGGCATGATATACATTCCACCACATATACCACATTTGTAGTTCCAGAATTAATGTAATCTAGTCATTTTAAGCTCTTACCTGTGGAACATGAGATGCACTACATCTGATTTTTTAGAATGTTTGGTGCAAAACCTACATGTAGCAACACCACAAGCATAAGAACCTGTGGTGTTTAGCCATGTTTTTGTATAAGCCTCCGATTGGAACATACTTGGAGAAAAAATATCTCCCAGTGTGCTGGCTCTTCTGCTGGAAAACATGCACCCTGCTTCCAAAATAAATTGAATAGTCCACATTTCTAGATTTTGCAATAAGGACCCCATTATGCTCTCTGGCAACAAAGTGATCACAGGTAGCACATTTCAACCTCCAGGCCATCCACTTCAGACTCGCAGGATTTGGATGAAAATACCTGTGTTGTTTGGAGTAAGCAATCTTGGCAACAAGATAGTGGAATTGGCCATGAGCCTTTGGAAACCCCTTAAAGCGGAGTTCCACCCAGAAATGGAACTTCTTCTGGTCGGATTCCTCTCCCCCCCCCTCCGGTGCCACCTTTGGCACCTTTTCAGGGGGATGGGGGGAGCAGATACCTGTCAAATACAGGTATTTACTCCCACTTCTGGGCATAGAACTACGAAATGTCTGGCCCCCTCCTCCTTCCCCCCACTGTCTTCTGGGAGACACTAGACATGGGCGCCGTCAAAAAATTTGTTTCGTTTTGTTCCGTTTTCGTTTCGTACGGAAAAAAAATTGTATTTTCGTTAGATTCGTAAACTTTTCGTAAAAATAACGAAAGTTTGTTATGATGAATTTATCATTGTGAGGGGTTCCCACCATCCCTGTGCTGTGCTGACTTCCTGGGTTTTTAACTTTTAGGTTTGTTAACTTTTTGTAACAATTACGAATGTTCGTTATGATGAATTTATCGTTATGAGGGGTCCCCACCATCCCTGTGCTGAGTTCCCAGGTCTATACACTTGCTGTGTCCATTATGAGGGGTTTCCACCATCCCTGTGCTGAGTTCCCGGGTCTGAGTGTACACCCGCTGTGCCTATTATGAGGGGTTCCCACCATCCCTGTGCTGTGCTGACTTCCTCAGATTGGTGAACAAAACACCAGTCATGTTTGTTAATTTGGATCCGAAATTCCGAAATTTGTTAACGAAATTTCGTATGAAATTCGTAAGCATAGAAATTCCCATAGGGTTCCCACCATCCCTGTGCTGAGTTCCCAGGTCTGTACACCTGCTGTGTGTCCATTATGAGAGGTTCCCACCATCCCTGTGCTGAGTTCCTGGGTCTGAGTGTACACCCGCTCTGCCAATTATGAGGGGTTCCCACCATCACTGTGCTGACTTCCTGGGGTTTTAACATTTAGGTTCGTTAACTTTCCTAACAATTACGAATTTTCATTATGATGAATTTATCATTATGAGGGGTTCCCACCATCCCTGTGCTGTGCTGACTTCCTGGGTTTTTAACTTTTAGGTTCGTTAACTTTTCGTAAAATTTACGAATTTTTGTTATGAATTTGGATCCGAAAGTCGTAAACGAAATTTCGTATTTTGTACGGAGTTCGTAAGCATAAAAATTTGTATTTCGTTTTCGTACAAATTTTCGTTTCGTACGAAACTAATCGCACATGTCTAGGAGACACCAGAAGACAGCAGGGACCATTCAGATCGGGCAGCATGTCTCACGCATGCGCAGTAGGAAACCTTTAGTAAGGATGTCGCACCTGCACCCGGAACTGAGGGACATGTCAGCTTCGGATGAGGACATTGCGGGCTCCCTGGACAATTGTCCTTATATTAAAAGTCAGCAGCTGCAATATTTGTAGCTGTTGACTTCAATTTTTTTTTTCCCAGGCAGAACTCCACTTTAGGAATCAGCGGAGTTGGAGGAAAGACAAGCATCAGGTGGAACCTCCACATCTTGGCCAAAGGCGTCCTAACCTATGGCCTGTGAGTATCAGAACCAGGAAAAGTAGAAAGAATGCTGGGAATTCCATGCCAAGCGAACCAATTCATAGGGATCTATGAATTTCCTGGACAATCAGTCTGCTACAACTCTGGCGGATACAACATCACCCAAGGTCAAACCTGCACCCTGGTCAAAGAAGAGTGGCAGACTCTTGGCTCCCCCTTGGTGGGCTAAGTAACCACTGTGGTCCTGTAATCTGAAAGTGACTGCATGACTTCATAAAAGAGACTGAACCTCTATTAGAACATATCGGTCTGTTGAAGTAGAATAGTAAAGTATCGAACCAGGCAGAACTTAAGCAATGCAGGTTTATTAACAGCTGATAACATACAGGTTTATGTTCAAAGTATTACAAGATACATGTCTAATTTATACAGTTTCTTACAATGCAAGCATATTAGATATAGGTATTCTTATTCCCTTACCAAATTGAAACAATTGTGAATTGTTCTCACCTTGAACCAGAATGGGTCTTTTCTGCCAATTCTTGGGAACCCGTCACCTGATAGGGTCCAGTCAGTCGACCAGTGGTCTGGTCCCCTCACAGAGTTGTGGGTTCCTGCTCAACCAAGTTCTTGAGGGAAATTCACCTGAGACCACACTCTGGAACAAGTTAAGAAGTCTTCTCTGACCCGTACGAGGAGATAAGCTACGGACAGATATTTGCCTACTGGTTCTGACCGTCTGCCACCCTTGCAATAGGGCTGCATAGACAAACAGTCAGCCTGATAGACGCCTATCTGACTTGTCTGAAAAACAATTGTAGAGCTTGCATTTATATACCCTTTTACAAGCCTATCTCAGCCATATTTCCTACATGTGATTGGTCGCGAAGATCTACGTCAATGTAACCAACCATAAATCTGACACCTGTTCTATAACCAGACAAACTTATTACTCCCAGAATTCCTATATGTTCATTAAAAAGATTTATAACTGCTCTTGTCCAATTAAAAACACCTGTGTAGAGACAGTCTGGCACCCAGCTGTGTTATTAAACTTTCCTTATCTTTATATGATTTAACTAAGTTCAAGAATTACAGATTTACGATCATGAGAGAATAAAATGTCAATAACCCCACCAGACGTTTTGTATGTGTTATTGTATAATCCTATGTGTAAAAGTACTTTATCACTTACAATATGTATACACATATATACATATATATATATATACATACACACACACATGCAAAGCCAACTATCTATTCAATATTGTCTAATTATTAACATACATAGATATACATAAATATATACCTAACTATAATATGTATTTTAACAGTTTTAACGAGGACTCAATCAGCCCTTTGTTTGACCTTGTCAAACTTAATTTAATGTTCTTTACATAACTTTCCCGTATTCCACCTAATTATTTTAACCACCTGTATTCTTATCTTTGACGGTGCTTCTCTTATCAGCTATATTTCACTTCTGTCAAAGTTCTCTCTTCTTCTAATTAGTAACTCTGTGATTTATATGAATTTCAAGACTAAACAATTCCATATAACTTGAATGTGTTCTAATGAACTTTCACCCAGTAAACCATCTTATAAAAAATATCAGAAAGAAGCAGAGAGGTCATCTAAAGTTCAACACTTAAAAAATAAGTCTTTCTAAATCTATGGAAAACACAGTATACATGGTTAAAGATTACTAATTGTTGCTTTACTTATTGAATAATAATATTGATAAGACCACTACTAAATAATAATAATAACAACAATAATAATTATATTATCAATAAAATATATGAAAATCAATATGAATAATATGAAATACATTGGCTAATATGAGATTCTACAAAACTGTCTCTAGTTTCAACTGATTGGAACTTGCCGTTGAGCCCTGCCATCTTTTAGCCTGGCCCTGATGACCCACACGATAAATTCCAAGTCCCAAAGGACTGGCATCTGTAGAGATGAGTTTGGAGTGGAATGATGGATGCTAGATAGCAAGAAACCGTCCACCAATATAAGTGGGCTAATAGAACTGGGAACAACAACTTATAGAGTTGACGAATGGCGATCCCATTGTCAAAGGAAAATAAATTGAAGTCTCCTACTTCACCATTTGGCCCTTGCCACAACAGGCATGGTGGAGGATAGAAAGCCCAAGCACTGCATACATGCCTTGCTAATGAACAGAACCTGGACATCAGCACCTTCATCCTGCATAAAGTGATCAGGATCTTCTACCCAGGTGGATAGACGTGACCTTAACCGGTAACGAACAGTGTTCCAGGAGTTAAGTAGACTGAAGTTGATGCTACTGAAAATTGATAAGCTATTTTGAGCTTGTGAGTGTCCTGCAGGCTAGAGCCTGGGCTAGCAGGAGTACTCTGACATAACTATCAGCAGGATGTCACTGAGGTAAAGAATGCCATGAAGACCATAGATTCTGAGCGTTGCCATAAAGACGGTGTATAGACCAAAAAGCATACCATGAACTAGGAAAAGTACACCGTCTGCTAGAAACCTGAGAAAGTGCTGGTATACCCAGATTATAGGAACATGTAGATATGCATCTGCTAATTCCATCAAAGGCATCATGTCTCCCTTCTTCACCACCAAAAATAATGGTTTCCAAGGATTCTATCATGAAGTGAGAAACCTTTATAAAAAAAAGACATTAGGTAAGATTGTTCCAAAATCCCCTTGATACGTGTCAACACTAAGCGAGGAGTAATTACTTGCGTTCAACCCCTGAATCTGCATCGAAGGAATGCTGTGAGCCACTAATAACTCATTTAAACTGTTCGCCGACAGCCAAACCACTCTTTCTATCTTCTAAAACCAAAAGGAGGAGAAAACCATGCTCAAGAGATGGACCCCTAAGTCCTAGCAATAGGCAAGTCACCTGTTCCAAGAGTAAACCTTTCTACTGAAGAACAAGAGGCCTGTACATGGCTAGGGTGCCAAGATATTGTCCCACCTGACGCGACCCTCGGTCTGAGGCCTGTCCTACAAAAGAGTAGAACCGGATGGTTTCCGACCAAATAAAGTAAACTATCAGTGAGAAAAGCCCTCTGTCCTGAAATGTGTGCAGGAATATACAGATATTCATAAGGGTAGTCAGTCCCAGTGAAAAGGATGGTTCTGGACCCAACAAAATGACTGGAATATCCAGAGGATCATGCCGGGTCACTCAATAGAGTCTGTACCAATTGTAACCTAGCAGGAGTTCAGTTCAAGATCCCACCATGAGAATGATTCTTTAATACCATAAGGCTAGTACTGAGCCAAGAATCCTAGCACCCACGGTGCTGAAGATTTTTAGGAAAGGAATTTATGTTTGATTTATTTATTTTTCATTTTAATTTATATATATATAAAAAAAAAAGGGTGCTGCATGTGAAAGAGACCAGGAAGGGAAACATTTTAATCAGTTAGTTGCTTCGAATAGACTTCTAATGTCATCCATGAGAATAGGCTTGGTCAAGGTCACATCACCTTGAGGGACAGATTATTGGAGCATGGGAACTATGGCAAGGGACAGGAACTTCTGAAGGGATGCGAAAATTAGCTACTCTTGATGGCTACAAAGACAGAAAATTTCCCAGGATAAGGGAGGCAATGCAAATATTGTATACTTCTATCGAAACCTGCATCTGCCCATAGCCTTAAAGCCTCAAGGTGCAGAGAATGTAAGGGCCCCCATGGGCTTAGAGTAGTGAACTGTTTCCCAACAGCACTGGGCAGCTTGACCCAGAAACCTAGAGAAAACAAGTGCAGACCCTTATTGAAGAGAAGACATAGAATCTCTCAATCTGTACTCTAGGCTACTTCTGCTGGGAAAAACAGGTGTTAACCACTGCAGCATCTCTGATGCTGTAGTCCTGGTCTATCTCCAAGAGACACTGTCCCTGTAAAGGCGAGCAGACCTCTACCTCCAACCAAGGAAAAGCTGACACAAGCTTCCCAACTAGATCCCTGCCCCTCCTTTGGTTTTCCTACATTTACAGTGAACTTCACCTGCCCCAAAGAAAAAGGACTAACGTGGTGAAGTCACTGGCTGCACATAGCTTATACTTTTGGCAGTTCCCTGCCAACAGAAGTTGTCAGACTCTCTGCTGTGAAAGGCTTTCTGCAATAGTTAGCCACTGCATTGTAATGCAGTTTGTGCTATTTGCAATCACTTGGCTATTGTAACTTCACCCAGGGTTCACAGTAATCCTTTGTGACTATGAAATGTGGGCAGGAGAGCCTCTGTCTACCTCTTCAAGGCATTGTTGACACATCCTTTACCCTGACAAGGCAGCCAAACATCACTTCATTGTGGTTAAATATAATGAGAGGGAGATCCTCTGGCTGCCTCTTTATTATTATTATTATTATTATTATTACACAGGACCTCCATAGCGCCCACAGCCTGCACAGCGCTTTAAGCCAGCTCTAACACACTCCTCTGGCCACCACACTATTCAATTTATCAATATTCCAAGCAAAATAGAGCTGAACAGGCTCCAATAGCAGTCACCTTAAGCTGGCGCAGGAAAAAAATTCTGGCAGATCCAGAAGACCTTCTGCTATGGTCGTGAGCCGATCAAGCCCTTTTGGCAGATCTCTAGGTGATGTGACCTTGACCAAGCCTATTCTCATGGATGACACGAGAAGTCTGTTCAAAGCAACCAACTGATGAAAATTTTTTCCTTCCTGGTCTCTTTCACATGCAGCACACTTTTTTTTTTTTAATATAAATTAAAATTAAAAATAAATAAATCAAACATAAATTCCTTTCCTAAAAATCTTCAGTGCTTTGAGGCTGGCGGAAGGGCTTTAGATCATAAAAGAAACTCATAAACAGGAGCCCTCCTTCTAAAATCTCCAGCCAATGCTTCTCCATAGACCCTGCATAGTATTAGCAGCACAGCATAGCAGGAGATAAAGGCATAGTAGAAAAGACTGGGCATGAGGGATGAGCCAAACACCCCCCCCCCCCGATTCGGTTAGCATCAGAACCTGCGAACGGACCGAAAATTTGCGCAAACTTTAGAACCCCATTAAAGTCTATGGGACTCGAACGTTCAAAATCAAACATGCTAATTTTAAAGGCTAATATGCAAGTTATTGTCCTAAAAAGGATTTGGGGACACGGTAGCACTGATTTTAATGACGCTTAAAGTGAAAAAAGAAATGAAATATTCCTTTAAATATCGTGACTCGGGGGTGTCTATAGTATGCCTGTGAAGTGGCACGTGTTTCCCGTGTTTAGAACAGTCCCTGCATAAAATTAAATTTCTAACGGAAAAAAAGTCATTTAAAACTGCTTGCGGTTTAATGTAATGTCTGGTCCCGGCAATATGGATGAAAATCATTGAGAAAAATTACATGGGTACCCCCCCTGCCCATTACCAGTCCCTTTGGGTCTTATATGGATATTAAGGGGAACCCCGTACCCAAATTTAAAAAAGGAAAGGCGTGGGCCCCCCAGGCCCTATATACTCTGAACAGCAGTATACAGGCGGTGCAAACAAGACAGGGACTAGGTTTGTTGTTAAGTAGAATCTGTTTGTAATTTTGAACTGATACAAGTGTAGCTCCAGTCAAAAAAAATGTTTTTTTACTTTTTGGAAAACAGAGGGAAGGGTTATCACCCCTGTAACATTTTTTTTACTGTCTGTGCACCTCTTCAGAAGATTTCACCAGACTTTCTGTCCCAATGACAAATGTTTTTTGAAAATTTGGGGTTTTTAGTAAAACAAGGATTGGGATAAAGCATGAGTGGTAAGGAGACACGTTTTTCCCATATCAACTCTTACAGGAGAGAATTTCCCTTCCTAGGGGTAGATTTCATCTCACTTCCTGTTGTCTCCTTCCGTTTGCAAGTAGGAGACGTTTGTAAGTTGGATGTTTGAAAGTAGGGGCCTGCCCTATATGCTCTGCAGAAATTTGGGCCTAAGGTGTTGGTGTTGCCAAAACACTGTAAGCTCTCAAAGTGACTCTTGGTGGGCGCTGGAACGCCCTGCTGTGAACTATTGTATCAAGAATTGTAATTACATGCCATTGTTGAACAGTAGTAGAAAAATTGGGCCTTCGGTGGGGGTGCGGGTGCCACAACACTGTAAGTCCTCACAGTTACTCTTGGTACTCTTGGTGGGTGCTGGAACGGGCCCGGCTGTGAAATATTATATCAAGAATTGTAATTACATGCCCCTGTTGAACAGGGGCAGAAAAATTGGGCCTTAGCCACTGGTGCTGGTGCCACAACATTGCAACCCCTCACAGATACTCTAGTTGGAGCGCAGGAATGAGCCCTGCTGCAAAATATTGCACCAAAATTTGTAATTACACGCCCCTGTTAAACAGGAGCTGAAAAATTGGGCCTTAGGCACTGGTACTGGTGCCACAACACTATAACCACTCACAAATATTGTAGTTGGAGTACAGGAACGAGCCCTGCTGCAAAATATTGCATTAAAAATTGTAATTACATGCCCCTGTTAAACAGGGGCTTAAAAATTGGGCCTCAGCCACTGGTGGAGGCGCCCAGAACCAAAAATGTTCTTACAAGCTATCAGCATGATCATTGAGGAGGAAGAGGATAGTCACTCAGCATAACAGGATAGTCACTCATCATCAGCATAGGCAGTCTTGAAGGGATCTGACATTTCAAAAAAAATGTTTTGGTTACATCAGCATCAAGTGCATGGTAGCTGGTGGTGATTCAAGACTGATTCATTTTTATGAAGGTCAGTCGATCAACCGAGTTGGTGGACAGGCGCACCCTGTGATCGGTTACAAAGCCTCCATCAGCACTGAATGTGCGTCCTGAAAGAATGCTGGATGCAGGACAGGCCAGTAGCTCAATTGCATACTGTGCAAGCTCTGGCCAGTGATCCATCCTCAAGACCCAGTAACCCAGAGGATTTTCGGTGGGAAAGGTGTCCACTTCTGACCTTGCCCCTAGGTATTCCTGGACCATGTAAATCAGACGCTGGCGATGGTTGCTGGAACCAATCATACCTTGGGGCTGCGGACTAAAAATTTGTCTGAACGCATCGGTCAGGCAGCCACCTTCTCCACCGCTCCTTCTGTGACTGACTGAAGCAACAGCAACACGTGCAGGACCAGGAATTTGGAACCTCCCAGTCTCTGGGAACGCGTTGCACAGACATTTCTGCAAGGCCTCTCGAAGATTTTTCATCCTCTGCTTCCTCTGCAATGGCAAGATAAGGTCTGCAACCTTACCCTTGTAACGTGGATCAAGGAGGGTTGCTAGCCAGTAATGATCCCCCTCCTTGATCCGATGAATACGAGGATCCTTCCGCAGGGTTTGCAGGATCAGGGAGGCTATGCAGCGTAGGTTAGCTGAGGCATTCGGTCCGGAGTCCTCTGGGTCACTAAGGATGACATGATCCACAGCCACCTCCTCCCAGCCACGTACAAGTCCACGGGTTTCTTGGGACTGTGAATGATCCCTAAAAGACTGCTGCTGATGCTGAGTGCCAGGCTCCACCTCCATGCTGACACAATAATCCTCCACATCCTCCTTGTCCTCTTCCTGTGTGATCGGCGGGCCAGCAGGAACACTGTCTGGATAAAGGGGGCCTGGAGAGGTAAGGAAGTCTTCCTCTTCCTGCCTCTGTTCTGCCTCAAGTGCCCTGTCCATTATCCCACACAGCGTGTGCTCCAACGGGTGGACAAGAGGGACACTGTCACTGCTCACCATCCTCATGGCCTCCTCAAATGGTGACAGGACAGTGCATGCATCCCTGATCATGGCCCACTGGGATGGGGAAAAAAAAAACAAGCTCCCCTGACCCTGTCCTGGTGCCGTAGTCGCACAGGTACTCATTGATGGCCCTCTGCTGTGTGTGCAGCCACTGAAAAATGGCCAACTTTGAGTTCCACCTGGTGGGCATTTCACAGATTAGGCGGTTCTTGGGCAGGTTAAATTCCTTTTGGAGGTCAGCCAGCCGAGCACTGGCATTATATGACCGGCGGAAATGCACACAGACTTTAATGGCCTGCCTCAGGACATCCTGTAAGCTCGGGTACCTGCCCAAGAACTGCTGCACCACCAAGTTAACATTGTCGCAAACCACCATTTCTGGCTTAAGCTGGCGTGGCGTCAACCACCTCTCAGCTTGCCCCTGCAGAGCTTACAGAACCTCTGCCCCAGTGTGGCTCCTGTCCCCCAAGCACACCAGCGCAAGCACCGCATGGCATCATTTTGCCTGCATACTTGCGTAGCCCCTTAAACGCCTACGGAGCACTGCTGGTTCAGAGGACAAAGCACAGGAAGAGGCCATGGAGGAAGAAGAAGAGGAGGGGGTGGAGGAGAGAGGTGTGTTAAAATCACCAGTAGTAGCATTTTGGAGGCGTGGTGGCGGAACAACCTCCAACACTACTGCACCTTGTCCTGCATCTTTCCCAGCTGCCAGAAGAGTCACCCAATGCACCGTAAAAGATAGGTAACATCCCTGTCCATGCCTGCTGGAAAAAGTGGCGTTTAGGAACCTGCCACTGAGGAACCGCACATTTCACAAACTCACTGAAGGGGCCTGGTACAATCGAACATCGGTGTACCGATAGCAGATTGCCCGCAAGTACTCGTCTGTGACACACCTAATTCTACACCTTCATTCATCTCAGTGCAGGTTTCAGAGAAGACTGAAGGTATAGTGGGGTTGGAGATCCCAGCTGATGAGGAGCAAGGAGAGGTCCGCTTTGTTCTTTGGTGTGGGTCTTTTAGGTACGCTTGCCAACGAACTGCATGGCAGGTTGACATATGTCTGGTCAAGCATGTGGTGCCCAAGCGGCTGATGTTTTGGCCACGCGAGATACGCTTGAGACATATGTTACAAATAGCGGCACTGATGCACTCGTCTCAAAAAAGGCCCACACCAAAGAACTTTAGGAATAACACGCAGAGGCAGCGCCCTGCACATGCGCAGCTGTGCGGTGTGATGCAGTCGGTGTGCTGCCCTTAAGTTGGCCCCTGGAGGGCATCCTGCCTCATTGGAGATGTGCCTCCTCCTCCTCCTCTCTCCTATCAGGCACCCACGTGGAGTCAGTGACCTCATCATCCCCCCCCTCCTCATCACTGGAGCAAACCTGGCAGTATGCTGCAGCTGGGGGAACATGACTGCCAGATTGCTGTCCTTCTTGGGCATCCCCTCTCTCTGGTCTCACATTACTGCCTTCCTCTAGCTGGGTATCATCATCAGAGCCTTCAAAATGCTGGGTATCCTCATGGAGCATGTACCCAACACTGTGCTTAAACAGTTCGGGGGACTCCTCAGGAAGACATGGTGGGGCTAGGGAAGGAGTGACTGATGCCATTGAGCCTAGAGAAGAGGCCGCATTGGCAGCTGCTTTGCCAGTACCCTGAGCCTGGGTGAGAGAGGATGAGGAGGATGAGGATGGCTTGGTCATCCACTCTACCAAGTCTTCGGCATGTTGTGGCTCAACATGTCCAGCTGCTGAAAAAAAGGATGAGCGTGTCCCATGGCCACGTGCTGATGAGGATGCACCGTGTCCACGACCAGCACTTTTTCCTCTAGACAGAGAGCCTGCTTGCCCTCTTTTATTGCCTAGTGACTGTCTGCCTCTCCTTGTTGGCCTTCCAGACATACTAATGGCCTGCAGGGAGATGTAGCTGCACAAAGCTGAGACATCTATACTGATATACTGCAGCTAGCAGAATCAACTGCCTGCCTGTAGTATTATTATTATGAGAGCACCAGCAATTGGGATAGCTTCAGGCGTACACTGTGCAGATGGCACAATACACCCACTGTAATTGCTACACCTGCTTGCGGATAGGATGAGCAGAACAACAGCAATTGGGGTAGCTTCAGGCGTGTACACTGTGCAGATGGCACAATACACCCACTGTATTTGCAACAGCTGCCTGCGGATAGGATGAGCAGAACAACAGTAATTGGGGTAGCTTCGGGTGTATACACTGTGCAGATGGCAGAATACACCCAGTGTAATTGCTACAGCTGCCTGCGGATAGGATGAGCAGAACAACAGGTAGCTTCAGGTGTACACTGTGCAGATGGCACAATACACCCACTGTATTTGCTACAGCTGCCTGCGGATAGGATGAGCAGAACAACAGCAATTGGGGTAGCTTCAGGCATGTACACTGTGCAGATGGTACAATACACCCACTGTATTTGCAACAGCTGCCTACGGATAGGATTAGCAGAACAACAGCAATTGGGGTAGCTTCAGGTGTACACTGTGCAGATGGCACAATACACCCACTGTATTTGCAACAGCTGCCTGCGGATAGGATGAGCAGAACAACAGCAATCGGGGTAGCTTCAGGTGTGTACACTGTGCAGATGGCACAATACACCCACTGTATTTGCTACAGCTGCCTGCGGATAGGATGAGCAGAACAACAGCAATTGGGGTAGCTTCAGGCATGTACACTGTGCAGATGGTACAATACACCCACTGTATTTGCAACAGCTGCCTACGGATAGGATTAGCAGAACAACAGCAATTGGGGTAGCTTCAGGTGTACACTGTGCAGATGGCACAATACACCCACTGTATTTGCAACAGCTGCCTGCGGATAGGATGAGCAGAACAACAGCAATCGGGGTAGCTTCAGGTGTGTACACTGTGCAGATGGCACAATACATCCACTGTATTTGCAACAGCTGCCTGCGGATAGGATGAGCAGAACAACTGCAATTGGGGTAGCTTCAGGCGTGTACACTGTGCAGATGGCACAATACACCCACTGTATTTGCAACAGCTGCCTGCGGTTAGGATAAGCAGAACAACAGGTAGCTTCAGGTGTACACTGTGCAGATGGTACAATACACCCACTGTATTTGCAACAGCTTCAAAATGAAATGAAATCACACTGTCTCTCTGTGTATCTCTCTCCGCTGCCGTAACACACTACACAAGGCCACCGCACAGGCGGCCTTATATATTGTGGGGCGTGTACTAAACCCCCTGAGCCATAATTGGCCAATAATTGTCCATAATTGTTTTTTTCCGCGCTGTGATTGGCCAATCATCAGCCAGCAATTCACTGCGATGCCACAGTGAATTATGATCCGTGACGCGCCACTCAAATTTGGCGCGAACGGCACATAATGTTCGGGATTCGCCGAACGAGCGAACAGACGATGTTCGAGTCGAACATGGGTTTGACTCGAACACGAAGCTCATCCCTACTGGGCATGTACTCAAAGAGGGCAAAGGCAGAGACCCAAACTGAATACAGTGCAGTGGCAGCAGAGAGAGAAGGAAGCCGGCCGCAAAACCCGGAGGCGGCTTCCACTGATCACAAGCGTCCCAACGGCTCCATAGCAACCAGGGGAATCCCGAGCCGGCCCTTGCCCACTGCCAGCCAATGTGCCCTGCCACGTCACCTGCTTTACACCAGCTCTCTGCCCCCACACTGGAGCATGTGGACCCGCCATCACCAGCGGACTACAAGCACTGACGAGCCTGTTAAAACGAAATCGCCAGCCAGCTTCAGTACAGTCATTTATATTGTACAAACAACCAGTAAAGAACCTCCACTAAGAAGCAGCAGCCATGGCAGAGTTTATCTGTCAACCGATGGCTTCAACATTAAATGCAGTAATTTATACTGCACTGTCATCCACCCCAGCACCAAGGGTACCCACCACCGAGGGAGATTTACAGTCCAAAAGAGGGGGTCATCTTGCACAAGAGAGGCTGAACCTGGGACGGCTATAAAGAAAAGGTAATGCGTGAAACAAAAAACGTTTCACTTTTTTTTTTTTGAGGTGCCCGGAGCGAGGACAAAAAAAAGAACATTTTTTTTATGGGAGACACCCGAAACTTTATAGGCTAGATTATAGGTTGTCGTAGAGGAGTCAGAGGTGACCCATTGTATGCTGACTTGAGGAGGTCTCGGCTCTTTTTTATTCTAACTCTATGTCCACTTGGATGGTGGGGCTTGAACCTGGACTCACGGCGCAGGCAGGGGTCGTCTTGGAGGTGTGTTTGGGGTCGTTATCATGTTGGAATACTGCCCTGCGGCGCAGTCTCCGAATGGAGGGGATCATGCTTTGCTTCAGTATGTCACAGTACATATGCATTCATGGTTCCCGCAATGAACTGTAGCTCCCCAGTGCCGGTGTTCTGTCAAAAAATGTCTGGCTATCAAATAGTGTCCACCCCGTACTGCGCAGGCGCAGCGCTTGCGCAGTACAGAGGACAAGGAGATTCGGAAATTCTCCGAAGATGAACGGCACCTGCGTCGTGAGTCCAGGTGCAAGCCCCACCATCCAAGTGGACATAGGGTTGCACGAAGTTAGAAGGCCCCTCGCGGGCTTGCTTCACTCGCCACACTTCGCTCGCCACCCTCCGGGCACGGCCTCGATTCGCTCGCCAATCTTCGGGCACGAATTCCCTATGGCTTTCCCCATGACGTCAGAGGGGGGCGGGGTCACCAGGTGCCCTCCGTTATAAAAGACCTGTCAGACGGAGCAAAGCCTCACACAGCGGGAGCCTCCCATTGCGAGAAGCGGCCCGACAGAAGAACAGATGCCGACGCCATGGAAGAAGATGCCGGACGAGAAGGACGAGAAGACCAGCACAAGAAGAAGCGGATCGGAGGAAGAAGAAAATGGAAGAGGATGGAAGAAGATGACGGAAGGAGAAGATGAAGAAACCGAAGGATGAAGAAAGAAGAAAGAAGATTTTAATAAAGGAATTGTCAAAGACCGTCTCCTGTCATTTTTACAATTTTTGACACTTTTTTGGTGAAATGGTACCCCCTTACCATTTCACACAGGGGGGGGCGGGATCTGGGGGTCCCCTTGTTAAAGGGGGCTTCCAGATTCCGATAAGCCCCCCGCCCGCAGACCCCCAAAAGCACCGGGCACGGTGGTGGGGACGAGGCCCTTGTCCTCATCAACATGGGGACAAGGTGCTTTGGGGGTCTCAGACCCCCAAAGCATCCTCCCAATGTTGAGGGCATGTGGCCTGGTACGGTTCAGGCGGGAGGGGGGGCCGCTCTCGTCCCCCCCTCTTTTCCTGCGGCCTGCCAGGTTGCGTGCTCGGATAAGGGTCTGGTATGGATTTTGAGGGGGACCCCACACCATTTTTTTTGGCTAGGGTTCCCCTTAAAATCCATCCCAGACCTCAAGGGTCTGGTATGGATTTTGAGGGGGACCCTACGCCATTTTTTTTTATTTTTTGGCTGGGGTCCCCCTTAATATCCATCCCAGACCTGAAGGGCCTGGTTATTGAATTTGGGGGGACCCCCACGCTTTTTTTTTTAAATTTTTTTTATTTTTTATCAATGACTTTTTTTTTATGAATGACTTTCAATGAATGACTGTTCTCTGTATTACGGGAGCCGTCAATTCACATTAGCCGCGAGTGATTTTAAATAGCTTTTTTTCTTGCAAAAATTACAGTTTTTGCAGGGACAGTTCTAAGCACAGCAAACATGCGCCCCTTTACATGCATACTATAGACACCCCCCAGGTATGAAATTTAAAGGAATATTACACTTTTATTGTTTCAATTTAAGCATTATTAAAATCACTGCTCCTGAAAAAACGGCCGTTTTAAAAAAAAAAAAATTGCATTGATACATGTCCCCTGGGGCAGGACCCAGGTCCCCAAACACTTTTTATGACATTAACATGCATATTAGCCTTTAAAATTAGCACTTTTGATTTCGAACGTTCGCATCCATTATAACTAATAGGGTTGTAAAGCTCGCATAGGTCCGTTCGCGGGTTCTGGTGCGAGCCGAACGGGGGGGGGGGGGGTGTTCGGCTCATCCCTAGTGGGGACCCATTTTTCTAAAATGATCTACTGGGGTGTCTCAACAGAATGAAGGGCCTAAAGCAAATGTAAAAAAAAAAATAGGTCTTTAGTGTGCACAGTTGGAGGGAAGAGGTCAGGAGTATGTAACATAGTGCCAGTGGAAGTAAAAATGCTCCAGCACTGGTGGTCAGTAGGGATGGGCAAACGGTTCAGCCTGAGCATGAGTCGAACATTTGCCTGTTCGACCATTTGCCAAACACCCAAATTTGCAAAGCTTTGGCCAATCAGAGCGCAGTGTAAGTTGGTTGTTAAGGAACGGGGCTGGGAAGCCGGCCGCCACGCGTGCTTAGCAAGTCATCAGCTGTCACTGGGTTTGCCTGCTGAAAGCTGAATAAAAAAAGAAAAGAAGAAAAAAACTGCATTATTTGCTAGTAATTGGTCATAAAAAGGGGTATGGGAATTTGGGTACTACAAACATTTTTTTTTTTTTTTAAATCTTTTTTTCTGGAGCAGTGATTTTAATAATGCTATAAGTGCAACCATGGAAGTGAAAAATTCCTTTAAATGTGGCGCCTGGGGGGGGGGGGGGGGGGGGGGGGCACATAATGTGTCTGTAAAGTGGCACATTTGTAGCATATACAGAACATGCTACAGCAAAACTGAAATTTCTAACTGACATTTCTAAAGAAAAGAATCCCATGTAACCACTTTCCGACTTGGGCAGCATATTGTGCATATATACTGTGGCAAGGCGGCTCGGCTGCGCAAAGGTCTGTGCATGAGATACAGTAGGTGCACACATCGCTTTAACCAATTTCAGACCGAACCATTTTGCTGGCCAAAGACCAGACCACTTTTTGCGATTTTGTGCCGCTTTAACTGACAATTGCGCGTCTCCCAAACAAAATTGACGTCCTTTTTTTACAACAAATAGAGCTTTCTTTTGGTGGTATTTGATCACCCCTGCGGTTTTTATTTTTGCACTATAAACAAAAGAAGTGCGACAATTTTGAAAAAAACGCATTACTTTTTACTTTTTGCTATAATAAATATCCCCAAAAATTTATAAAAAAACATTTTTTTTTGCTCAGTTTAGGCCGATACGTATTCTTCTACATATTTTTGGTAAAAAAAATCACAATAAGCGATTATTGATTGGTTTGCGCATAAGTTATAACGTTTACAAAATAGGGGATAGTTTTATGGCAGTGATTTTGATTGTGACTGCGACATTATGGTGGACACATCAGACATTTTTGACACATTTTTGGGACCATTGTCATTTATACATCAATCAATGCTATACAAATGCACTGCTTCCTGTGTAAATGACACTGGCAGTGAACGGGTTAACCACTAGGTGGCAGTTTAGGGGTTAAGTGTGTCCTAGGGGTGTGTTGCTAACTGCGGGGGGCGTGGCTGTGTTTTACACATCACTGATCTCTGCTCCAATTACAGGGAGCAGAGATCAGTCACACTGTTGCTAGGCAGGATGGGGAGATGCTTGTTTACTTTAGCATCTCCCTGTTCTTCCTGCTCGTGAGACGATCGCGGGTATCCCCGCGGCGATCGAGTCCATGGGACCCGCGATCCGACTCAAGGAGGTCCCAACTGGCGCGCGCCGGCGGCGGCACGCACGGGAGGGCACGGCGGCAAATTTAAAGGGATGTACCTGTATGCCAATTTGCCTGTCCATGCCATTCTGCCGACGTACATCATCGTGCGCCGGTCGGGAACTGGTTAACTGACAATTTCGCAGTGGTGCAACGTTGTACCCAAACAAAATTGATGTCCTTTTTTTCCCACAAATAGAGCTTTCTTTTAGTGGCATTTGATCACCTCTGCAATTTTTTTTTTTTTTTACACTATAAACAAAAAAAGAATGACAATTTAAAAAAGGAACAATATTTTTAACTTTCTGCCTTTAATACATATCCAAAAAATATATATAAAAATGTATTTATCAGTTTAGGCCAATATGTATTCTTCTACTAATTTTTGATAAAAAAAATTGGAATAAGCGTATATTGATTGGTTTGTGCAAGTTATAGCGTCTACAAAATATGGGATAGATTTATGGACTTTTATTTTTTTATTGTTTTTACTGGTAAGGGTGTCAATTTGTGATTTTTAGTGGGACTGCGACATTGCAGCACACAAATCCCACCCCAAGTGACACTTTTTGGGGGCCAGTGACATTATTAGTGATCAGTGCTAAAAAAATTCACTGATTAATGTATAAATGACACTGGCAGTAAAGGGGTTAACACTAGGGGCTATCAAGGGGTTAACTGTGTTCCCTGGGTGTGTTCTAACTGTGTGGGGGATGGGCTTACTGGAACAACACAGAGATTGCTGTTCCTGACCACTAGGAACAGCAGATCTCAGTATTGTCCCCTGTCAGAATGGGGATACTTGTTTAACAGGGGGCCCCCAGATCCCGCCCCCCCACCCTACATAGTACCCATACCCATTCACCAAAAAAGTGTCAAAAAGTAAGAAAAACATGAGACCGTTTTTGACAAATCCTTTATTAAAAAATAAAAAAAACATGTCCCTCGATGTTAATCCACCGTCAATCACGACGCCCGACGGACCCGAAAAATAGAAGAAGAAAAAAGCTTCCGCCATCTAGGAGGCCTTTCGCCGACCGCTCGCCCTGCACTTTGACAGCTCTGATATAGGCAAGAGGCGGGGCCACTCGGGTACGTCACCCGGTGGCACTGCCCCTTTGAACGTCACGCAAGGGGGCAGTTAACCACTTCCCACCTGGCCTATAGCAGAATGACGGCCGGGCGGTGGTTCTGTTATCCTCTCAATGTAATGTCCTGCGAGCCACCACTTGCTATAAGCCCAAAATATGGTCTCCCAAATGCCACTATATTTTTGAATCAGCAGCTAGCGTTGCACATGTCTCATAAATCATGCAAAGACCATCCAATATTCTAAAGTACGCTGCGCTTTCAAACTTAAAATCCAAATAGTGAAATGAAAAATGTGCTATATAACAACAGCAATAAAGTGATAACGTGCTAAAATACATACAATATTCCAAATAAAGTGCTTTCATGCAGGATATGATAAAACGTCCATATGGTGAGAAAAAAGCAATCAATAAAATCCTTAAACCAATATAATGGTGAACCAAACTATAAAAATCCTTTAAAAAAAAAAAAATATATATATATATATATATATATATATATATATATACACACACACACACACACACACACACACACAAACACACACACACATATAACACAGTAAAAAATCTGCCACTCTAAAATAGCATAAAAACAAGCTGTAGCAGCTGATATCAGGGTGGTATGCTAATCGTCCTTAGTGGGTGCACTGACTAACGTTCCGTCCTGTCCCCTTCCCCTACGCGTGTCGATACAAGGGGTTAATTCGTATCTTCCTCAGGGGGCAAATTACCCAATTCCAATGCGTGTATTGACCAAGCCTAATCAGCAAGGTCACATGCTCTAAGGTGAGAGGCCATTACCTGGGGGGAACACCTGACTGCACATGCAGCACCTTAATATTGGATTGATATCACAGAAACCACTGAAGCACATGAATCGCATGGATTACATTGGAGCATGGATTACATTTTGAAATTTTTTATTGCACAGCACATTGTAGCACTTTTTTCTCACATATATATATATATATATATATATATATATATATATATATTTTTTTTTTTTTTTTTTTTTTTTATAAGGATTTTTATAGTTTGGTTCACCATTATATTGGTTTAAGGATTTCTATTGATTGCTTTTTTCTCACCATATGGAAGTTTTATCATATCCTGCATGAAAGCCCTTTATTTGGAATATTGTATGTATTTTAGCACGTTATCACTTTATTGCTGTTGTTATATAGCACATTTTTCGTTTCACTATTTGGATTTTAAGTTTGAAAGCGCAGCGTACTTTAGAATATTGGTTCTGTTATCCTGACTGGAAGTCATATGATGTCTTTCAGGATAACATGCGTGCGCCGATCGGTGGTGCAGCTTGTCAGTCTGACACACCGCATCTCAGATCGTGGTAAGGAGCCTCTGATGGAGGCTCCTTACCACGTGATCAGCTGTGACCAATCACAGCTGATCATTGCGTGAACCAGGAAGTGCCGGTAAACAGCTTTACTTGGTTTGCGCTAACAGAGAGCCGATCTGCGGCTCTCCCTGTCAGAGGAGGGATCTGCGCTGATAATCGGCACATTGATTATCAGTGCAGCCCCCCATGAGAGGTGCCAACCACAGCTGAAAATCCTTGACCATCAGCTGCCAGTCAGTGCCCACCACAGTGTCAATCAGTGCCCACCACAGTGCCAATCAGTGCCCATCAGTAACACCTGTCAGCACCTCATCATCAGTGCTGCCCATCAGTGCCATCTATTAGTGTCCATCAGTGCTACTGTCAGTGCCGATGAGTGCCGCTTATCAGTGCCCCCTATCAGTGCCACATATCAGTACCCATCAGTGCCACTGCCACCTATCAGTGCCCATCAGTGATGCATATCAGTGCCACCTATCAGTGCCCATCAGTGCTGTATACCTGTGCTGCCTATTAGTGCCCATCAATTCTATATATTAGTGCCTCCTCATCAGTGATACCTTATCTGTGCTGCCTCATCAGTGCCCGTCAGTGAAGTAGAAAACTTTTATAACAGAAACAAGAAAAAAAGTTTCTTTTCAAAAATGTTGTTATTTTTTAGTTAATAAATAAAAAACGCAGAGGTGATCAAATACCACCAAAAGAAAGCTCTATTTGTGGGAAGAAAAAAAAAAAATTTGTTTCGATACAGTGTTGCATAACCACGCAATTGTCATTCAAAGTGCAACAGCTGAAAATGGTTCTGGGCAGAAAGGGGCAAAAGTGCCTGGTATTGAAGTGGTTAATAAAGAATTTGTCAAAAACTGTCTCCTGTTTTTCTTACTTTTTGACACTTTCTTGGTGAATCAGTACGCGTACAATGTACCCGATACACATGCACATCGGGGGTGGGACCTTGGGGTCCTCTTGTTAAAGGGGGCTTCCAGATTCCGATAAGCCCCCCACCCGCAGAGCCCGACAACCACAGTCCAGGGTTGTCAGGAAGGTAGATGTCTTTGTCCCCATCAACAAGGTGCCCCCATGTTGAGGGCATGTGGCCTGGTATGGTTCAGGAGGGGGATGGGGGCGCTCACTCATCCTCCCCCCTTTTCCTGACCTGCCAGGCTGCTTGTTCAGATAAGGGTCTGGTATGGATTTTGGGGGGGTCCCCATGCAGATTTAAAAAAATAAAAATAAATAGCAAGGTGTCTTGCCTAGAAAGTTCCCCCGGCAGATAAGGACCCCCCTGTACTGTGCAGGCGCTGCGCTTGCGCAGTACAAAGCACAATGAAGCCCAACGGGGTTTCCGAAAATAGCCGAAGCTGAACACAGTCAGTCAGCTGTACACGCGCCTGCGCACTACATTCTAACCTATGTCCAGGTTCGAGCCCCACCATCCAAGTAGACATAGAGTCAGAATAAAAATATGCCGAGCGCAGCGAGGCCGTGCCCGAAGCGTGGTAAGCGTAGCGAGCCCACGAGGGGCCCTGTTACAGGCGCCGTGTACAGCTGATTCACTGTTTTCTCCTTCAGCTGTTTCCAGCGGCTTCGTACTGCGCACCCGCTGTGCCTGCGCAGTACAGGGGGGTCCTTATCCGCCAAGGGGAACTTTCTTGGCAGAACACCGGCAATTGTAACCGTGAGTAATTTTAAATGGGATATTTTTCTTGTCAGTCTTGCTGTAGCATGTTCTGTATATGCTACAAATGTGCCACTTTACAGGGACACCAAGAGGGGCCCCCAGGCCAAAGCCGGACTGGGAATAAAATTCAGCCCTGGAAAAAATTTCAGCCCCACAGCATTATTATACCAGCGCAACAGCACAACGTCATTATTGTCTGGTTCATGAAAGGGAAAACCATACATTTTAAAGCACATTTGAAGAGTGTATTATATACAGAAAAGACAGATATGAAATCATATAGGGCTATATATATATATATATATATATATATATATATATATATATATATATATAAGCAAATTCCAGTTAAAAGTGGTCAATCATCAAGGGGGACCCCAGGAACTGGAGAGCAATGGGGGGGGGGGGGGAGCTTGAGAGCACCGGTGGGGGCTAGAAAGTACAGGGGTGGAAAGCACGGGGGGACTGGAGAGCACTGGTGGGGTTGGAGAGCACATGGGTGGGGGCAAAATGCAGGGGGGGGTGGAGAGTGCTGGGGGGGAGCTTAAGAGAGCACTGGAGGGGGAGCAAAAAAGAACAGGGGTGGAGAGCACTGGGGTGGGGGCTGGAGAGCACCAGGGGCAGAAAGAACAGGGGTGGGGAACACGGGGGGGCTGGACAGCACTGTGGGGGGTGGGGAGCACGGGGGGGTGGAGAGCACTGGGGGGTGGGGAGCACTGTGGGGGGGTGGAGAGCACTGGGATGGGAGCTGGAGACTGATGGGGAGAGCTGGAGAGCACCGGGGGAAAAAGAACAGGGGTGGGGAGCACGGGGGGGCTGGGGAGCATGGGGGGGGCTGAAGAGCACTGTGGGTGGTGGAGAGCATTGCGGTGGGGGCTGGAGACTGATGGGGAGAACTGGAGAGCACCGGGGGCAGAAAGAACAGGGGTGGAGAGCACGGGGGGGGGGGGGCTGGACAGCACTGTGGGGGGTGGGGAGCACGGGGGGCTGGAGAGCACTGTGGGGGTGGAGAGCACTGGGGTGGGGGCTAGAGAAGGATGGGGAGAGCTGGAGAGCAGGGGTGGCAGAAAGAACAGGGGTTGAGAGAACTGGGGGGGGGGTGCTGGAGAGTGTGATGGGGGAGGAGAGCACTGGGGGGGGGGAGCACAAGGAAAAGGGGGGGGGGCAGCAAAAGAAGTTGGATAGGGGGATAAGCAGGGGGCGGCATATAGGAGGAAATTATTTTTCTATATTCCTCCATGCAGCTGAATGCTTGATTCTCCTCCTCTCCCCCCTCCAAGCATTCAGCGGCTGCATGGAGGAATATAGAAAGCTCATTTCATCTATATGCTGCCCCCCTGCTGATCCCCTATCCAGGCACACAGTTAGGGCTGTACTCACAGGCATCTCTCCTCCTGTGATCTCGGATCTGGCCTGGTCTGTGTTCTGCGGCCACTCACCACGCTGTAACACGGTCCCGCCCCCCTAGACCCGCTCGTGTGATAGGTGGAACACTGATTCTATCTACTATCACATGAGTCGGTCTAGGGGGGCAGGACCATGTTACAGCGCGGTGCGCTCCGTGATCACAGGAGAGAGGGGACTCAGGGGAGTACTGCAGCCGCAAAGCGGCCCCAGGGCAGGCAGCCTACCGGGAAATATCCCAGTATCCCGGTAGGCCAGTCCAGCCCTGCCCCAGGCACGATATTTAAAGTAATTTTTCATTTTCATTGTTGCGCTCTAAGCATCATTAAAATCATTGCTCCTGAAAAAAAATATAATAATAAAAAAAAAACAATTATTGGTACATGTCCCCCAGGGCAGTACCCAGATCCCCATAAAATGCCCAATTACTTGCATTTAATCCTTCAAAATGGGCACTTTTGATTTTTCCCTGTTCGGCTCCCATAGACTTCAATGGGTTTCGCTGTTCGTGTTAGAACATTTCTCCTATTCGGGAGTTCTGCTGCATCTCCAGTGGTCAGTGAAATTAAATATTACATGTAATTTTTTGTCTCAGGATTGTCACAGAATTGGTTTGCCATGGCATTTCTGTCTATGGAAATGCCATAGCCCTGCTCTCTGTGGAAAGAAAGCCACATCGTCTGTGTTGAGAGGAGAAATAATGTTCCCCAAAGTCATTTCTCCCAACTTTCTAAGATGGGAATTAGGGACACCTATTAGCAAGAGTATGCAGGCATAAGACACACCCCCTGCCACGCTACCTTAAAGGAGATTTATACCAAAAAAAATTGGTTAAACCCAATAGTGCTTTTTTTTTGCACTATTATTCCTTTATATTGGCTTTTGAAATTTACAAATGCAGCAACTTAGAAACGTGATGAAAGGTTTAGCACTGTAAAATAATTTTTGATAGATAACTATTATATTTTATATACCGCTATATAGATCAGGCCAAAATGAGAGACAAATGAGGAGGAAAGAGAGACAGAGGGACTTTGTTCCAAATCAGTTACAGTCCCTCAAAATCAGGGACAGTGTCAGGGAAATGGTAGTGAAGACAATGGCAGAAGTGTCAGCAACAGGCGCTATCGGCACTTTCCCGCACGCAGGCGGTTGCACGACGGAACAGGACGGCGCGAGCGCACGCGCATAGCGTGACAGACGCAATCTCCTGCTGGCCTATAAAAGGCTGCCCATGTTCATTCCTAATTTCTGGACTTTCTTCAGCTCTCCCCTGTTCCTGAACCTGCATATGCTCCTTTGTGATTCCTGTTGTGACCCAGCTTGCTCTCTGACCTGCGCTGATCTCTTCTCCTGGCACCGATCCCTGGCTTGTTCTACTGACCTTCGTTTGGCTTGTCCTCCAGTATATGACCCTGACTTATCTCACGGACTCTGCTTATGCCTAATCTGCCTAATCACCAGTGTATGACCCTGGCTTGTCTCACAGACTTTGCTACTGCCTAAACCTGCCTGATCACCTGTGTATGACCCCGGTTTGCCTTACGGACTCTGTTATGTCTATCTGCTTAATTACCCATGCATGAACTTGGCCTGTTTCACTACCCTTCTGCAACAGTTACCAGCCTGTGCTACTGTGTTTGACCCTCGGCTGGGCCTTCATTGAGTATTTGGCATACACAGCCAGCTGTACTCAGTTACAGCCCTCTGAGAACTCGCTCATGTACCTTGTTGGTTTCTCAAGCAAGTTCCAAGTGATCATCTGCTCAAGCTTTGCACACCCTACTGGCAACCCGTGCTTCTTTGAACATCATACCTCCTATACCACCTTCAGGGGTATACTGCGCTTAGCCGCAAGGGGAGCCTCTCTCAGCATCTTGGCCTTCGGATAAGGTAAGTGACAGACAGTTGCCAGCTATGCACAAAGTTGGTGTCAGTGAGAGGAATGTACACCACATCATTGGTGTCTGTGGATGAAAAAATAACTCCATCATTGATGTTTGAATGAATAACTTATATAGCGCTACAATGCGAACTGAATCGCTTAGACCAGGGGTCTGCAAACTATGGCTCATGGGCCACATCCAGCCACTATAAGATTTTTATATGGCCTGCAGTTGGTGTGCACGGATTGAGGATCCAGATCAGTTTGCCTCTGCTGATAGGGACCCTGATGTAAGGGGGACTGATGGGGACCCTGATGTAAGGGGGACCCAGATGTAAGGGGGGCTCTGATGGTGGACACAGATCTAAGGGGGACTCTGATGGGGACCCTGATGAAAGGGGGCATCTGCTGTAGACACTGATGTAAGGCTGGACTCTGAGGGGACTCTAATTAGGGGGGCCCTGATGCAAAGGAAACCTCTAACGGGGACAATGGTGTGAGGGGGGACTCTGATGGGAACCCTGATGTAAGAGAGGACTCTGATGGGGACCCTGATGTAAGGGGTACCCTTTAGGAGATTCGGCTGATGCCTCTGATGTTAGGGGAGGCTCCTCTGGCAGACTCTGATGTAAGAGAGGCTATGATGTAGACATTGATGTAAGGCAGAACTCTGGTTGGGACCCAGATATAAGGTGGGGCTCTGAAGGGTACTCCAATTAAGGGTGATCCTAATGCAAAGGAAACTCTAACGGGACACTGATGTGAGGGGAAACTCTGATGGGAACCCTGATGTAAGTGGGGACTTTGATGGGGACCCTGGTGTAAGATGGAGATGATGGAGATTCTGATGATGTCTCTGACGCAAGGGGAGGCTCCTCTGGCAGACTCTGAAGGGGGCTATGGTGAGGACCCTGATATAAGCAGAAACTCTGATGAGGACTCTGATGTAAGCAGAAAATCTGATGAGGACTCTGATTTAAGCAGAAACTCTGAAGAGGACTCTGATGTAAGGGCCCATTTACACTACAACACATATAAAAACGTGTCTGCAATGCATTGCATTTTTGGAGCTTTTTTCCATGCATTTCCATGTGTGTTTTTATGAACTTTTTTTATGTGCTTTTTTCTGCATATTCTTTTCCAAAGGCATGTTTCCTCTGACCTATTGTTGGGGGTCAGGGGTGCATTGCATTGCATTTTTATGCATTTACTAGCGTTGTGGTGCAATATTATGCAACTATATTGCATTAAATTGCACTGCTATGGAACGCAGAGAAACAAAGCATTCTGGTGTGCATAGAACACATAGAATACTATTATTTACTATGTGTCATTGCCGTTACCTGCATTTTCTCATGCGGAAAAATGCAGATAATTCGTGCATAGTGTGAATGGGCCCTAAGAGAGCCTCCTAAAGTGGACTTTAATGAAAGGGGGGCTCTGATGCAGACCGTAAACTCAGGGGGGCTTTGCTTTGGTTTATAAAAGAGATCCACGCAAAACACATTCATTAATTTTTTATTCATTGATTTATACAACTGATTTTTTTTTTTTTTCAGCCCACAACTATTTGTAAAATATACGATGTGGCCCTCTAACTGAAAAGTTTGAAGTCCCCTGCTTTAAACTCTCACATCATGAGTAGAGAAAATTACATGACAGATTCCTAACGTTGCTTTGCTGCCATCTACTGACCACTTTATATTATTGCATGCCCCTTGGGATAAATAAAATCTATAAATGCACACATACCCAATAAAATATTATAAAAAAAAAAAAAAAGTCTTTCTGGCATGCTTTGGTACTGCACCCCATGCCAACATCCCCAACCCCCTCTAGCCTTGCTGGCATTATGCGCATCTGTGTTATCACATGTGTCAAAGAGATGCCAAGCAGGACAAACCACTTTCAATGAGTTTACTATTATTTTATGTTTTTTCTAATGAAGCTACAGGTTAAACAACTTGTGTCTTCAGGAGCAGATCATTAATGACAAACACTGTATTTCTTTAATGCACAATCCTGATAATCATGCAATTTTTGTTGCATGAAAACTAACTTGAGCACTCGCACCCTCCAAAAAGCTTACATGTGTATGAAGACAATTTTACAAAACTCATACTAAGGACACAGTTTTCTAGTAATTATTAACTGATTAAATAGTCAAATCAAGGTAACCTATTGCCATTTTGAATTGTTTAATGGTTTCCATAGTAACAGATGACGATAGGCTGCTTTGGTTGTTTTTTGTGTGCATTTGGTTTTAGTATTAGCTGAATCATTGACATAGCATATTTATGCAGATTAGTAGCTTTGACTTCACTCTTATGCCCTGTACACATGGTCGGAAATTCCGACGGAAAATGTCCGATCGGACCATGTTGTCGGAAAATCCACCCGTGTGTGGGCTCCATCTGACTTTTTCCATCCGGAAAAAATTTGAGATCCTGCTTTCAAATTTTCCGACAACAAAATCCGATTGGACTTTTTCCGATCGCGTGTAGAGAATTCTGACGGACAAAGTGCCACGCATGCTCAGATCAAATTAGGAGCGCAAAGCTATTGGCGAATAGCCTTTACGTAGTTCCGTCGTACACAACGAAGGTCACCGCATTCAGAATGATCGGATTTTCCGACAACTTTGTCCGACCGTGTGTATGCAACACCAGTGTCGGACAAAATCCGTCGGAAAAAATCTGACGGATTTTGTGGTCAGAATTTCCGACCGTGTGTACGGGGGCTAAGTTGCTTTTACATTTCTCATATGATAGGCTTCTTATAGTTTTAACATATAAAGTATCCAGTATGGGTATGAGAAGGTTTATATTTTGCACCACATCCCAAAAATTTTATAAAAAGATGTATGTGAAGTGGGACTTTTAAGGTGCTCAAGCAATACAATATGTTAAAAGTCAACAATTAATTTTATTCAATCCATTATAAACACAATAAAACCAATAGTCTTATTCTGGTCTCATTCAACAGTACATAACTGGATCAACATTTTTTTCCATGCTACAAAGATGTTACATTCTCAACATGTTTTGCCGAATACGCAGCTTCTTCAGGAGTTATTGTAGCTAAATATAACAAATTATTAAGGTATGATACTCTCACAAAGAATAAGAAGGACCATCTGTTTCAAAACTGTATTTTAGAGCCCATCATTTTAGATGACAGATGCAAGGCCAACAGGTGGCCATAGAAGAGACAAAAGGTCCTGGATGAAGACCATATGTATATTAAACCACCGGAGGGCGCCAACACCCCTTTGCATCTGTTGATATTGGTTGATATTATAATGACATAATGGATAAGTATGGATGACAGTCCAAGCCGGAGCCACGAGGAGGACCTATCACATCTAAGGATGAGCCCGGTGTTCGATTCGAACCCATGTTCGAATCGAGCACCGGGTGTTCGCTCGCTCGGCGAGCCCAGAACTATTGGGGCCGCTCGCATCAAATTCGTGTGATGCGAGCGGCCCCGCAATGCATTGCGGCCCGCGCAGTGCAATGCTGGCTGATGATTGGCCAAGCATGCACTGTGACCCCGCATGCTTGGCCAATCACAGCGCCGGCAGCGAGGAGAGCCGGCGGCCTCGCATATTATGTTTCAGACAGTGTCAGCGTGTCAGTGTGCTGCTGACTGCTGACAACAATATGTGCTTTATTTCTGGGGATATGTGTGTGCATGCTGTTAGAACAGCATTGCAGTATCACATCTGGGGGGTGTCTATAGGTGGCCTGTGAAGGAGGGCAGGTTTCCTGTGCTTAGAACTTTCCCTGCAAAAAAGTGTCATTTTTGCAGGAAGAAAGCTATTTAAATCACTCGCGGCTAATGAATTGATGGCTCCTGTAACACAGAGAGCTGTCATTCATTAATAAAAAACAAAAAAAAAAGCGTAGGGGTCCCCCCAAATTCAATAACCAGGCCCTTCAGGTCTGGGATGGATATTAAGGGGAACCCCAGCCAAAAAAAAAAAAAAAAAATGGCGTAGGGTCCCCCTCAAAATCCATACCAGACCCTTGAGGTCTGGTATGGATTTTAAGGGGAACCCTAGCCAAAAAAAATGGCGTGGGGTCCCCCTCAAAATCCATACCAGACCCTTATCCGAGCACGCAACCTCTCAGGCCGCAGGAAAAGAGGGGGGGACGAGAGCGCCCCCCCTCTCGCCTGAACCGTACCAGGCCACATGCCCTCAACATTGGGAGGATGCTTTGGGGGTCTAAGACCCCTAAAGCACCTTGTCCCCATGTTGATGAGGACAAGGGCCTCTTCCCCACAACCCTGGCCGGTGGTTGTGGGGGTCTGCGGGCGGGGGGCTTATCGGAATCTGGAAGCCCCCTTTAACAAGGGGACCCCCAGATCCCGGCCCCCCCCCTGTGTGAAATGGTAAGGGGGTACAAAAGTACCCCTACCATTTCACCAAAAAAGTGGCAAAAATGGTAAAAATGACAGGAGACAGTCTTTGACAATTCCTTTATTAAAATCTTCTTTCTTCTTTCTTCATCCTTCGGTTTCTTCATCTTCTCCTTCCTTCATCTTCTTCCATCTTCTTCTTCCATTTTCTTCTTCCTCCGATCCGCTTCTTCTTGCGCTGGTCTTCTCGTCCTTCTCGTCCGGCATCTTCTTCCGTCGGCGTCGGCGTCGGTGTCTCTGTCTCTTCTTGGGCCGCTCCGCGCAATGGGAGGCTCCCGCTGTGTGAGGCTCCGCTCCGTCTGACAGGTCTTTTATAATGGAGGGCACCTGGTGACCCCGCCCCCTCTGATGCACAGGGACGTCATGGGGAATTCCATGATGGCTTTCCCCATGACGTCAGAGGGGGGCGGGGTCACCAGGTGCCCTCCGTTTTAAAAGACCTGTCAGATGGAGCGGAGCCTCACACAGCGGGAGCCTCCCATTGCGCGGAGCGGCCCAAGAAGACACCGACACCGACACCGACGCCGACGCCGACGGAAGAAGATGCCGGACGAGAAGGACGAGAAGACCAGCGCAAGAAGAAGCGGATCGGAGGAAGAAGAAAATGGAAGAAGAAGATGGAAGAAGATGAAGGAAGGAGAAGATGAAGAATCCGAAGGATGAAGAAAGAAGAAAGAAGATTTTAATAAAGGAATTGTCAAAGACTGTCTCCTGTCATTTTTACCATTTTTGCCACTTTTTTGGTGAAATGGTAGGGGTACTTTTGTACCCCCTTACCATTTCACACAGGGGGGGGGGCGGGATCTGGGGGTCCCCTTGTTAAAGGGGGCTTCCAGATTCCGATAAGCCCCCCGCCCGCAGACCCCCACAACCACCGGCCAGGGTTGTGGGGAAGAGGCCCTTGTCCTCATCAACATGGGGACAAGGTGCTTTAGGGGTCTTAGACCCCCAAAGCATCCTCCCAATGTTGAGGGCATGTGGCCTGGTACGGTTCAGGCGAGCGGGGGGGGCCGCTCTCGTCCCCCCCTCTTTTCCTGCGGCCTGCCAGGTTGCGTGCTCGGATAAGGGTCTGGTATGGATTTTGAGGGGGACCCCACGCCATTTTTTTTGGCTAGGGTTCCCCTTAAAATCCATACCAGACCTCAAGGGTCTGGTATGGATTTTGAGGGGGACCCTACGCCATTTTTTTTTTTTTGGCTGGGGTTCCCCTTAATATCCATCCCAGACCTGAAGGGCCTGGTTATTGAATTTGGGGGGACCCCTACGCTTTTTTTTTTTCATTTTTTTTATTTTTTTTATTTTCTATCAATGACTTTTTTTTTTATGAATGAGTTTCAATGAATCACTGTTCTCTGTGTTACGGGAGCCGTGAATTAACATTAGCCGCGAGTGATTTTTTAAATAGCTTTTTTACTTTCAAAAATGACACTTTGCGCAGAGACAGTTCTAAAGACGGGAAACATGCGCCCCTTTACAGGCATACTATAGACACCCCCCAGGTACGAAATTTAAAGGAATATTACACTTTTATTGTTTCAATTTAAGCATTATTAAAATCACTGCTCCTGAAAAAAACGGCCGTTTTTAAAAAAATTTTTTGCATTGATACATGTCCCCTGGGGCAGGACCCAGGTCCCCAAACACTTTTTATGACATTAACATGCATATTAGCCTTCAAAATGAGCACTTTTAATTTCGAACGTTCGCATCCATTATAACTAATAGGGTTCTAAAGCTCGCACGGACTTTAGGTCCGTTCGCGGGTTCTGGTGCGAGCCGAACGGGGGGGTGTTCGGCTCATCCCTAATCACATCATTATAATATCAACCAACAGAGGCAAGGGGTGTTGGCACCCTCATGTTTGTAAGTGCAATATTACATTTTTTTATTAAAGTCTGAATTTGTACATTATGCACTATGAGTTTTCTCCTTCTTTGTATTTAATATATACCATTACTGGGGAGTCTTTGATCAAGTAAGGTTTGGGACACATAGCCCACTGATGGAGACACAGCTACCATGACTGGCTACAGGAGTTACTGGCGGGCGGTGGGATCCGGAGGTAAGAGTATCACTCTATCTACATGAGATCTATATGGTCTGGTAAGAGGCTTTTTGATTTGGTGGAAGACTCACAAACACTGGAGCACCGGGCACTCACTGAGGGGCACTTTGATGGATTGGATTTGATTTTAATAAATAGATTTCTTGAATTTATTTAATTATTCACTTTATAGTATTTAACTGTTTATCCATGAATTTATATATCACTGAACGTTTAGCATATTTTGCACATTGGGATTTTATACTTTACACTTTACAACAACAAGGTAATACATATATTGTTTTTTAAGGACAAACAAGGCTAAAAAGGTTACTGCACATAAAATTTGCATTTTATTCTGTAATTTTGCCCCATTTAAACACTTGCCATCTGGAAGATTTACCCCCCACCCCCTTCATGACCAGTGCTTTTTGGCACTGCGTTACTTTAACTGACAACTGCGTGGTCATGTAACACTGTACCCAAATTTATATAATTTTCTTTTCACATAAATAGAGCTTTCTTTTATTGGCATTTGATCACCCCTGTTTTTTTTTTTTAATTTTTGTGCTATAGATGAAAAAAGAAAAACATATCAAATAAAAAAATTTAATAAATCAAATTTCTAGATTTAGGCCAATATGTATTCTGCTACATATTTTTGGTAAAAAAGAATCCCAAGCATATATGGATTGGTTTGAGCAAAAGTTATAGCGTCTACAAACTATGGGATATATACTGGAATTTTTGTTTATTTATTTTTATACTAGTAATGGTAGTTATTAGCGACTTGTCTAATCTGACACTTTTGATACTGTGGGAGCCGAGGCCCCTTTCACACTTGTATGACTTGTCCTGCTACTTGGGACTGCAAAGTCGCATGACAAGTCGTTCCCTATTATTTCCAATGACAGCCATTCATATTAGTACGACTTCAAGTCGTGCCTCCTTCAAAGTAGTCCCTGCACTACTTTGGTCCAACTTTGATGCGAGTTACATAGACATTTTTTGAAATCGCAGCAAAAATCGTGGTCGCAAAATCGCAGCAAAATCACTTGACTTTCAAGTTGCGGTGGTGTGAAAGGCGCCTAATACAGTGATCAGTGCTAAAAATATGCACAGTCACTGTACTAATGACACTGGCTGGGAAGGGGTTTACATCTAGGGTGTTCAAGGAGTTAAAAGTGTGCCTAGCCAGGGCTTGGTGCATTGCCTGAGAAGTGATTTGTAGGGACACAAAAACCGGCACATCCCTGCTGACAGAACAGAGCTCTGTATTGTTTACATTCACAGAGCTCTGTCCTGTCATCCTCTTCACCAATCAGTGGGTGCAGGCAGTCAACCATTGGCTGGGACCCACTGATCGGCTTGTGCTGTGACTAATCACAACACAGCCGTAGCTAGGGGCTGCGCGCTCCCCCTACCCAAAAGTTCTGGTTTACGTACTGGATTCATGATCTAGCACAGGAGAGCCGCTCTGCTTGCCATACTCCTACATGAGGCGATCAGCAAGCGGTTAAAATGACACAAAAATTATGATTCTGGTAAAAAGCATTGCAAAGGTATACACAAATGAAATGTTTTTTTTGTTTGTTTGTTTGCTTTTTTAAATGGGAAATTTGTAAATTTTAATTTAATTATGTAAAAATATTAACAAACAAAACAAAAATAAAAAAAGTTTAAATATTAACCACTTAAGCCCCGGACCATTTGGCTGGCCAAAGACCAGAGCACTTTTTGAGATTTGGCACTGTGTCGCTTTAACTGAAAATTGCACGGCCGTGCGACCTGGCTCCCAATAAAAACTGGTGTCCTTTTTTCCCCACAAATAGAGCTTTCTTTTGGTGGTATTTGATCAGCTCTGTGGTTTTTATTGTTTGCACTATAAACAAAAAAAGAGCGACAATTTTGAAAAAAAAACTATATTTTTTACTTTTTTGCTATAATAAATATCCGCAAAAAAATATATAAAAATTTTTTTTTTTCCTCAATTTAAGCCGATATGTATTCTTCTACATATTTTTGGTAAAAAAAATCACAATAAGCGTTTATTGATTGGTTTGCGCAAAAGTTATAGCGTCTACAAAATAGGGGATAGTTTTATGTCATTTTTCTTAATAATTTTTTTTAATAGTAATGGTGGCGATCATCGATTTTTATTTTTTTATCATGACTGCGACATTATGGCGGACAGATCGGACACTATTGGCACTATTTTGAAACCATTCACATTTATACAGCCATCAGTGTGATTAAAAATGCATTGATTACTGTGTAAATGTGACTGGCAGTGAAGGGGTTAACCAGGAGGGGGCGCTGCAGGGGTTAAGTGTGTCCTAGGGATGTGTTCTAACTGTGGGGGGGGGGGGCTACCTGTGACACATCACCGATCCCGATTACAGGGAGCTGTGATCAGTGTCACTAGGCAGAACGTGACACAATCGCGGGTATCCCCGCGGACATAGAGTCCGCGGGACCCCCGATCACACTCACGGAGCTCGCGGCAGGGTCGCGCAGGCGCCGGCGGCGGTGCGCACGTGACCACATGGCAGCAAATTCAAAGTGTTTTACAGGTACGTCCATTTGCGCAGCCGTGCCATTCTGCCGACATATATGTACATGCAGCGGTCGGCAAGCGGTTAATAGTTGATAAAACGGAAACAAACAAAAAAATAAAGGTTAAAGAGAGAAGGAGACTAATGCCGCATACACACAATCGGAATTCCGGACAAAAAAAGACAGATGAGAGCTTTTCATCAGAAAATGCGACCGTGTGTAGGCTCCATCGGAAATTTAGCTGTCCGAATTTCCGCCAGCCAAAAATTGATAGCATGTTCTCAATTTTCCCGACGGAAAAACTTTCTATCCTATGGCCGCAGCCCGCTTGGCTTTGTTGCCTGCACACCTCCCTTATGCTCCACTGCCACCTGGTAAACCATCAGCTCGAATTCCATCCTTTGCCTTGGACCCAATGTTTTTTCACCTCTTTCATTGGTTCCAGCACATTTGCTTTGACAAATGCGGTGTATTACCCCTTCCACCCACTGGAGGGCTTTGTTTGTTCGGAATTGTTTATATGCGGGCGCGATGAGCGGCGCGCGCATTTTCCGACCGTGCGGCATTATGGGAAATGTAGGCACACGCGCTGGCGCTACTGCGCATGCGCGAACGGCCCATTTTGCCCGCCGCCTCATCATGGTAATCATGATCAGGTGTGGAGGACCCATATAGCCTGCCTTTCCCTCAGCACTTCAGGTGTTGGACTCTGGAGCGCCATTTGTGCTGTGAACTTCAACGATGCAGGTCTGTTCTTTTCCCTTCCTCCAGCTTATGCCCTATCAGCCTGTTTGAGATCTTTTACTTAGATATACTGCACAATTTCTTTTGCAGCTACTGGTCCCTTCTTTGTGACTAATTCAAACAGTGCTGTCCATCAGTCTGGCTTCAGACTTTTCCTGTGCAGTCTTGGTCAACTAAATCCATGCCCTAGGTGAGCTCTTATCTCTTCCTTTTTCTTTGGCTTTCAATGTATTGTCCCATCCATTCATCTTATCCCTATTTTTTTTGCTTCTCTTGCTATTTTCACTAGAGCTGTTTTTTTCAAAATCCCTCATATGACTGTTCATGCTTGGCGCTCCATCTATAATTTCCATCTTTGATACAGTGGTAAGTCTTTATAAATTTTAGGCTATGTTTAGCCAGTTATGGCAAATTTTATCTTTTTGCCATTATATATACAATTTTGCTCTTATCCCATTTTATCTTACCAGGCTCCCTATAGATCCTCGACAGTTCCCTGCTCCTTGGGACTCAAGTACAATTGACCACACCTGCAACTGTAGTGGTTGTTCCAGCAATTCAGGGGTATGTATGTTTTTTTGTGACCCCAAGTGGGAACCCATTGGGTTCAGCATAGTGCAGTGTTGTATATTGGACGGGTGGGTGGCCTTGTGGCGATGTGGAGATATACGTTTTTGCTTTCTTTTGATATACTCAGTGTGTCATATAATTAATCCTGTTGTGTTCTTCATATTTTCTCAGACTCTTCCCTTTTTATGGTACAAATTGACCCTGAAGAAGCCATTGTATGGCGAAACATGTTGGTCAGCTCTCTCCAACCAGCTCTTTTGTACCCAGGATCTATTAAATCCCTGTAGATCCTTTTTAACCTATTCTATGTTTTACTGTGTACCCCCATGGTCCCCCTGTCATCCCCGGACCTCATGCGCTTCCACTAATTGCAGAGGTTTGGATATGACTTTAGGACCTATCCCACGATACCCCTGTCTGTAATGTACGTTAATGCATGTCATTTTGATTTGACTGTTCAACCGTTCATGAATAAACTATTTTGTAAAAAAATCTTTCTTATTCAAAAAGTTGCAAGTATTATCCTTTTTTGGTTACCGTTATAGTCCCCTATCTCTATCCTTGCTCCACCCTCTACCATCATTTGTGGATTGTTTTATGCTTCTTTTTTTTTTTTTTGGCCTCTAGGGCCATTTATATCTTTTTCCCCTCCTTTTTTTTTTATTTTTTTTATTTTTTATTTTTTATTTTATTTCGGTTGGGGGGAATTTAAAAATAGGCAACAAAAGTTGGAGAGCGAATAACAGAGAGCAGGGGCCCTGCAAAAGCTCATCTTCCCTATTTAATTCACATCCTGTGCTCCCCACCGTCTCTTTTCCGTCTTCCCCCCCTGTGTGTCTTTATAATATTCCCTGGACCCCCCTGAACCCCCCCCCCCCTCCGCTGCTTAGGCACAACCTCTTTTTTTTTTTTTTTTTTATATCCTTTTATGATTTATTATTATGTACCCGTCGGGTCTATTGGCTCATAGCTGGGACTCCCAGGGGCCTCTTTCCCCCGAAATTGTCAGGGCTGAAGTCGTAGGACCTCCCTATGGCTCCAGGCTTTCTTAAATTTTTTCCAGCCCTCCCATTTTACTTTCGTGGCCTCCCTATGGTTTAGTACGCATTCCATTCTATATGTAGACTCTACCTCATCTACCCATTCCCATAAGGGAGGGCTTTCCTGATCCTTCCACCTCCTCGGGATCACCTTTTTGGCCGCATTGAGCAGGTGGGGAATCAGGGAGCTTTTGTATTGCCTAATTCCACTCGTGGTTGCGTGCATCAGTACGACCCAGGGGTCCTTTTTCACCTCAATAGCTGTTATTTCTTTTATATATTTTAGAATGGTCTCCCAGAATTTTTTAATTTTGTGACACTCCCACCAAAGGTGACCCATTGTACCCCTTTGATCACACCCCCTCCAGCAATTGGCCGATGTTTCCGCCTGAAATTTGCTTACCTTATCAGGGGTCCTATACCACCTGGCCATGCATTTAAAATTCGTTTCCGCCGTCTTAGAGTCGACGGCGGAACCGTGGGCTAATTTTAAAATTCTCTTACTTGTGCCTATTTCTAACTGTGTTCCTAGTTCGCTCTCCCATTTGATAAGGTATGGCGGTATCTCCGGTCTATCTTTTTCCATTAATAATTTATATATTTTTGATATTCTTTTCTTAGAGTTTTCTGCCGTAAAAATTTTCTCTAACTTCGTTAGGTCCTCAGCCTCCCTTATTGGGCCGGGGAGAGAGCCCACGAAGTGAGTTAGCTGTCGGTACCGCCAACCATCAATGGAGAACGCCTCGTTATTCTGTAAATCGTGCAGTGCCAAAACTTTCCCCTTACTAATAACTTCCCCTAAGCTAGTGCTATCCTTTCTAATCCATTCGCCCCCTATCTCTTTAATCCCTGGCGGGAAGAGGGGGTTGTCTTTTAGTGCTATTAATGGTGAATTGTATGTTTTATTTAATAATTTATAAATCTTGTCCCATATTTTGAAAGTAGTGATTGTGATTATGTGCGTTTTCTCACCCAGTGACCTAAATTTCGGGGGGTTCCAAACGATCCTCCCCAGTTTAACTTCGCTAAGTGCTTCTTCCAAGCTGACCCATCTTTTAATATTGAGTGTCTTGCCCCATTCTGCAATTCTTAATAATGCTATGGCATGGTAGTAACTCTCTATATCTGGGACCGCTAGGCCACCCTGATTTTTGTCTTGTTTTAATATTTGGAGAGAAATTCTGTGTTTTTTATATTTCCATATGAAGTTCATTATGATGGCTCTTAGTCTAAGTAATGCTTTGGGAGAGGGAGAGGAAGCATCTGGAATTTATAGGTAATGACTGGCAGAATCATCATTTTTACCGTGTTGATCCTTCCTATCCAAGACAGAGTTTTTCCCTTATACTCCTGACATTTTTTTTTTATTTCCTCTAATAATGGAATGTAGTTTATTTTGTACATTTTCCTAGGATTATTGGCCAGATCTATTCCCAAATATTTTATCCGTTTCTTCCATACAAAACTGACTGTTTTCTGAAGATTCTGTTTCTCTACTTTACTAAGATTAATGTTAAGGATAAATGTTTTTGTGGGGTTAATTCTAAAATTTGTTAGTTCGCCGTAATCGGCTAAAGTTTTTAGGAGGTTAGGTACTGACTTCTGGGGGGACCTGACATAGAAGAGGACATCGTCTGCGAAGGCCGCGAGCTTGTGCTCATCGCTCCCGACTCTGCAACCCTCTACCTCAGGATTTCCTCGGATTGTGGACAACAACGGTTCCAGGGACAAAACAAAAAGGAGGGGGGACAGTGGACACCCCTGCCTGGTCCCGTTAAACATTTCAAACGTGGAGGAGACTATGCCGTTAACCTTAATGTTTGCTTTCGGGTGGGCATATAGAGTTTTGATTTTTTGGATAATCCTTGGTCCAAATCCCATCCATTGCAAGGTTTTAAACATGAACCCCCAGTCCACCCTATCAAAAGCTTTTTCAGCATCTATTGAGAGGAGTAGACTGGGGGCTCGCGAATCCCTCATCCTCTGTATGGCCAGCAGTGTCCGGATCCCATTGTCTCTCCCCTCTCTGCCCGGAACAAAACCCACTTGGTCCGGATGGATCAGTGTGCCCAAATGCCCCTTTATTCGCTCAGCCAGAATCTTGGCGTATAGTTTTGTGTCAAAATTTAACAAGGAGATGGGTCTGTAGTTTGAGCACACTGATCCATCCTTCCCTTCCTTCCTCAAGACAGTGATCGTTGCCTTTAGAGCCTCCTCACTCATGTCATAATCTATTCCTAATCCGTTCATGTAGCGCTGGAGTCTCGGAATAAGGATTTCTTTAAATGTTTTGTAGTATAAAGCCGTGAGCCCGTCCGGGCCCGGGCTCTTCCCTGTTGGCGAGTTTTTTAGAGCTGTTAGGATCTCTTCCTCTGAAATTGGTCTCTCTAGCTCCTCACTCTCTTCTCGGCCCAACGCAGTTAACTTTGCCCTCCCCAGGTAGTCGTTAGTTTTCCGACTATTTTCGTCCCTGTCATTGCTTCCCCTGGTTTTCACAGCATATAGTACTTTATAGTATTCTCTAAATGTGGATGCAATTTCTCTAGAGATGTACTTCGTCCCTCCGTTTTCTGTTTGGATTTTTTCAATAAAATTTCTAGATTTCTTTTTTTGCAATTTCCTGGCTAAAAATTTCCCTGGCTTATTGCCCCATGCGTACTGTTCCTTGGCCATCTTATTATATGCCTGTCTTTCTTCCTGCTCGGCTAGTTCTTTTAATTCCTCCCTCTTATCAATCAGCTCTGTGTATATTCCCTGAGCGAGTGCCCCCCCGGTCTTATGCCTTAGCTCGAGTGTGTTAATCTCGGCTGTCAGTGCCTGCGTTTTTCTCATCCTCTCCCTTTTTTTCCAGGATGCTTTTGCTATCAAGAGCCCCCTTACGAACGCTTTATGGGCATCCCAGATTTGGGCTTCTGATACCTCCCCATTGTCGTTGATTTGAAAAAAACATTCCAGTTCCTTTCTGATATGGTCCCGAATCTCTTTATCGTGTAGAAGTTCTGGATTTAGTTTCCAACCGCTCGAGGGTTGTTTGTGTTCAGGGAACCTTAGCCTCATGGAAACCGGAGCGTGGTCTGAAAGGGAGGTTATTCCTATATCTGACTTGCTAATCCTTTCGAGTATGCCATGTTCTACCAGAATATGGTCCAGGCGGGAATACGTCTGGTGGGCGAAGGAGAAGAACGTATAGTCTCTTGTCTGCGGGTGCTGGATCCTCCAGACATCCATCAGTTGATCCTCCAAGAGTCTTTTTTTTATCCGTTTTAACTGTACGTTCCCCATCCCCGGCGCACCAGACGTACTATCTAGGGCAGGGTCCATTACAAAATTGAGGTCCCCCATCAGGATCAAGAACCCTTTTTTAAATGCCCTCAATTTAAACAGGATCGATTCTAAGTATGAAATAGGTTTTGTGTTCGGGGCATAAATATTAGCCAAGGTAATTCCTACCCCCATGAGGGATCCCCTGAGGAACAGGAATCTCCCCTCCGGGTCCATCTTTCTCTCCTCCAAAATAAAATGTATGTCTCCAGCAATCCCAATGGCCACTCCTCTTGCCCTGCTTGAGATGGTGTCTCCATAGTACCATGTTGGGAAAGCTGGAGAGAACAATCTAATGTTGGATGTATACGACAGGTGGGTCTCTTGTAGAAAAACTATTCCAGCCCTATATCTCTTAATTTCCTCTAACACCTTAAAACGCTTGCTGGGGGAGTTTAGACCTTTTACATTGTATGATAGAAATTTGATTTCAGTATCCATCACTCTTTTGGATTTTTGTGTGCGGGTTTATTTTTTATTTTTTTTTTATTTTCTTAGAGGTTTTAATGTTATTGCTTGCCCAGCAGCGGAGGGGGTCCCCCTCCCGTGTTCTCCCCTATACCCTCTTTCCTCCCTCTCCCTCCCCCTACTCCCCCCCTCCCCCCGCCTCCCCCCCCTACCTTTCCCCCCCCCTCTCTGACCCCATCTTGGGTCTCTAGGTCTTTGGGGGCCATCCTTTGTGGCTTCCCTCAGACACTAGATTCCTGGTGAGGTGGAGTTTGTTCTGCCCTCCTCTCCTCCCCCCCGGCCCGGAGCTCCGGACCCTGGGGGGGGGGAGATGGGGCCGAATCGACCTAGCTTGCTTTAATAAATAGGATGAGACCTCTCCCCTCCCCCCTCTCCTCCCCCCTCTCCTCAGCGTGAGATCTCCTAAGCCCTCCATTTCGTTCCAACCCTGTAGGTCCGGGGCTGGTATCCCAAGTTTCGTACAGAAACCCTGCAGCTCTTCCGGGCACTTCAGCCTGGACGTGCGCCCCTCTTTTATCCCTATTAAACAGGAAGGAAAGCCCCAGTTATATTTTATATTTTCCTTTCTGAGAATTTCCAGTAGGGGTTTTTGGTGTCTCCTTCTTTCCAAAGTACGGGCCGATAAGTCTGCATAGACTTGAATTTCAGAGCCCTCAAACATCAAGGGTGACTTATTCCTTATTTTTGTCCATAGGTCCTCCTTTTCTTTAAAATGTCTGAATCTGACAATTATATCCCGCACTCTCTCCGAGTCGGGCCTTTCTATTCTTCCCACTCGGTGTATCCTTTCAATTCCAGGGAGATGTTCTTGGTCCTTGCCACTTATCGGGCCCAGGATTGCCCAGATTTTTTTTTCTAAATCTTCCCCTCTTTGTTCCGGGACTGCACGCAACCTCAGGTTTTGCCTCCTGTCCCTATTCTCTTGGTCCTCAATCTTGTAGAGGGTATCTCTCTGGGTGAGGGATGCTTTTCTCAATTGAGATTTTAAAAGCGTAATTTCCTGGTCTATAGTATCTGCTCTCCCTTCTACCACTTCAACTCTAGACAACAGGTGGCCCATGTCCTCTCGGAGAGAGTTAATTTCTGATTCAATTGCAATTTCGAGGCGTAAAAGCATCGCCTCCATTTCGGATTTGTTGGGGATATGGGCTCCTGCCTGTTGGTCCTCGACCCGGCTCAAGTCGGTCTCACTTTCCGTAGTACAGTCCGCTCTAGAACTATTGTTTTCCCCTTCTGCCCCCCTGCTTCTCTCCGAACTGGCTCCAGCGTGGGAGTCATTTCCCGATGTTTTTGGGCTGGCACCCTGTCGTAGGTAGTGCTTAATTGTACTTGTCTCCCCTTTACTTCCTTTGGTGGTTGCTTTCTTCATCTGTTTAGCTGGGTCTTTGCTCATGATGCCCTTCTTGATGGGTCTTATTCTTTTCCCCAGTTTTGTTGTGAATCTGGGCCTCCTTAACCCTTTTTCCTGAACTTTGGCTTTTAAATATCCCTCACTTTAGGGATGGCCTTAGCCCTTGGTGGTTTGTGGCTTTATAGGGTCGAGATCCAAATTATAGTCCGTCTAGATCTCTCCTACTATGCCCTACCCGCCACTCTCTCCCAGGTTTACCCTCCCAGACTCTGATACTCCCAAGGTGTTTGGTATCTTCTCTACAGATATAAACAGAGGGGTAGCACTCTCTTACTGTCTCTTTTTTATTGATTTTGTTGTAGCTCCTTTCCCTTTTTTTTCCCTACTCAGGAGGGAGGCCTTGGATGACAAAAAGGAGGTCCGGAGAGGGTGGAGGGGGGAGGAAAAGAAACCCCCGCAGCAGACAAAACCCCCAAGACAGAAACAAAAGAAAAAATGACAGACCCAGTTGCTGCAGAGAGGGAAGGGGAGATTCTTGGTGATCCCCCTTTTAGGGCACACAAAAAAAAACTAGAAAGACAAAGAGACCCGGGAAAAAAAAAAAAAAAATACTTTTTTCCTCCTGCTGTACTCCCTCGAATATTAGCTTATAGACTCTCAGTGTTCTAGGAGGCTTATTTAGGGGGTACTTGCTTCAAAGTAATTGGGTTAGCCCTGTCCTTGATTTCTGGCTTTCCGGTTGCCCCTACGAAGTAGTCTTATGCTCCCTCGTGCCCTTGAAGAGTCTATCCCCCGGAGGGCCCTCACATGTGCCTGTACACAGGGTTTGTCTCCTTATAATTTTTAGATTCGACCTTCATGTGTTTTTGCTTTTTGCTGATTTAGCTGATTTATGCTGGTTTGTGCGGGGTTGCTCCTTAAGTTTCTACGTCCCTGACGTTGGCCCACCTTAGTTGTTTCTCTGGTCACTTTCAAGGCCCTTGAGAAGTTTTTACTAATGTGCTCTACTAGGCCCCGGGGCCTGAGAGGTCCGTCTGAGGGGCCAGATAGCCCGGGTTATCCGTTTTTAGGCAGAGGGGGGAGGGTTTTCTGTATGCAGGGCCCTTCCGACCGTAGGCTCTATGTCCTTGCTGAACTCTTCTGCCCGGACTATAAATGTTGCATGTATCGCTCCGAGTGAGGGGAGGGGAAGGTCAACCGTACAGTCCCGGGGTTTTGCAATCACAGCCACCATACACTACACTAGTCGCAGTAGCTTGACCACTTGACCGCTTGGTTCTCAAATTACTTTCCCCCTGGCCAAAGCCCGTGCTAATTTCCACCTGGACAATTCCTAGTGGAAGGGTACACATTAGCAAACATTTGCAGAGCGTAAAGGGGTTTCCCTTTATAGGGGTTAACCAGTGAGCTAGATGTTTTAGCTTATTTTTTCTGCCTGACAAACAGATATTATGCGTTTTAAATGCAGGAAAGAAGACTGCAGCGGTCCACTCTAAAAGTTAAGCATTTATCACCACATTACTGATTTTGAACTCAAGAAATTGATTGCACAACTCCCTCATTATTATCTTCAGATCCTGACCCCAGGTTGGTGTCCACCTGAAAGATTCCCAGAGAAGGCACAGATATTTCCTAAGCACTCCAGTAAGAGAAAAAAAAAAAAAAAAAGAAAACAACAGAAAACCACAAGGCACTGCCTGCTGGATGCTCACACCAGGGGCTCTTTATCTCACACCATAGTCTGCTTGTCCAGTATTGAGGGCTAATGGCATCCTAGCACAATATTCTTCACAAGAAAAACAGACTTCCCAGCGTATCTAAAGTTGCTGTGGTCTTACCTCCGCGTGAAGAGGGCTTCAGGAGGTTAAATAGTATACTCACGGACGGCGCTTCTCAAGCTAGCTCACCGTGCCTTCTCTGGGGCTTCGTCACGCTGTGTAGGAGGTAGTGGGTTGAAGGAGATAGGGTGAGATGGTGAGATGGGGGAGCTGGGTGCTTGCGATACCGATCAGGGCCGCCGCTTTACCGGTCGCGTTGCTTTCCGGATCGGGAAGACCCCTGCATCCTAATTTCCTTGGCCCGGGGAGTCATGCGGGCGTCCGCGGCGTCTCTCACACGGAGCGGTCCGGTCCCGCGTCCTCCCTGGCTGTTCGCCAGCTCTCCTCGGCCCTCGGGCTCAAACTCCTCCCTCCGTGCGGACGCTACGTCAGCACGTCCATCCTCCTTCAGTTCCTCCCTCACCGGAAAACGAAGATTTGCAGTCCAAGGACCACGGCTATGGAACTCTCTACCTACGAACATCCGCTTAGAAAAAGATCGGGCCTTCAGGAAAAAAAACTCAAGACCCACCTCTTCTAAGAAGGAATCAAGGCAGGTCGGATCAAGCGCCTCGAGGCGATTCAGTTCGCAGTTGCAGCGCTATACAAATCTTTCATTCATTCATTCATTCACTGCCCCCTCAAGGGTTGCTGAGTATAGCCTTTCCTGGGCCTCCCTCTGATTATCCTGCAGCCAGACACTTGGGTGTTTTCACACTATTACCCGCACACTCTTCCACTCCTTATCCAATGATCAGCCCAGGGTATTTGTTTTTTTTGGTATTTATTGGTAGAACTTGGATAGGAGAAGGGATTAGTGGTATACTCCAACTTGAACTATGCAAAGATGAGGAAAACTCTCGCATGACCCCATTAAATTGATCCCGATAGCAGATTCACTGCTGGACCACACTATAGCTGTGTGGGAAAATAAGTCCTTTGCTCGCTCTGTCAGCAGACTCAATGCACCACTTTTCTTCAGGACACTCACTAGTATCCCCTTTAGCTGACACCTGTTCCCTGACTTCACTAGCCTGAAGGGATAACCCTCACAGAACAGGCACCTAGACGCAGGTCTGTACTCACTGTAGCCAGAAACAGATCCTACTAGACGTGTCTCCCTCCTAGTTAGCTCTACAGAAGATCTGAGTTGCAGATTCTACAGTTCCGGCTCTCAGGTCGACCACCTGAGGCATGGCAGCCTGCACACGGGAGAGGCAGTAGCTCCCTCCCTCTGGGACCCTGCTCTCCAGCCGAAGACCCAGAGTAAATGTGCTCTAGGCATATATACAGTCACTCAGCATGCCTTGAGGCACCTGTTTCTGCCAATGGCCAGGGCTGTAACTACACCTATGCTCCCATATGTCAGGTTTCCTCCCACTGTCCAATATGCCTCTTCCTATCAGACCAGTGTGACACATGAGCAGCATCTGAGCACAATGAGCAGACCCTATCAATGGATCACTGCTTCCTGGTAGACAGAGAACACCTACATTTACATAATAGCCTCCCTGGTATGCAGGGAAACCCAAAACTATGCTCTCTCTTTAGCACCTACCTAAGAGGGTGCTACAATAAAACCCTCCACACTCTGTTTTTTTAACATTGTGCAGCACAACACCCCATGCTGAGGATGGGAATGATAGCAGGGTAGGTCAGGACATGGAGTGGCATAGGCACCTGGAGTAAGTCCTGATCAACAGAAAAACTGGATTCTGCAATTACAGGAAGTAGAAACTGAGCAACAGGAACTTGTTCCAGATGTTGTCACAGAGTTTGTAGAAACAGGAGGTAGAAATGTGGCCAGACAGGCAAAAGTTGGCAATGGGCAGGCAGCAGAAGCACAGATTCATAAGATGAGAGTGTAAACAGGAGCCAGGCCAATGTCAGTATCACCCTGATTGCAGATGAGCTGAAGGAATAAACAAGGTTAGGAGTCAAGAAGCAAGCCAAAGATCAGGTATAAGACAAGATTAGGTGTATTCGGAAGGCAAAACAGATATACCATGTATAGCACAAGAACAAGGAGGGTCTGGTCACGGGCCGCAGGAGCTGCCAACTACTCAGCAAAAATCCTGAGTCTTGCATTGTTTAAATAGGCAACAGGAGGCCAAGGTCCATTCAAACTATTCTGCTTGCATGCACATTTTTTTGAGCACGAGCATGAACCCAGTTTTCCTGATACAATAGTGGATTATGAAGCAGGATGTCCCTTGTGAGGTCTTGAGGGTAGGATAAATAGGGAGTCCTTTTCTGTGGTAGAATGTGTTGCTTTGAGGTAGACTCTGATGGATCTGACTACATCCAGGTAGTGAAGAGCAATTTCCTTTGGCTGCTTAGGAGGAGGTCACAAAGAGGGAAGGACACTGTCCTCATGTGGTGGATGACTGATACCACCCTAGGAAGAAAGGATATCCTTGGGTATAAGACTACCTTGTCCTTGTGAGGGATGACAAAATGGCTCCTTAGAAGATAGGCCGTTAGCTCCAAAACACGTCTGACAGAAACAATCGCAACCAAGAATGTTATTTTTCAGGAGAGACCAACTCTGATTTCCCTAATAAGTTCAAATAGTGGTTTCTGTAGGGAGGGAGAACCAGATTGAGGTCCCAAGGAAGCACAGGGTGCTTAAAGAGGGGCATGATCTGAGATACACCTTGAATAGATGTTTTGATGAGGGAGAGCAAGGACAGAAGTTTTTGGAAAACAATGGACAAGTCTTGTTTGTAGGAACTTAGAAGGCCAGAATACAGGACACAGGAATTGATTTACTAAAACCGGAGAGTGCAAAATATGGTGCAGCTCTGTTTAGTTTCTATAATATCATTTCTGGGGCTTAAGGCGATTGTAAAGTCTCCTTTTTTTTTTCTATAAAACGAACAAACATTAAATACTTACCTGCTCTGTGCAGTGATTTTGCCCAAGGCAGCCCAGATCATCCTCTTCTTGGGTCCCTCTTCGGCTCTCCTGGCCCCTCCCCTCCCTCCTGTTGAGGGCCCCCACAGCAAACAGCTTGCTATGGGGTCACCCGAGCCGAGCAGCAGCTCTGTGTGTCCATTCAGACATGGAGCTCGGGTTCAGCCCTGCCCCCTCTCTCTCCTGATTGGCTAACTGACTTTGACAGCAGGAGAGTCCCAGATGGCCTAGGCACTCATAGTCATCGCTAGATAGAGAGGGGGCTCAGGTAAGTATTAGGCTCCATGCACTCTGAAGCTCATAAACTGCAGTTTATTGGAGTTTGTGCATTTTTTTTAAAAGCCCATAAACTCCACTCTATGTTAGCCTATGTGTCCATGCACACATGGAAGTTTTTTAGCTTTAATGAGCAGTGGAGTTTATGGGCTTTTTTCTGAACGCCAGAAATTCGCGTTCAAAGTGCAGTTTTTCACTGCCAAAAAAAGCCAAACATGCGTTAATTAGCGTTCAGCGTTCTATTTTCTTTTTCAATGCATTGAGGGAGTTTGGAATACATTGTGGGATTTTTGGAGTGTCCACTGTGTATTTTTATTAAAAACGCCCATAAACGCTAACGCTATAAAAACGCTCATAAACGCTAGTACAAAATGCTGTTAAAAGCACATTTTTACAACCAGCGTTTTCTGCCAGCAATCTGGCGTCCAGAAAAAGCTTTTTTGAGCTTCAGTGTGCATGGAGCCTTAGGAGCTGCTGGGGCAGCTGCTGCACACAGAAGGCTTATTTCAACTTTCTTTAAGTGCCTGTGTTTACACCATGCAAAGAAGGATTTTCCGGGTACGATAGTAGATCTTTCAAAAAGGGGCTTTTCTTATGTTTAGCAGTGTAGAAATGACAAACTCAGAGACCCCTCTGTTACTTAAGACCTGGGTTTCAACAGCCATGCCAATACAAATGACAATATATAATAAAAACCCCAATATAAACCCCATAAAAATATAAAAAGAAAGATGATTAATCAGAACGCAGCTATCACTACAAAATGTGCACTCATCACACTACAATAGAAACGATATTACAAACAGTGAAGCGCTATCAGTGAAAAACCCCAAAATCTATACATTATAAACATTATCTGAAAAAAATAAGTGTATATTTACTGTGTATATGTATATACAGTATCTCACACAAGTGAGTATGCCCCTCACATTTTTGTAAATATTTTATTATACCTCTTCATGTGACAACACTGACAACACTTTCCTACAATGTAAAGTAGTGAGTGTACAGCTTGTATAACAGTGTACATTTTCTGTCCCCTCAATATAACTCAACACACAGCCATTAATGTCTAAACCACTGGCAATAAAAGTGAGTACACCCCTAAGTGAAAATGTCAAAATTGTCCCAATTAGCCATGTTCCCTCCCCGGTGTCACGTGACTCGTTAGTGTTACAAGGTCTCAGGTGTGAATGGGGAGCAGGTGTGTTAAATTTGGTGTTGTCGCTCATACTGGTCACTGGAAGTCATGGCAAGAACATGGCACCTCATGGCAAAGAACTCTCTGAGGATCTGAAAAAAAAAAATAATTGTTGCTCTACATAAAGATGGCCTAGGCTATAAGAAGATTGCCAGGACCCTGAAACTGAGCTGCAGCACGGTGGCCAAGACATAGCTGTTTAACAGGACAGGTTCCACTCAGAACAGGCCTCGCCATGCTCAACCAAAGATGTTGAGTGCACGTGTTCAGCGTCATATCCAGAGTTTGTCTTTGGGAAATAGACGTATGAGTGCTGCCAGCATTCCTGCAGAGGTTGAAGGGGTGTGGGGGGTCAGCCTGTCAGTGCTCTGACCATATGCCGCACATTGCATACAATTGGTCGGAATGGCTGTCATCCCAGAATGAAGCCTCTTCTAAAGATGATGTGCAAGAAAGCCCGCAAATAATTTGCTGAAGACAAGCAGACTAAGGACATGGATTACTGGAACCATGTCCTGTGGTCTGATGAGACCAAGAAAAACTTATTTGGTTCAGATGTCATCAAGTGTTTGTGGCGACAACAGTCTAGCCTACAGTCAAGCATGGTGGTGGGAGTGTCATGGTCTGGGGCTGCATGAGTGCTGCCGGCTCTGGAAAGCTACAGTTCATTGAGGAAACTATGAAAGCCAATATGTACTGTGACATACCGTAGCAGAGCATGATCCCCTGCCTTTGGAGACTGGGCCACAGGGCAGAATTCCAACATGATAACAACCCCAAACACACCTCAAAGACGCCACCTTATGGGTATCTGCTCACCTCAATTGTTGGACCCCCACTGATAAAAAGGAGGCCAATTGTACTTTACTTACATGTATAGAAACATAAGCCCATTCCAGTCTTCCTCTTTCTTCACAGACCTTCTCCCAATGGCAAGATAATATGTGGGAAGCAGAGAGACAATTATAGTGTAGATCTTTCTTATGATTTTTATTAAAAATGGTAAAAACAAAAAAAATTGTTGCGACTCCAACGCTGTAGGAGGTGATTTCACCACCACAGTTAAAAAAAAGAGCATATATTCTTGAATGATCATCATTAGAAGTGGGTGGATGAAGGGAGGTACTAATGGTGGGCATACCCACCACACTCCAGTGCCAGGACAGTTCAAACCCCCCCAAATGACCCCATTTTGGAAAGTAGACACCCAAGCTATTTGCTGAGAGCAATGTTGAGCCCATTAAATATTTTTTTTTTTGTCCAAGAGATTGAATAATGAAAAAAAAAAATATATATATTTTTTTTACAAAAAGTTGTCACTAAATGATATATTGTTTGCCCAGATGGCATAAAACCCCCCAAAATGACCCCATTTTGGAAAGTAGACACCCCAAGCTATTTGCTGAGAGGTATTGTGAGTATTTTGCTGGTTTAAAGTTACATTTTTAAACAGTTTAAGGTGCCATAGGGGAGCTGGAGGTGATGTGTGTTGGGACAGAGTTGCTTATCAAACTACATGTATTGCAAAGCTGTAGGGGGACCAAGAGCTGAAATCAGCTGTTTTTTTTTTTTTTTTTTTTTTCTTCCAAGAAAAGAAAAGAAAAAAAAAAACAAACAAATTTCAGCTGATAAAACAAGGCAGGTCACATCCATATTCCAATATATGACATCCAGACTCCGTCCGCCCTGATGACCTTACTGCTAGCCAGGTCCATCTTCACCCGCTCTTCCTTCTGGGTTTGCAGGCTTTGGCTGTTTGACCAGCTGAGCCGCAATTATGTCACTCCTGTGCACGTGCACGGGAGTCACGGCCAAGGCATGTCTCTCTTAATGGACAGCACGCCGTGCAGTGCACCTGTGCAGTCACCGGCTACTACTATAGTAACCGTGCACCGTTTAGGAGATATTTACTGTATCTACAGGTAAGCCTTATTTTACCACTGTAAGATTAAGATGGCAGGGTACTGAATAGACCACTTTTTTTGTGAAGTCTTTTTTTTATTGAATAGAGCTTGCAATGTTTTTCAGAGGGGTGAAAATCTTTTTTGGATTGACCCAGTTGTCATAAATTACCCATTTAACCGCTTCCCGACCGCCTCATGTAGATATACGTCAACAAAATGGCACGGGCAGGCAAAAGCACGTACCTGTACGTCCCCTTTAATTTGCCTGCCCGGGGGCCGCGCGCCCGGTCGGGAGCTCCGTGACCACGGCCGCGGGACCAGCAGACCCGATCGCCGCTGGTATCCCGCGATCGGGTTACGGAGCTGAAGAACGGGGAGAGGTCTATGTAAACAAACCTCTCCCCGCGCTTCCTACACTGACTGTCAGTGATCGGCGGTTCCCTGTCATCGGGAACGCCGATCAATAACGTCAGACGTACAGCCACGCCCCCCTACTGTAAAAAAAAAACACAACACGTCACACTGACTCCTCCCCGCCCCCTAGTGGTTAACCCCCTAACTACAACTGTCATTTACATAGGAATCAGTGCTATTTAAATAGCAGTGATTGCTGTATAAATGACAAATGTCCCAAAAATGTGTCAAAAATGTCCGATGTGTCCGCCAAAATGTCGCAGTCACAATAAAAATCGCTGATCGCCGCCATTACTAATAAAAAAAAAAAAATATTAATAAAAATGCTATAAAACTATCCCCTATTTTGTAAACGCTATAACTTTTGCGCAAACTAATCAATAATCGCTAATTGCGATTTTTTTTACCAAAAATATGTAGAAGAATACGTATCGGCCTAAAATGAGGAAAAAAAATGTTTTTTTATATATTTTTTGGGGATATTTATTATAGCAAAAAGTAAAAAATATTGCATTTTTTTCAAAATTGTCGCTCTATTTTTGTTTATAGCGCAAAAAATAAAAACCGCAGGGGCGATCAAATACCACCAAAAGAAAGCTCTATTTGTGGGAAAAAAAGGACGCCAATTTTGTTTTGGAGCCACGTCGCACGACCGCGCAATTGTTAGTTAAAGCGACGCAGTGCCGAATTGCAAAAAGGGGCCTGGTCCTTTGGCTGCCAATTGGTCCGGGGCTGAAGTGGTTAATTTAGTCATGAACGAGGAGTGTTTTTTTTTTTTTTTGTAGCCAAAGGGGCATGGCAAGATTGAGGAGATTTAAGTTTGCACAGCAGAAGGAGCCTGGCTTTTCTGATAGAACACCTTTGGGATGAATTAGAGAGGAGACTGCGAGCCAGGCCTTCTCATCTAACATCAGTGCCTGACTTCACAAATGCGCTTCTGGAAGAATGGTTAAACATTCCCCATAGACACATTCCTAAACCTTGTAGACAGCCTTCCCAGAAGAGTTGAAGCTGTTATAGCTGCAAAGGATGGGCCAACTCAATATTGAACCCTACGGACTAAGACTGGGATGTCATTAAAGTTCATGTGCGTGTAAAAGCCCAATACTTTTGGTAATATAGTCTATGTACTGGGCATTTGTGCACCATTGACAGCTGGTCACAAAAGGGTTAATGTCACAGTATATTGACATAGCTCATAGTGGCTTCTTAGACTTCGATTTCCTTATTTTCTAGTGAAAGTAGCCTTTTCTGATCCTTGATCAAGTATTTCCATTATCTATTACATGAAGAATGTAAAATGAATTTTGACCACAGTTTTTATCTAGGCTAAATGACTTCAAGGAAACATATGTCAGGAATCCCATCTCCCAGAAGCACTTTGCTGTGTGGTCTCCCACCCTCTATCAACTTTCGTGTTGCCATCTTATCTTTTTAATAAGGAATCAGTGATTCCTTATTATACTGTATGTCTATATGACATAGGCCATATGCTAGTTGATTGTTGCTTCACTTGCCAGCCACATATTCATCTTTATAGATTTTATTTGTTCAGTGATGAAATATACCATCATTTCCTACATTACACTATTTCTAGTTTTTCATATAGTATTTTCTTTGTTTATTATAGAAATTTTATAGAATTCCGTAAAAAAGTAAATACTGTACACCCCAATAAAATTGTTAATTGGTGATATACTTTGACAAATTACACATTTTTATACCTTAGATATCTAGGGTCCAGTCTTCAATGCCAAGGTCAATAGAGCTGTCTTAGGCCCTCAGAAAAAAAGTTGTAGATGCCTTTGAGTCTGGTAAGGGATTTAAAAAGATTGCCAAATCATTTAAAATCAAACATCCACTGTATGCAAAATAATCTAAAAGTGGCTTAGATTTTAAACAACTGCTGAATTTCCAGGTCTGGTCGGCCCAGCAAATTTGGCCAAAGAGTTCACTGATGCTAAAAGAATTTCCCAAAATGTAATTGTTAGATGTTCAGGTAAGTCTCGCAACAGTTGGAGTCAAAGTGCATGCATCTGCAGAGACTGCACCAATGCATGAGAGGTGTGTTGCTGTCCAATATGAACATTAGAGTAAGACAACAGTTTTCCATAGAAAATATAGACAAAGTTCAAGCCTTCTGGTACATTGTGCTGTAGACTGAGTCAAATTTAGAGTTGTTTTGTCACAGTAATGCCTTGTACACACGGTCGGACATTCCGACCACAAAATCCGTCTGATTTTTTCCGACGGATTTTGGCCGAAACTTGTCTAGCATACACACGGTCTCACAAAGTTGTCGGAAAATCAGATTGTTCCGAACGAGGTGACGTACAACACGTACGACGGGACTACGTAGAGGCCAGTAGCCAATAGCTTTCGTCTCGAAATTTCTTCTGAGCATGCGTGGCACTTTGCGCGTCGGAATTCTCTACACACGATCGGAAAAAGTCCGCTAGAGCCCACACATGATCGGATTTTCCGAAAACATAATCTGATCTGACTTTTTCCATCGGAATATCCGACCGTGTGTATGGGGCATTACAGTAGTGGTCTAGTGTTTTTATTTTTTTTTGACATTTTTTTGGGTGAAAAAACGGGTAAGGCCCCCCCACCCAGTCCATTACCATACCCCACGCCAAAATGTAAAAAAAAAAAAAAACAGCGTGGGGTCCCCCCCAAATTCACACCAGACCCTTATGCAGCATGGCAGGCCAGGAAAGGGGGAATGAGGAGCGATCACCCCCCCCCCCTGAACAATACCAGGCCACGTGCCCTCAACATTAGCGGTACTTTTTGGGGGGGGTACCTTTTGCCCCCCAGCCCAAAGCACCTTGTCACCATGTTAATGGGAACAAGGGCTTTTTACCAGTAACCCTGGGTGGTGGCAGTGGAGGTCTGTGGGTGGGGAGCTTATCGGAATCTGGAAGCCCCCTTTTACAAGGGTGGGCTGGGATCTGGGGCCCAGATCCCAGCCTCCCCTTATGTTAATGAGCATGGGGTATATAGTACCCATTCATCAAAAGGTGTAAAAGTGAATAAAGACAGTAAAAGAGGTTTTTGACAATTCCTTTATTAAAAAAACAATGTCTCCCAATGTAGGTTTATTGTCAATCACGACACCACCGCTGCCACCGCCAATCCGAAAAAAGAAAAATAATGCCCCATTGTCAACGCAGGCTAACTACCTACTGCAGGCTCTGCCGTTTGACAATTCTTATATAGGCAAGGGGCGAAGCCACCTGGCGACGTCTTCTGGTGGCACCGCACCTTGTGATGTCACGACCAGTGCATGCTGGGTCGGTGACGTCACAAGAGGGCGATGCAACCAGGTGACTTTGTGAGGTGGCTCCGCCCATACCTATATAAGAACTTTCAAACAGTGGAGCCTGCAGTAGGCAGTTGGCCTTCATTGACGGCGGAGCGTTTTATTGACGATGGATCTACATTGGGGGGTATTTGTTTTTTTATTTTTAATAAAGGAATTGTCAAAAACTGTCTCTGTGTTTTTATTACTTTTTGACACTTTTTTGGTGAATGGGTAGGGGGGGGGTTCGCTCATCACATTAACCCCCCTTTCCTTGCCTGGCAGGCTGCATGCTCGGATAAAAAATGCGTGGGGTTCCCCTTAAGACTCAAAGGGCCTTGTATGGATGGAGTGGCCCCCACGCTGTTTTATTTCCTGATTTTTCTATTGCTGGCAATAGTACTTTATTGCTGCTAATTTAAAGTGTAACTCACTTTTGTTGAGAAATGAGCATTCCCCTCTGGGTGATCTATGTACATTACAAGGATTTTAACAAACTTTGTTGCAGATTCCAACCTTTTGTTACTCTGAAGAAATCCCAGTGTGTTTGTCTCCCTCCGTTTGGAAAATGAATCTAATGGGAGTGGTTTCATAATTATCAATCGGCTGTGCACCTGCAGGGCACTACTGAGGAAAGCTGCTGGGCCTGCATCCCTTTAGACGTGATTTCCTATTGGAAGTATCTCACCAAAAATGTTGTTGCAGGGGATGCCTGAAATAGGACTTGTATTTTAGTGCAGACTGGGAAAATTGGTGAGCCAATCACACAAGCAGGAAATTATATTTCTGGGGGGCATTCTGTACACATTCTGTGTGCAGAACACCTCCAGGTAGCCAAATTGCATCGCATTGTACAGAAAATTACAGGAAAAAAGGAAAATGTAAAAAGGAAAGAAAAGGAAATGTAATTTTTAATAACATTCAATTACAATATGACTTGTGTCACAATTGTATACGCTACATTATTTTTTTCTTTATTTGTATTTTTTTTACAAAATTGGAGTTACCCTTTAAAAATGTTTTTCTTCAGAAATGTCAGTTTTGCTGCAGTAGGTTTTATGGTACAGGTGTGCCACTTTACAGGCAGACTAAGGCACTATATTTAAAGGAATTTTTCATTTTTATTGTTTCACTTTAACCACTTCCCGACCGCCCCCTGTATATATACGTCGGCAGAATGGCACGTACAGGACATTCTTCCGGCGGTTGGGGGGTCCGATCGGACCCCCCTCCGCCGGCGGGGACGGTCGGGATCGCTTCAGGAGCGATCCGGGACGAGGACGGCCAGTGGTTTCTGGCCACCCCCCGCGATCGCTCCTGGCCAATGAAAAGCTTCCCCTTCCTGTCTATTGTATAGACAGGAAGGCGGAAGTGATGTCACGCTCGGTGCGCCGGTCTATGTGACCGGAGACGCCGAGCGGCGAACATGTACAGGTTAGTGCACAACAGTACACTGACACCAGTACAGTTAGGCACACAATCCACCCCCCTGTCACCCCCAGATCACCCCCCAGATCACCCCCTCCCCCCCAGTCACAGTGTCACTAATTGCAGTGATCATTTTTTTTACTGATCACTGCATTTAGTGTCAGTGTGACTGTAATAACTGTCAGGGCAGTTAGTTTTAGGTCCAAGGTAGCCCCCTACCCCCCCCTAATAAAGGTTTAACCCCTTGATTGCCCCCCAGGTAACCCTTTCACCCCCTTTTGCCAGTGTCACTAAGCGATCGTTTTTCTGATCGCTGTATTAGTGTCACTGCTGTCGCTAGGTAACCATTTTTTTTTTTTTAGGTAACCGCCATGTTTATATAGGTTCATAAATAGTTTTATAGGTCAGGTACCCCCATATTACAACCTAAATAAAGGTTTTAACCCCTTGATTGCCCCTAGAGTTAACCCTTTCACCAGTGATCACTGTATAACTGTCACTGGTGACGCTGGTTAGCCAGTTAGTTATTTCGTTATTTAGGTTCCCCGTCAGGTTTTTATATAGCGTCAGGTACCCCCATATATTACCTAATAAAGGTTTAACCCCCTGATTGCCCCTAGTTAACCCTTTCACCCCCTTTTGCCAGTGTCACTAAGCGATCGTTTTTTCTGATCGCTGCATTAGTGTCGCTAGGTAACCAGTTTTTTTTTGTATTACTGTTACGGGTGACGCTGGTTAGTTAGCTTGTTTTTTTATACTGTCAGGGCACCCGCCATTTATTACCCAATAACGGTTTAACCCCCTGATCGCCCGGCGGGTGATATCAATTAGGTTTTAGGGTCAAATAAGGTCTGCGTCGCCCCAGGTTAGTGCCAGTACCGCAAACACCCACGCACAAAGCATACACCTCCCTTAGTGGCACAGTATCTGAACAGATCAATATCTGATCTGATCAGATCTATACTAGCGTCCCAGCAGTTTAGGGTTCCAAAAAAAAACGCATTGTTAGCGGGATCAGCCCAGATACCTGCTAGCACCTGCGTTTTCCCCCTCCGCCCAGCCCAGCCCACCCAAGTGCAGTATCGATCGATCACTGTCACTTACAAAACACTAAGCACACATAACTGCAGCGTTCGCAGAGTCAGGCCTGATCCCTGCGATCGCTAACAGTTTTTTTGTGGTAGCGTTTTGATTCAGTCGCTTCAGTCAGGAGCTTTTTTACCTGTGAATCTCAAAAAAATAAAAAAAAAAAAATAGTTGTCGTTTTATTGTTCTCTCTCTCACTCTATTCTCTCTCTATTGTTGCTCTTTTTTTACTCCATTCTATTCTGCAATGTTTTATTATGTTTTATCATGTTTTATCATGCTTGCTTTTCAGGTATGTAATTTTGTTTACTGTGTTTTAGTGTTAAGCATTTTTTTGTTTTCAGGTGCGCCATTCAGTTGCAACGCGGATTTATTTATCTTGACAGCAACAGCGTTTTCTCCCACGATACATAAAGACGCGACTCCAACACTGTAGGAGGTGATTTCACCACCACAGTTAAAAAAAAGAGCATATATGCCGAAGCATGGGGGCAGCAGGGGGGGGGGAGGAGCGATTGGCTCCTAATGCCACGTACATACGGTCGAAATTCCGACCGTGTGTACACGGCATAACTTTTGCGGGAGGATGCCCCCATGCATCGGCATATATAAATGGTGCATGTATGCCCATCATTAGAAGTGGGTGGATGAAGGGAGGTATTCTAATGGTGGGCATACCCACCAATCAATCTCTTTTTTTCGTTCAGCCAAGAGGCTGCATGAAAAAAAAAAGATTACAATATATGTCCAGTATGTTGCTGGACTTTGAATGGTTTATACCAGAATGATGCCTGCAGGTTTAGGTATCATCTTGGTATCATTCTTTTCAGCCAGTGATCGGCTTTCATGTAAAAGCAATTCTCAATTAGCCTCTAGACTGCTTTTACAAGCAGTGGGAGGGAATGTCCCCCCTCCCGGATATAAACCGCGCCATTGGGAAATTGGGAAAGCATTTTATCACACCAATCTTGGTGTGGTCAGATGCTTTGAGGGCAGAGGAAAGATCTAGGGACTAATAGACCCCAATTTTTTCAAAAAAAGAGTACCTGTCACTGCCTATTGCTATCATAGGGGATATTTACATTCCCTGAGATAACAATAAAAATCATAACAAAGAAAAAAAATGGAAGGAACAGTTTAAAAATAAAATAAAAAAGCTAAATAAATAAAAAAAAAAACAAAAAAAGCACCCCTGCCCCCCCTTCTCTTGCGCAAAGGCGTACACAAGCGTTGGTCTGGCGTCATATGTAAACAGCAATTGCACCATGCATGTGAGGTATCACCGCGAAGGTCAGATCGAGGGCAGTAATTTTAGCAGTAGACCTCCTCCGTGAATCTAATGTGGTATCATGTAAAGGCTTTTAAAGGCTTTTAAAAATGTATGTAGTTTGTCGCCACTGCGTGTTTGTGCGCAATTTTAAAGCATGTCGTGTTTGGTATCATGTACTCGGCCTAAGATCATATTTTTATTTCATCAAAAATTTGAGCAATATAGTGTGTTTTAGTGCATTAAAATAAAAAAAGTGTATTTTTTCCACAAAAAATGCGTTTGAAAAATCGCTGCGCAAATACTGTGTGGAAAAAAAAAATGCAACACCCACCATTTTAATCTGTAGGGCCTTTGCTTTAACATTATATATAGTGTTTGGGGGTTCAACGTAATTTTCTTGCAAAAAAAAAAATATGTTTTCATGTAAACAAAAAGTGTCAGAAAGGGCTTTGTCTTGGTTAGAAGAGTGGGTGACGTGTGACATAGGCTTCTAAATGTTGTGCATAAAATGCCTGGACAGTTCAAACCCCCCCCAAAAATTTTGGAAAGTAGACACCCCAAGCTATTTGATGAGAGCAATGTTGAGCCCATTAAATATTTTTTTTTTTTGTCCCTGAAAAAAAAAAAATATATATATTTTTTTTGTTGTCACTAAATGATATATTGCTCAAACATGTCATGGGCATATGTAGAAATACACCCCAAAATACATTCTGTTGCTTCTCCTGAGTACGGGGATACCACATGTGTGGGACTTTTTGGGAGCCTAGCTGCGTACGGAACCCCAAAAACCAATCACCGCCTTCAGGCTAAGGGTGTAATTTTTTTATTTCACTTCTCACTGCCAATCACAGTTTCGTAGGCCAGAAAATTAAAACCCCCCAAAAGGGAAAAAACCCCAAAGGAAAAGTATTTTGCAGATGTCGCTTTTTGTCACAAAGTTGAAAATTGAAAAAAGAAAAAAAAAATTTTTTTTTCTTTACTTTCTTCATTTTCAAAAAAAAAGAGCTGTAAAATACTCACCATGCCTCTCAACAAATAGCTTGGGGTGTCTACTTTCCAAAATGGGGTCATTTGGGGGGGTTTTTGCTATTTTGGCATTTTATGGCCTTCGAAATGTGATAGGTAGTGAGGATGAAATCAAAAATTTGCACCCTTAGAAATCCTGAAGGCGGTGCTTGGGTTTCGGGGCCCCGTACGCGCTAGGCTCCCAAAAAGTCCCACACATGTGGTATCCCCATACTCAGGAGAAGCAGCAAAATGTATTTTGGGGTGCAATTCCACTATGGCATGTGTGAGCAATATATCATTTAGTGACAACTTTTTGCTAAAAAAAAAAATTTTTTTATTTTTGTCTTTATTCAATCCCTTGGGACTAAAAAAAAAAATACAATGGGCTCAACATGCCTCTCAGCAAATAGTTGGGGTGTCTACTTTCCAAAATGGGGTCATTTGGGGGGTTTTGTACTTCTCTGCCATTTAGCACCTCAAGAAATGAAATAGGCAGTCATAAATTAAAAGCGGTGTAAATTCAGAAAATGTACTCTAGTTTGTAGACGCTATAACTGCGCAAACCAATAAATATAGCTTATTGGCATTTTTTTTTATAAAGACATGTGGCTGAATACATTTTGGCCCAAATGTTTGCTAAAATTGAGTTTATTAGATTTTTTTTTACAAAAAGTAGAAAATCTCTTTTTTTTTCAAAATTTTCGCTCTTTTTCCGTTTATATCGCAAAAAATAAAAATCACAGAGGCAATCAAATACCATCAAAAGAAAGCTATTTGTGGGAAGAAAAGGAAAATTTCGTTTGGTTACAAAATTGCATGACCGCGCAATTACCAGTTGAAAAAAGACCTCTGGTCCTTTGGCTGCAAATGGTCCGGGGCTGAAGTGGTTAAGCATTATTAAATTTACTGCTCCTTTAAAAACAATCTTTTTTTAAAGTTTTTTTTTTTTGCATTGATACATGTCTCTCAGGGCCCCCATACCCTTTTTATGGACAATAACTTTCATATGAGCCTTCAAAACGAGCACTTTTCATTTTTAACGTTCGGGTCCCATAGACTTCAATGGAGTTCGATGTTCGGGTCTTTTGCTATGTTCGGGAGTTCTGGTGCAAACCGAACTAAGGGGTGATCGGCTCATCTCTAATAGATAGGGTGAATCTACCCAGTGGGGACACAAACAACTAATTAAAACCTGACAGAGGTTCAAACCATAATACATTCAATTCAAACTAAAAAGCAGTTTGAGCTTTGAGCTACACTTTAAGTCAAGGTTTAAGCTTAAGGGTTATATTTAACTACTTTCAGACCGGACCATTTTGCTGGCTTTTTGCGATTCAGCACTGCGTCGCTTTAACTGACAATTACGCGGTCGTGCAAAGTGGCTCCCAAACAAAATTGACATCCTTTTTTCCCCAAAAAATAGAGTTTTCTTTTGGTGGTATTTGATCGCCCCTGCGGTTTTATTTTTTGCGCTATAAACAAAAAAAAAAAAAAGAGCGACAATTTTGAAAAAAACGCATTATTTTTTACTTTTTGCTATAATAAATATCCCCCAAAAATATATATAAATTTTTTTTTTTTCCTCAGTTTAGGCCGATACGTATTCTTCTACATATTTTTGTTAAAAAAAAAAAAAAAAATCGCAATGAGCGATTATTGATTGTTTTGCGCAAAAGTTATAGCGTTTAAAAAATATGGGATAGTTTTATAGCATTTTTATTAATAATTTTTTTTTTACTAGTAATGCGGCGATCAGCGATTTTTATTGCGACTGCGACATTATGGCAGACACATCGGACATTTTTGACACATTTTTGGGACCATTGTCATTTATACAGCAATCAGTGTATTTAAATGCACTGATTCCTGTGTAAATGACACTGGCAGTGAAGGGGTTAACCAGGGGGTGGCAGTGTAGGGGTTGTGTTCCTAGGGGCGTGTTACTAACTGTGGGGGGTGTGGTTGTGTTTTAGTGAACACTGATCTCTGCTCCAATCACAGGGAGCAGAGATCAATGTCACTAGTTGCTAGGCAGAACGGGGAGATGCTGTTTACTTCCGCATCTCCCCGTTCAGCCTTCCCGTGAGACGATCGCGGGTATCCCCACGGCGATTGAGTCCACCGGACCCGCGACCGGACTCACGGGGGTCCCGACTGGTGCACACACGCGATGGCACAGTGGCATTCTTAAAGGGACGTACCTGTACGCCCTTATGCCTGTCCGTGCCATTCTGCTGATGTACATCGTCGTGCGCCGGTCGGGAACCGGTTAAGTTAGAGTTAATATTAAGGCTAGCTTTTTGAAGGCTTAGTATTGGCTTTTAGAGTTAAAGTGGTTGTAAAGGCACAACGTTTTTTACCTTCATACATTCTATGCATGAAGGTAAAATACCTTCTGTGTGCTGCAGCCCCCCTAACACTAATCACAGCCAGTGAGCCAATCAAGAGATGGAGGGGGCAGGGCTGAGCCAAATGCTCCATGTGTGCCTTCAAAGCAAGCTGCTCACTGTGGGGACACCCAGCAGGAGGGAGGAGCCAGGAGCTCTGACGTGGGACTCAAGAAGAAGAGGATCGTGGCTGCTCTGTGCAAAACAACTGCACAGAACAGGTAAGTATAACATGTTTGTTATTTTTTTTTAAACTAAAAACTTTAATATCGCTTTAAACTTAAAGCGGTTCTGCACCCATTTCATTTAGTAAATCTCTTTGCCTTCCAAATCAGGCAAGAGTACTAAATGAAATGTTTTTTTTTTTTTTTTACTTACCTTGTAATCGAGGACTTCCTGTCTTCTGCCTCTTCGGAGGTGGGCGGGGTCTTGCGGGGATCCTCGTCACGCCGCACTGTCTCCTGGTATCTGGTGTCATTGATCCCAGGAGTCAGTGCGGGCATCTTTCCGAAATCTCGCGAGATTTCGGCCACATCTTCCGAAATCTCGTGAGATGTCGGCAGATGTGCCGTTACTGCGCACTACTGGCCCAAAAAAACAAAAAAACACGAGTGCAGAACCGCTTTAAGTGAAGTTAAGGTTCCAGTCAGATTTGGGTGTTAACAGTTACGTTTTGCTGGTAGGTAATTATCAAGGGGAAGTTAGGGTTCAGGGGCTGGGAGTAACTAGGGCAGCTATGTATTAGGACAGCCCTCAAATTTTCCACTCGTCTACTAGCATTTTGGTGGGAGTGGAAAATGATGGCTGCCGTTCGCCTAGGGGAAGAGAGTGTGGAGGAAGAGAGGGCGGCCGGATCATCACAGGGGAAGAGAGCGTGGAGTAAGAGGAGAGCTGGCTGGATCACAGAGCAGGGATTGCCCACTGTAACAGCTTACATTTAAAAATGCCTCAGCTCGCAGTCACACACAGTCCTGCCTCCTGACCCAGCACCTGTGACAGACAGAACGCTGGCTCAATGTCGTTGTGGACATGTTCTGTCTGTCACAGGCACTGGGTAAGGAGGTGGGACTGTGTGTGACTGCGAGCGGAGGCATTTCAAATGTAAGCTGTTACAGTGTGCAATCCCCGCTCTGTGATCCGGCCAGCTCTCCTCCTGCTCCACGCTCTCTTCCCCTGTGATGACCTGGCCACCCTCGCTCTTCCTCTGCACAGGTCATGCTGCAATGATGGCACAGGTGAAGCTGCAATGATGGATACAGCTGAGACTGCAGTGATCGGCACTGGTCAGCCTGCAATGATGGGCACAGGTGAGGCTGCAATGATGGACACAGGTCACGCTACAATGATGGGCACAGGTGAGGCTGCGATGATGGGCACTGGTCATGCTGCAATGATGGGCACTGGTGACGCTGCAATTATGGGCACAGGTCAGGCTGCAATGATGGGCACTGTCAGGCTGCAATGATGGGAACATGTGAGGCTGCAATGATGGGAACAGGTGAGGCTGCAATGATGGGAACTGGTCACGCTGCAATGATGGGCACTGGTCACGCTGCAATGATGGGCACTGGTGAGTCTGCACTGATGGGCACTGGTCAGGCTGCAATGATGGGCACTGGTGACGCTGCAATGATGGGCACAGGTGAGGCTGCAATGATGGGCACAGGCGAGGCTGCAATGATGGGAACAGATCACGCTGCAATGATGGGCACAGGTGAGGCAGCAATGATGGGCACAGGTGAAGCAGCAATGATGGGCACAAGTCACACTGCAATGATGGGCACAGATGAGGCTGCAATGATAGGCACTGGTCACGCTGCATTGATGGTCACAGGTGAGGCTTCAATGATGGGCACAGGTCAGGCTGCAATGATGGGCACTGGTCACGTCGCAAAGATGGACACAATTGAGGCTGCATTGGTGGGCACTGGTCACGCCGCAATGATGGGCACAGATAAGGCTGCATTGGTGGGCACTGGACACACCGCAATGATGGGCACAGGTGAGGCTGCATTGATGGGCACAGGTGGGGCTGCACTGAGAGGCACTGATAAAGTTGTTTGAGTCCCGTAATTCCCACGACGGGAACAAGCACACCAGCTCTGGCCAGTGTCTCATGTCCTGATTGGATAGATTGATAGCAGCGCTGCCATAGGCTCCTACTGCTGTCAATCAAATCCAATGACGTGGGTGCCGGGGGCAGAGCTGAGTCCTGCGGTCTATGTCTACGGACACAGCAGCAGGACATGGGAGGGTGCCCGAATGGGTGTCCACAAACGAGAGCTCTTGTCCGACGGGGCACTCGAGCACCACAGAGGGACCCCAGAGGAGGAGGATTGGGGCCACTCTGTGCAAAACCAACTGCACAGCGGAGGTAAGTATGACATGTTTGTTATTTTATTTTATTTTTTCAAACCGAACCTTTACAATTCCTTTAAGTGTCATTTCATGAGATAATTTATGAGGGCAAGATTGGGGGCAGGGTAGGGGATGGGTGGGGCAACTGGTGGCGAGTAACCCTTAAGGACTGGCTAGTAGCTCAGGACTTGAAATTTTGAGCCCTGTATTAGGATAAACCTAAATATTAAGGCTAGGGATCAGGGTATGCAGGGCACTTTTATTTTAAATTAGAACCCTAAGCTCATCAAACACCATAATAAAATTATGTAACATTTAACCACTAGCTGACCAGCCGCCGCAGTTATACTGTGGCAGGATGGTTCGGCTGGGCAAATCGCCGTAGCTGTACGTCGCTCCTTTAAGACGTCACAGCAGGCTCACCCGCCGTGTGTCCTTGGGGCCGATACGCGTGCCTGTACCCGTGATTGCTCATAACAGAGTGAGAACCGGGATCTCAGAGGAGAGGAGACAGATTGTGTGTTCATACTAAGTATGAACACCGATCTCTCTCCTCCCCTAGTCAGTCCATCCCCCCTACAGTTAGAACACACCTAGGGAACACAGTTAAAGTGGGATTCCACCCTAAAGTGGAACTTCCGCTTTTCGGAACCCTCCCCCCTCCGGTGTCACATTTGGCACCTTTCAGGGGGGAGGGGGGTGCAGATACCTGTCTAAGACAGGTATCTGCACCACTTCCGGGCATAAACTCCCACAGGAGTTTACGCCACTTCCTGTCTCGGCGCGCTGTCTGCCGGGACACACCAGGGTCCCAGCAGACAGCGCAGATGATTCTCATTGGGCCGCGCGACTCGCGCATGCGCAGTAGGGAACCGGGAAGTGAAGCCGCAAGCTTCACTTTCTGATTCCCTCACCGAGAATGGCGCCGGCAGCAGCAGAAAGCCGAGCGATTGATCGGCCTCTGCTGCCGACATCGCTGGAACCTGTGACAGGTAAGTGTCCATTTATTAAAAGTCAGCAGCTGCAGTATTTGTAGCTGCTGGCTTTCAAATTTTTTTTTTGCAGGTACAGTCCCTCTTTAACCCCTTCATCGCCCCTAGTGTTAACCCCTTCCCTGCCAGTGTCATTTATACAGTAATCAATTGCTATTTTTAGCACTGATTGATGTATAAATGTCAATGGTCCCAAAATAGTGTCAATAGTGTCCAATCTGTCCGCCACAATGTCGCAGCCCTAATAAAAATCGCAGATCGCCACCATTCCTAGTAAAAAAAATAATAATAATAAAAATTACATAAATCTATCCCCCATTTTGTAGACGCTATAACTTTTGTGCAAAGCAATCAATATACGCTTATTGTGTTTTTTTTTTTATAAAAATATGTAGAAGAATACATATCGCCCTAAACTGCGGAAAACATTTTTTTTTTTTTTTTAAATTGGGATATTTATTATAGCAAAAACTACAGAATATTGTGTTTTTTTTTTTTTTTGCAAAATTTTTGCTCTTTTTTTTTTTATAGCGCAAAAAAAATTAAAAAAACCGCAGAGGTGATCAAATACCAACAAAAGAAAGCTCCATTTGTGGGAAAAAAAGGACATCAATTTTGTTTGGGTACAGCGTTGCAGGACCGCGCAATTGTCAGTTAAAATGATCACAAAAAATGGCCTGGTTAGGAAGGGGGCAAATCCTTCCGGGCCTGAAGTGGTTAAACACACCATTCACAAAAAAATCATAAACATTTGTTAAAGTTAATTTCAGAAGCAGAAGACTTTGTATTGTATGGAACGGGTCACAGTGAAGGGTCTACTGTTTTCGTATTACAATGATTACTAATCAGCAGTCTATGAATTCCATAATGTGTTTTTCTGCTGTTCATTGCATCCTCTAAGAAGGTGCATTGGCTCTACCAGGTTGTCTTTAGATCTACTGAAGTATGCACATTAAATAACCATATTTCCAATTATATATTGCCCGGTTCATATGATTTGATGATTAGTTAGTCTAGATGATATATTGTATGAGAATGCAGCATAAAAACTGAGAAAGGCTGATGACCTTTTTTTTGTCTTACCTAACAATACTTACTATTTATTTAAAAAAAAAAAAAAAAATGTCCCAGATTATATAAACCTTTATTATTTACAGTCTGTTTTGCTATCAGCTATACTTTGACAACCATAATGCATATTTTGTGAACGGAAGCCAGCCTTCTGGTATCGTGTTCCATGCTGCATTTAGACAGAAAGATAGATTAAATGTTACATAAATCTAATAGCTTGTGCAATGTGATACTAATAAAAGACACGCAGATCTTCTCAAACTACATTTAAAATTTTAGTCCAATGGCGTTTCTGATGTGATATTAGCGGACTGACATGATTGATGTAAGATCCTTCTTTGCTGTTTCTTACACATGATTTTAGCATCCAATGCAGGCTATGTCACTGTCTACCTGATTTAATAATCCCTTGCTGTGCATATGGAAACAGAAACGAAATCAAAATAATTATAGAAATTGAATATACATTTTAATAGTTTAAAGCTGAACTGCAGGAAATATTAGTATTGCATACTTGCAGGGTGGGGATAAGGGGAGGGCAACTGCTCTGGGCACTGTGGTATCATGTGAGGTGGGGGGGGGGGGGGGGTGCCATGAGAAGCAAGGGGATTTGTGTTGGGAAGGGAAATGTGCTAGGAGTGAGGATGTGAGGATTTAGGGGCATTTATGTTGGGAGGGGGAATGGGGGAAGAAGATTTGTGATAGGAGTGAAGATTGTGGGGGGGGGGGGGGGTTGCGCTAGAAGAGGTCATATGGTAGTGGGGAGGGGAATTTGTGCTAAAATGTTTTTTTTTGGGGGGGGGGGGGATTTGTGCTAGGAGGGGAAATTGTTTGAGGGGGCGGACTTGTGCTAAGATTGGGTGGAAATTTGTGCTAGGAGGGGGGATTTAGAGTTGGGGGAGGAAGGATGTGTACTCAGAGGGGAAATTTGAGGGCTAGAGGATTTGTTTTTGGAGGGGTGATTTTTTTTTGGGGGGGGGGGAATTTGGAGGTTCAGCTAAGGGGCGGATTTGTACTTGGAGGTGGGGGACTTGGAGGGTAAGCATGCAGATTAGTACTCATTTTTTTGGCAGGGATTTTTGCTGACACATAATGCTCATTCATCTTGAGGGGGGGGGGGCGCAGTTTGGCATGCTTGCCCTGGGCTCTAGATGACCTTGTCCTGGCACTGCTTGCTTGCACAATTGCATTCAGCTTGGCACAAACTAAATATACATATCTCATACCTGATGGACCACTAGGGCAGCTGAAAATCACTGTAGTAGTCAACATTACTACAGTGACAATCGTGATCTTCCAGGTCCTGCTCAGATTCTATGCAAGCGGCTGCCCCACTTCACATCAACCACAGAAAGTCACTTGCTTGGCACTGCCATTCCCCCTGGCAACACAAATGCCCCTAAATCATCACTCTTAGTACATTTCCCATCCCAACACAAATGCCCTTGCTCCTCATGGCACCCCCCCCCCCCCCACCTCACATGATACCACAGTGCCCAGAGCAGTCGCCCCTCCTGCCCACCCCTTATCCCCGCCTGCAAGTAGGCAAGTCGGTCAATCATGTCAGTCCGCTAATATCACATCTGAAAAGCCATTGGACTAAAATTTTTAATTCATTAAATTTATAGACAGCTTATTTTTTTTGGATAAGGTGGAGATTGTGACATCACTGCCTCTCTTCTCCACATCATCCAATGAGCTTTAAGACTAGCTTCTTTTATGTAATGTGTGTAAGGATTAGAAAATCTGTGATGATTTTATTTCTCACTGGAGAGTTTTCAGGTCACTTCCTGGAACAAAAGGTAATAGGAAATCTTTCCAATGGGGACATATGCAGAAATAAAAAAAACATTTTTGTAGAGTATCAAAGGGTTAGAACCTCTCTTGGATTTTTTATGCTGCCTGTTCCTTCCAGTCATAGTGGTCCCCTCCCTCCCCGCTTCCTGATCTTAAAGGGTATTTCCAATTTTGCAGAGAAGTTGGGATAATGCCTACTTTTATTCTGTTACATGTTCCCATTCCTATAGCATAACCTAAAATAAAATATTAAAAAACTGCAGCTTACCATTTTAAATGACCTTTCTGAATGTAGGCAGGACCTAAACAGTGTACCCAGGTAAACACACATGGATATTTAACTTTATTTATACTGCAGAAATAGAATGTTCACAGAAATAAGCCAGTTTACAGCAATAGCGCTACATATATCATGCAGGTCATACACCTCTTCAGACAGATGAGGGCACTGTTTATCCACAAGGCACTTTCCATATACAGTAGAAGTGCTTGCAGACTGCCAGAGGAGCACTTCCCTTGGAGGGGGCTATGATATTGTTTGGTCGCACAGTGTTCCTCAAATGTCCCTGCAGATATCTGGATGCCAGAGGGAGATTGTTCCATAAAGTGACAGAGGAGACACCCTGAAAGGGGAAACCTACTCTTTACCTCATCAACAGAAATCTCACCCTACTATTCCTAATCTCTCCCTAACTAGTGGGGGCTTGGACCCTATTTTACTCCTACATTCCAGGCACATCAAATGATGCAGAATCTTCTTTTTATGGAATTCTATTTCAAGATGGCTGCCCAAGTCTTGCAGGGTTTTGGTATCCATAAAGATACGCCGTAATCCCAAGGATGACTGCCTGGAGCCCATACCAAGTCACACATTAAGCCCTCAGTGGTCTTCAGCCAGCCTGGAGAAAAGCTCAGTGCCACTTTCAATTTGGATATACTGCAGCCCAAAACCTGCCTACATACAGTAGAACTTTCAGCAAGGAAAAATTATTTTACGTACGGCTTTGGAGGTGATCACATACATTGGCTGGCTGTTCCTCCATCACTGTATGTCAGTGCAGCCAGACATTGTCTCTGTTTACTGTCACAGCAGTACAATATCAGCTGAGCAGTGCAGCCAGTCACAGTTGTCCCCCAGGGTGTCGTTCCATTGTCAACATAAGGCCTTATTCACATGTGCGGTATTCTCTGAAGAGCTATCCAAGTTTGGATCACTCTTCAGAGATCATTGGATAGGAGGTAAAGAGGCGTTGTATAACCTCCTCGTGGCCTGCTTTAACCCTTTGGACCCCACACATGTTCCCCTATTCACTTGCATGGGTCACGATTGATGTGCGATACACCCACCCAAAAGTGACAGGGGTATAATTCCTGCCACTGCTGTGAAGCAAAACATCACAGTTGCAGCATGTGTACACCCCTCTGCTTCTGCAGTTAAAAGGGGTAGTGGTTGGGGGGCAGTAAAACTGCATTTCAACTACAGGGTTTTACTGCCCCCAACCTAATAGTGCATCCGGTCACAGTGTCTCCAATTACCACCTCACCAGTCTAATGCCCCATACACACGGTCGGAAATTCCGACCACAAAATCCGTCGGATTTTTTCCGACGGATTTTGTCCGACACTGGTGTTGCATACACACGGTCGGACAAAGTTGTCGGAAAATCCGATCATTCTGAACGTGGTAACGTTTGTTGCGTACGACGGAACTACGTAGAGGCTAGTAGCCAATAGCTTTGGTCTTGTAATGTGATCTGAGCATGCGTGGCACTTTGTCCGTCGGAATTCGCTACACACGATCGGAAAAAGTCCAATAGGACTTTGTTGTCGGAAAATTTAAGAGCAGGATCTCAAATTTTTTCCGGCGGAAAAAGGCTGATGGAGCCCACACACGGTCGGATTTTTCGACAACATGGTCCGATAGGACATTTTCCGTCGGAAATTCCGACCGTGTGTACGGGGCATAAGTGTCAACATAAGGCCTCGTTCACATGTGCAGTGCTTTCTGAAGAGAGATCTATGTTCAGATTGCTCTTCAGTTTGCTCTGAAATCTGAAAACAGATTGCTCTGTTTATATTGTTTTCAGTTCACTCTGAAATCATTTCATTTTTTTGCACTCTTCTTTATACTTATATGTATATTTGTACACTGTTTTATATTGCTTTCAGTTCACTTTGAGATAATTTTTTAGCGCTGTACCTGTGAAAACAATGTAAGTAAAACCAGAAATACCAAGCCACCTGGCTCTCTTTAGCAGCACTTATGCTCCAGCCCTCTCGGCTCTTTAACATAGTTCCTGTACACCCAGTACCTCAGCACTTTTTTCCAGCTTCCTTTTCCAGCCCACAGGCTTGGACCCCCTGTCTGTCTGTCTGTCTGTCAGAGCAGACAGACAGACAGACAGACAGACAGACAGACAGACAGACAGACAGACAGACAGACAGACAGACAGACAGACAGACAGACAGACAGACAGACAGACATGCACACTTCTCCCTTGCTTGCCTGGACTCCTCGGGAGGGTGGAGCCCAAAACCATGGTCAGGTGTGTACAAATAGCCCAGCACACACCTGACCAGTCAGTATGCTGGTGGATCTCAAGACCTGGAGCCAGGACTGGGGGATTTCATCCCACCCGGATCGCTACGAAATCCCTGAGCTCCTGCTCCCAAAACGGATTTTAGTAAACAATGAGGAAACTGAAAAGCCAGTTTCCTCCCAAATAAACAAATAAACTGGAGCCCCTCAACCTGCCTGGTTGAGAATCCTCCGTCCAAACACTGGTGAGGTACCTCACTACCACAATATATATATATATATATATATATATATATATATATATATATATACAGTATCTCATAAAAGTGAGTACATCTTACATATCGTTTCATGTGACAACACTGAAGAAATTACACTTTGCTACAACGTAAAGTAGTGAGTGTACAGCTTGTATAACAGTGTAAATTTGCTGTCCCCTAAAAATAACTCAACATATAGCCATTAATGTCTAAACCACTGGCAACAAAAGTGAGTACACCCCTAAGTGAAAATGTACAAATTGGGCCCAAAGTGTCAATATTTTGTGTGGCCATAATTATTTTCCAGCACCGACCTTAACCGTCTTGGGCTAAGAGTTCACCATAGCTTCACAGGTTGCCACTGGTGTCCTCTTCCATTCCTCCATGGCGACATCACGGAGCTGGTGGATGTTAGAGACCTTGCACTCCTCCACCCACACCTTTGAGGAAGCCCCACAGATGCTTAATAGAGTTTAGGTCTGGAGACATGCTTGGCCAGTCCATCAGCTTTAGCCTCAGCTTCCCTAGCAAGGCAGTGGTCTTCTTGGTGGTGTGTTTGGTGTCGTTATCATGTTGGAATACTGCCCTGCGGCCCAGTCTGCGAAGGGAGGGGATCATGCTCTGCTTCAGTATTTTACAGTACATGTTGGCATTCATGGTTCCCGCAATGAACTGTAGCTCCCCAGTGCCGGCCGCACTCATGCAGCCCCATACCATGACACTCCCACCACCATGCTTGACTGTAGGCAAGACACACTTGTCTTTGTACTTCTCACCTGGTTGCTAGGTGCACTTCTTACCACACACGCTTGACACCATCTGAACCAAATAAGTTTATCTTGGTCTCATCAGACCACAGGACACGGTTACAGTAATTCATGTCCTTAGTCTGCTTGTCTTCAGCAAACTGTTTGCGGGCTTTCTTGTGCATCATCTTTAGAAGGTTTCCTTCTGGGACGACGGCCATGCAGACCAATTTGATTCAGTGTGCAGCATATGGTCTGAACACTGACAGGCTGACCCCCCACCCCTTCAACCTCTGCAGCAATGCTGGCAACAATCATATGTCTATTTCCCAAAGACTACCCCTGGATGTGACGCTGAGCATGTGCACTCAACTTCTTTGGTCGACCATGGCAAGGCCTGTTCTGAGTGGAACCTGTCCTGTTAAACCGCTATCTTGCCACCATGCTGCAGCTTGGTTTCAGGATTTTGTCAACCTTCTTATAGCCTAGGCCATCTTTATGTAGAGCAAAAACATTTTTTTTCAGATCCTCAGAGAGTTCTTTGTGATGAGGTGCCATGTGGAACTTCCAGTAACCAGTGAAAAAGTTTGGTAACTGGAACAGATAGTCAGACAAACCAGAAAGTCAGGAAGCCAGAGATCAGCATAGTGGAACAGCAAGCAGGATCTGGAGCCAGAAGAAATGTCAGCCAAACAAGTCTTTAACAGGAACGCAGGAGATAGTCTCTGTGATGTTGACCAAGGCGAAGGCAGAGATCATCTGGGCTGGACACCTTAAGTAGGCAGGACTGACGAGCAGGATATCATCAACAGGTGAGATAGGAGCTGTCAATTAGCTGACAGCTGAGCAGCCAGCTCAGAGGAAGGAAGGGCTGAGCCAAGCCCTGACAGTACCCCCTCCTCAACGACCCCTCCCCCACGGAGGACCACCAGGCTTGAGGGAAAAACGTCTTTGGAAATCACGGAGGAGGACAGGGGCATGTACGTCTGAGGATGAGACCCAAGAGCGTTCCTCTGGACCGTACCCTTTCCAATGCACCAGGTACTGTATGCACCCACAGAACCTACGGGAGTCAACAATGGACTGTACTTCCTACTCCTCATGGTTCTCAACCTGCACAGGGTGAGGACGTGGCACCGAGGTGGTAAAGAGGTTGCAGATCAAAGGTTTTAATAAGGAGACATGAAATACATTTGAGATACGCATATTAGAAGGAAGGTCTAATGCGTAAGCCACTGAGTTAATCCTGCGAAGAATACGGAAAGGCTCAATAAACTGAGGTGCGAACTTTAGAGAGGGAACACGAAGTCGGAGGTTGCCAGATGACAGCCAGATCCTGTCCCCAACCTGGTAGGAAGGAGCAGGCAGGCGTCTGCAGTCAGCATGGAGTCTGTACCTATCATTAGCATGTTGCAAAGCCTCCTGGACTTGTGCCAAGTGGAATGAAAACCACGGAGATGCTCCTCTAATGCAGGAATACTCTGTGGAACAAATGAGTCAGACAACATGGAAGGTTGGAAACCATAGTTCGCCATAAACAGGGACAATCGGGAAGCATAATCCAAGGCACTATTGTGAGCAAACTCCACCCACTGTAAGAGGTCTGACCAGTTGTTATGATGGTCAGAAATATAGCAACATAGGAATTGCTCCGAGGACTGATTGGCTCGTTCTGCGGCACCATTAGACTGCAGAGTGATTGGCAGAGGAGAAAGCAAGCTGAATTCCCAAAAGGCTCGCCAGCACCAGGACACAAACTGATTACCCCTGTCCGAGACAATCACCTTGGGTAGCCCATGTAAGCAAAAGATCTCCCGAGCAAAAATAGAAGCCAGTTCCTTAGAAGTGGGCAACTTCTTAAGTGGAATACAATGAGATATTTTCAAGAATCGGTCAACCACCATAAGGATAACTGTGTTGCCCTGGGAGTTGGGTAACTCCACAATGAAATCCATAGACATGTGGGTCCAGGGCCTCTCTCCATTGGGAATGGGTTGTAGGAGGCCCACTGAAAGGCGTCATTGGGTCTTACTCTGAGCACACATGGAACAGTCAGCTACGAAGGTGGTTACATTAGCACGTAGACTAGGCCACCAGAATTGTTGGGAAATAGCCCAAAAGAGTTGATTCTTCCCAGGGGGCCAGAAGCTGGGAGAATGGTAAGTCTGGAGCACGGCAGTACCAAGACTGTCTGGGACAAAGCAGCGGTCACAAAGTTTCTCAGGAGGAACATGGACCTGAGCAGCAAGAATTTTGTCACCCAAAGGAAAAGTGAGACTGGTGCGAACGGTAGCCAGTATATGATATGTGGAAATGGCTAATTGGGCCCGATTTGGACATTTTCAGTTAGGAGTAAACTCACTTTTCTTGCTAGCGGTTTAGACATTAATGGTTGCGTGTTGATTAATTTGAGGGACAGCAAATTTACACTGTTATACAAGCTGTACACCCACTACTTACCATTGTAGCAAAGTGTCATTTCTTCAGTGTTGTCACATGGATACTGTATATATATATATATATATATATATATATATATATATATATATATGGACATTTTGAATATTTGGCACAAATTAGTGTGTAGCAGAATTAGGTAGATAGAGTTTAGTTTGTGTTTTGATAGGTGAATTTAGTTGCCACACTGTAGTCAGTGTGGCTGTATTTGTTAGGTAAAAGCATAGTCTGCTCACTGTACTCAGTGAAGCTGCAATCTGCTGGGTGGGTCTGCTCAGTGTGTTCAGCTGCTGCCAGTCTGGTCTATAGCTTCCTCTGTATCCAGGGAACTTGAGAAGTTTCTGGATGATAGGTGTGGAGCTATGCAGATGGCAGCATAAATATTGTATGCAGATGGCAACATACATATTGATATAGTCCTGACCTATCCCAGAGAGGCAGGCTCTGATGGCATTCTGGGAGACTGTATATATTTAGTGAGCACACTGAGCACAGGGTCTTTTCTCTAAGTGGACTGGTCCAGCCTGAAGGGCATGCTGCTCTCCCAGACCCTGCTGCTATGACTGCTGTTGTGAGGCCTCAGGTGGGCGACCTGAGGGCCTGGATTCTGAGACCATGAAGCTAAAGAAAGCTGACTGAAGGAAGGCTGTCCACAGAGATCTGGTCTGGTATCCTTCCACAAGTTGGAAGGAGGCAACCAGCTATTCATTGGGCCTTGTGGGAGTACAGACTTTCTGAAAGATCTTGGGGACTTTTTTACTTTTGCCAACCCTCTGGTGCTAAGAAAAGTCAGCCATTTAATTGTTCTGAAGAGCTTTGTCCACCTAATCTACTACTTAAAGGGACTCTGCTCACAGTCAACTACTACTACTACCTTAAAAATTGAACCTCCTCCCCCCACGACAGAACCAATGACATCTCAGTGTATTAGGCGTTGCTCTTCTCTCTCTTTCTCTTCTGCTCACCCTGAGCTTTCCTGCCTTTCCTTTTCTGTTCCCCTTTTCTTTACTCTAACCGTTACTTTCTCAGACTTGAGGTCCACAAATTTTAAACCTTAGGAAGAACCTACATAATTTTTCATGATCACTGATTTATTCAGCCCTGAGTCTCTAGTAGAATTTAGTTTTCTATTATTGCCCCAGACTACGACTCGGCTTGGTTGCTAGACTTTGACAGATGGGTGGGGTTGGGATCTTCCCGTCCGGCACAGCGTGTTCCCATTAGGGGTGCCAGATGGGAGGCTTTCCACCCTAACCCTTTTCTCCTTTTTTTATTGTATGAAGCGTAGTCTACTTCTGTACTCAGGCCAGCTGGAACTCCTACCAGTTCTCACAATATACGGTACTTAGGTGTCTTCCATCCAATGTATTCTCTAAACACATGACCTCATCTCAAATGTTATTGTTAATTTGTTCTAATGTTTCATGTTTGTATGCTTGCTGCATTTTTCTGAAATAAAATGTTTTCGAAAGTAAAAATTGAACCTCCTCTTTTCGGAATCCTCCCCCTCCGGTGTCACATTTGGCACCTTTCAGGGGGGAGGGGGTGCAGATACCTGTCTAAGACAGGTATTTGCACCCAGTTCCGGGCATAGACTCCCACGGAAGTCTATGCCTCTTCCCTGTCCTGCCGCGCTGTCTGCTGGGACACGGGTCCCAGAGACAGCAGTTACCATTCAGATTGCGCTGCGCAGTAGGGAACCGGGAAGTGAAGCCGCAAGGCTTCATTTCCTGATTCCCTTACCGAAGATGGCAGCGGCAGCATCCGAGGACCGAGGGACGGTTCTGCCTCGGGTGCCGACATCGCTGGACCCTGTGACAGGTGAGTGTCCTTATTTTAAAAGTCAGCAGCTGCAGTATTTGTAGCTGCTGACTTTAAAAAAATAAATAAATTGCGGGACTCCCACTTTAAAGCTGAAAATCTACTGTTTGTTTCAAGCCCGGACTTCAATATAGCTTGTCCTAAAGAACACCTATGTCCTTAGTTGTACGTAGTTCTTATTTTTGGAGTATCCCACCACTACCCTCAACTCTATCCAAGTTCTCCAAAAAAAACAAAAACAACACCTCTAGACTGATCATCAAAGAAACATGTGAATGAAACAGCAAAGCCTGTGGGGAAGACCTGGACAGTAATCCTGTAGCTCCTATGGGAGTAGCGCAACAAGTATATATGCTTACAATATTCTATTGCTTTTACTATTTTGGAGCCTTTATTTTAAGTGTTCACTATTGCACAAAAGGGGCAGCTATACTAGATGGTGATAAGTGATTGATTTATTTCAATGGTGTTATTAGAGTGTAGAAAAAAGAGCGCCTTCCTTCCAAAGAAGAATCTTTGCTGAAATTGGATGTGTCATTGAATCTATAGTAAATTTAGTGAACTGGGAAATACTGAACGTATCCTATTAGGTCACATCATATGAACACTAGGTAAACTTACAATGTTTTAAATTTGACAATAATATATTATGATGTGTTTAAAATCTGTGACAAATGTAGCGCCGGGCTCCTGATGAGCATACGCTATATGTTTTGTAAATTTAATGTTCCTAAAACCACAGTTGGGTTTTAGTGGTTATTGTTCTAAATTATGGTATCAGCACCAGTCTGGCTGGATTGCACTGTGTTCTGCTTGGCCATAGGTGTCGATGTCACCTCTGGCAAGCATGAGAGCGTGGTCCGGTTGGACGCATTGGGTGCCAATCTCACTTGGAGCCAAGTGGGAGTACCCTCTCTGGGAGAGGGTACTTAAGGTACTGGGATCACGTGCTCCTGGTTTCCGGTCTAGAAGATCGTTCTATCTGTTTGGTCCTGGACCTTCTGACCAGTCCTCAGGGGCCCTCATGGCCTGGGGTGCGGATCCATCCATTTTCGAGTCTCGGGGCTAGCACGAGACAGTAACTGGAAGGAGGATTCTAAGGTGGTCCGGTGCCGTCTTGTCTTTGGAGAGGCCCAGCAACTGAGAACGCAACCAGAGGAGGACTCTTCAGAAGAGGGCCATGCAAAAAGGCTGGTGCCTCGGTAAGAGCCTGGAAGCTGAGTTGAAAGACACCAGGTGAATCCACACTTGTACGATATCGCCGGACTGGCTGCAAGATACTGGTACCATATGAGAGTTCTCTAAGTTTGTTTATCCTTCAGTTACAACCAAGTCTGTGGCAGAGACTTTCACTTACAAGTTCTACAACCAAGTCTGTGGCAGAGACTTTGACCTACTTGAATAAGCTATCGGCTGCTAAATCTACTGAGAGGAGATGTATCCGATAGTTGTATTATCCAGTTGTGAATGGCTATTCTCTGGTTTTCATAGTGAGAGACATTCAATTTCAAGCAGTTCCAAGAGCACCTGAACTTCCTACCTATACCCTGTATCCGTTATTGAGAGACCGTGTTTTGTCTACCATTTTCTGCAAATAAAAATCCCAAAGTTGATCCAGTGTCGGTCTCTGCAGTTCTTTGGGCCATCTACCTCAGAAACCCCTAGACGCATACGAGGTCAAGAAGGTAACCGTAAGCCCAAACTAAACAAGCAGCTCCTTCGGGGGTCAGTGCTACACAAACATTTGAATTTTCCATGTGGTGTGCTAAAACTGGAAAAAATGGTTGGGGGCATGGGCTAAAAAATACTTTGTTAGTTGTTATGTTATACACTTTTCTGCAGTTTCTACCTTGAATACCTATGCTGCAGTCAAGTGCTATGCACACTTATCTTGTGCATGTAGAAATCTTGTCACATTTAAATTGTTTAGTGGCCCATGTTAAACACTTTGTAATTTTCAGGTTGAATGCCTATGCTCCATCATAGTGCTGTGTGCACTTACCTTGTCACATCAGTAATTTCTTTTTATATTACAAAGTTATATGTGAAAAATATTAACTATAACACTAATCGTCTTGTCAGTTGAATGACTTATCAACTCAAAATTAATTACTCTGTCTTTTTTTATGGAAAGTGATGGAGGAGGCTCAGGATTTTATTAGGTTTGTAAGACCTATCTTACAAAATATCATCCTCCCCAAATGTCACAGCGGAAATGAAAAACGCAGAGACACAATTAAAGCAGGTCTCTAGTAAAACAGAGATAATTAATATAGTTAATTAAAAGTGCTTTAATTAACAGATATACAAATGGCTTTGTCCCGAGAAACTGAAGTTTTTGCTAAAACTAGACATGGTTAATAAAATGAACTTTCTTACTACAGTATTCCATAAAATCAGTGTGGTGCAATGTTCAGTTCAGGCAGTGCCTTGATATTACCCAGGTACACACTTAACAATAGAGAGATAACTTTTTATTGTCACAAGGATTTCTATGGATCATTGTTGGCTAGAGCTGTTATGTCTCTTCCTATATTTTTACTACAGTATGATGTGAATAGTCCTACATTTTTTTTTTTAATTCCCCCTGCCCAATTATACTCATCTATCCATGATCCAGCAAGATTGTATGTGCTCTGCAATCTTTATGTGATTTTTTTGGAGATTGATGAGCATCTGCATTGGACTGGTCAGCTTTTGACAAGTGGCTATCCAGTGTCAAGGAGGCCACACAGCCGTGATCATGCTGGTTTAAGGACAGTTTAGTAAAAGTCTACAAGGGGGGCTTGGGGATTAAAAAATAATAATAATTGCACTAAAAGTACAGTTACATTTTAAGGCTAGGACTACAGTGGGACATTTTTTTTGCTACAGATAGATTGAGACTACTGAGACTAATTGTTGGCAGTTGCTTTAAATGCAGCATACTGAAATCATCTTCTGGAGTCTGCTAAGGGAATAACCAACAATAAAGAGTTTAAATCTCTCAGTACTACAACCTTAGCCTAAAATATCCACATATGGGATAAAATACTAAATAACTCCAATGCAGCTGTGGGACATTCAAGGAACCAACCTTAACCAATCTCCAACCTTTGAAGATTACTTAAAGGTAGGATGTCTTCAGCTCTGCCTATCTATATTGTTGTGGGCCCTTGTGTGGTGGTCAACAAGTTTTACCAGTGCCACTATATTTTCTAGATTTTCCATCTTGGCCTGTTGTACTCTTTGCCATTTACATTGCATGTTCATAACACTATACTGTTAAGTGTAAGCACGGAGACAGCTACTCCATCTCCTGTACTTCTTTTGATTCAGTCTTGTTTCCTTTTGTAGATGTTTTTTCATTTTTCTTTGTTGCATCATACCTATTTTGAAAACCTTAATAAATTCTTTGGGAAACAAAAGTTAGGATGTCACCATTTGTAAGTGTATTTTGTAAAGGAAGCCATGTGGTAGGCTGCATGTTCTCCAGGTGTACAGCTAACAAAGTGGTAAGGGAACATATGCATTCTTCAATCCATTCCTGCCTTGACAAAGGATGGTCCCCTAGACCTACCTTGGCACTATTGACACCGGATCCTCTTTGCAGTTCTCTTGGAACCTGCCATTACACAAGCACACCCTTGCCTGGCCATACCAGCTCACATGAAGCAGTCCATCACATACCTGCTTCAGGCCTTACAACAATGGAGCACAATAGCAGCCTCACCCTGCACCATCTGTTTTCAAAGGACATCCCCATGTTGAGGTTAGAGAAGGAAGGGTCCAAACAATGAAAGTCTTTCAATTGTTTACTGAACTCTGTTGATTTTCATATTTACATACTTTATTTATCCCAGAGGTGATGGCACATTACTTGCCAACAATAGATAGAGAGCAATAACAAGTGAAGATTCCAGTTGAAGAGCTTGTACCTGTGGATATTTTGCCAAAGCCCTGCATCCCATGAGTAGTCCCAAAAGTCCTGCACCTTTCCTCCCTTGCTTCCAAGGGGAAGTTCCAAGTGATAACGCCTTACAGCCTACATCCTTGCTGTAGCTTGTCCCCAGACACCTTCCATGGTGACTTTAGGCTGACTCCAACCAGATTTTTTTTATAGCAGGACTCTATTCTGCAAGGTGTCCCACACTGGCATTGGCAGAGCTGGCACTACCTCACTATGTAGGGTGCCCCCTACTACTACACTGAAGGTATCTAGCAGCTATTTAGGATACTACACTGCCTATTCACTTCAATACCAAACTGGGGAACTACATTGGACACTCCTGTGCCCCTACCATATAAATAATTTGAAGCTCTTCCTTGTTATGTACTGATATGTAGATGTGCACCCTGTGTGATTGTGTTTAATAGAAGCACCTAGCACATCTCCAAAGTTTGCCCTGAGCTCAAGATGATGCTAGACATGAGCAAGGTTGTTGATCTGCATTCATGTTACAATATTTTGTGCAGTAATTTAGAGTAAGTAAGAGCAATTCTGGAAGCCTCCCAACCCATACTCTCCCCCCCCACACACCGTTTTTTTCTTCCCTCCCCGAACTCCCCATGCCCACCTGCACCACCCTTGCAACTTTCCCTGCATTCTCTTGCCCCAAGGCCTTTTTTTTCTGCTGACCTTCTGACCCATTGCATCCTACAAGAAAAACACAATAATAAATAATTACTTACAAAATAAACCTTTATTCACACCAGGTCTTTATCGAAAGCCATGTAACTGCAATATGGATATCAATGGCCTGGTCAACATTTGTATTCTGCTGTGCACATGCTACAGGTTTTTTTTTTCTTTTGTGTACCGTATAATACTGTGTTTTTTGCCCTTTCTGCAACCCCCTTCTTGTAAATAAATGAAAACCTAAATAAAAGACTGAAAACTATATGGTTATATAAAATGCATAATGCTATAAAGATAAATAGAAATAGAATATTTTGGGCGTTTGTAAGAGGTAAAGCAGGTAATATGTTATGTGTTCGATGATAGCATTACAGATGATTTAACAATGTAAGTTCACCATACAGACTACAGCATTTCAGTTTTATTCTACAAATTTGAACATTTCACATTGTTAGCATTTCTGGAGTGCTTATTGCAGGCACTGGCAATAGTCATTCCAGAATGCCCAGCCTGTTTTTGTGTGCAAACACAGCTGCTGCTATGCTTATGTAAATAGATGCCATATGAAATGCCAGCCGAGCACAAAGAGAGGACAGATGCAGCCTAAATCATTAGGTATAATAAGATAATTGGGCACAAGTTCTCATACTGTGTGGCCAGTGGACCAGCATGTCCCTCTGTATAGATTATAGCCTCTGTGAAGGCAAAGCTACTTTTAGCCATCAATGCGATCAAAATAACGTCTGAACTCCTGAACCTGTCTGTAGATCAAACACATTTAGCATCCAGATGATCTGTGATTCAGTTTTCACACAGGGGTACAGAAGAGTCTATTAGTTGTCAGCAGGAAGAGGAGATATAGACCTGATACCCATTGGCATTGTTTAATCTTAGGTTGTAAGTGCTTATATAATGTGCTTCACGTTTAACCAAAACTTGGTAATCATTTAACAAGCTTCAAGCTATTTTCTTGAAGCTCTTAAAGCGGTATTAAACACAAAACCAAAAATGTTATATATTGCAGTTTACCAATACTTAGATGTGGTGGCCACATACATTTTCTTTTTTTGTAGGCTTTTATCCAATCTATTTTCACTTGGTGATCTGGCCAATAACACATGTCCTGTATTAGGGTGCCTATACTCTGGATGAAGGAGCAACAAAGACATCTTTGTATAGCAGCATTGTCAGTCTGGGCTCTTGCAGTGCCATCCATTTCTAATGGCATGCAAATGCACCTAGGCAGCACAGTGCAATGCATATGTGGATCTACAGTAGATAAAAAGTTAAAGGAAAAATGGAGCAAGAAGTTTGTTTTGTGTGAGTAAAGGCCCAAGGGAGAAAACTTTGGGAGTGTGAACAGCTGCGCTAAATAAAGATTCCTGGTTTTCTGGTTTCTTCCGTCTGGTCAGTGGTGATGCTGTTTCCTGGAATGGAGTGATTTGCTATCCATGTACATAAGATCTGTACGGGGATGTGTTTTTGAGAGGCGCCATATTTTGCTACCTTTGTGAGTTGCTTATTGTCTTTTTATCATTAAAGTATTTCCAATGCTAAACTTAGGTGCCTTCTGGTGTTCCTTTTGGATCTATAGTAGATGCCCACTGCCAGCACACCTTGTGCTTACCTGTCCCTGCTCTGCCAAGGTCATTACTATGTGTCCCGCTGGGTACTGCTCAACCTTGTCTTCCAAATCTCCAAGCAAGCTCCTTTAATTCCTATTGAAAAACTGTCAAATTTTGTCCTGGTGGTGAATCGCCTTTTCAAAGAAATGAACACATGCATGGGAGGAACAGGGCTAAGTTGGGAGCATTTTGAAGAAGAGGCAGTGTGGCACCCAGCAGGCCACATAACAAAGGTCTAAGGCCGGGTTCACACTGGTACAACACTACTGTTGTATGACTGTCATCCTACTTTGCCCTGCAACGTCGGTACTTTGGTCCTACTCCCATCCGACTTAAAGCGGTTCTGCACTGTCTATTTTTTTTTTTTTTAGCGATGCTATGGATTGCAACATGTTTTGCTAGTACTCACGTGTTCCTGTTCTCCGAGTCATTGCTGCCGGTTTTCGTCCTGTAAAAAAATTAGAATCATCCTTCCTGCTGGGGGCCATCTTGCCTGTGGGCATGTGAAACCTCACAGGCACTTCAGATGGCCCAGCATGCATCGCCGTTACTGCGCCGATCTCGCGCGTGCGCAGTAACGGCGAAGTGCAGCTCACGTTCTCCGAAATCTCGCGAGATGTCGGCACATCTCGCGAGATTTCGGAAGATGTGGCCGACATCTCGCGAGATTTCGGAAGATGTGGCCGACATCTCGCGAGATTTCGGAAGATGTGGCCGACATCTCGCGAGATTTCGGAAGATGTGGCCGAAATCTCGCGAGATTTCGGAAGATGTGTCCGAAATCTCGCGAGACTTCGGAAGATGCCCACACAGACTCCTGGGATCAATGACACCAGATCCCAGGAGACAGTGTGGCGTGACGAGGATCCCCGCACAGACCCCGCCCACCGCCGCAGACACAGAGGACAGGAAGTCGGCGATTATCAAAGTAAGTGAAAAAAAAAAAAAAAAAAACATTTAATTTAGTACTCTTTGCCTGATTTGGAAGGCAGAGATTTACTAAATGAAATGTGTGCAGAACCGCTTTAAATGAACAAGATAAGATATAGCTCTGACTTTGAGATAGTCTGACTTGTCCTTTGACCAATCAAAACAATCTCAATGTGACATAAATTTCTTTTGCTGCTGCTGTAATCACCATGTCGGATGTCACAAGTCGGATGGTTAGGACAAGGATCCGACTTTGATCCGACTTCAATGATATTAAATGGGCTGAAGTAGAACCAAAGTTGGACAAAAGTAGTGCAGGGAGCATTTTCAAAGTCGGACCGACTTGTGTCAGGCCGGTTAAGACGGCTCTCATAGGGAAACATTGATTTTCACACGTTATACGACATTAACTCCCAATGTCAGAGCGTTTGTCGTACCGGTGTGAACCCGGCCTTAAGCAGGATACACACTATACAATTCTCTTTAGATTTTTTCCTTTAGATATACCAAAACCATATAATATGAGTTCAAACCTAAACACTTTCAATTTGTATGCAATCAGGCAGGCCCTTGCACTACATAGTTGAAGGTAAAGCTAAAGAAAATTGAACAACAAAAGTTGTATAGTGTGTATCCAGCTTGAGGCTGGGTTAACATTTGTACGACAAATGCTCCAAGATTGGGAGCTCATGTTGCATGACGTGTGCAAATCAATGATTCCCTATGAGAGCCGTCTAAACTGGTCCGACACAAGTCGGTCTGACTTTGAAAATGCTCCCTGCACTACTTTGGTCTGACTTTGGTCCTACTTCAGCCCACTGTATATCATTGAAGTCAGATCAAAGTAGATCATAGTTCTAACCATCTGACTTGTGACATCCGACATGGTGATTACAGCAGCAGTAAGGCCCCTTTCACACTTATACGACTTGTCCCACGATTTGGGACTACGAAGTAGCATGACAAGTCATTCCCCATGATTTTCAATGACAGCCATTCATATTAGTATGACTTCAAGTCATTCCGACTTCAAAGTAGTCCCTGCACTACTGTGGTCCGATTTTGATGGCACTTACACAGGCATTCCTTGAAATCGAGGCAAAATCGCGGGAAAATTGCGGCAAAAATCGCAACCGCGAACCGCGGCATAATCGCGGGACTTTGAAGTCGCACAAGTGTGAAAGGGGCCTAAAAGGAATTTATGTCACCCTGGGATTGTTTTGATTGGTCAAAGGACAAGTCATACTATCTCAAAGTCAGAGCAAAATCTTATCTTGTTCATTCAAGTTGGATGGAAGCAGGACCTGTCATGACGACTTGTCATGCTACTTTGCAGTCCCAAATCGTGGGACAAGTCGTATAAGTGTGAAAGGGGCCTTAGAGTGAATACAAGTAGGTATACAAATTGGTGAGGGTCCTAGGGGAGGGCATTATAGATCTACATGTGTGTGTTCCCACTGAAAGTTATCCTTAAAAACTTTAGCGATGGAAATAGCCTCTGCAATGTGCCTGAAAACCGTCTCCCATTCATTCTAGTGTGTCTTTTCACACTGGGGCGGTGGGCTTGCGGGAAGTTCCAAAAAGCCCTGCAAGCAGCATCTTTGGGGCGCGTTGGGAGCACTGTGTTTAGCACTCTTAAAATGCCCTGCCCATTGAAATGAATGGGCAGCGCTTTGAAAGTGCTGCAAATCTGGACTTTTTACCCTTTTTTTTGGTAAAAAGCACCCCACTAGTGGCCGAAAAGCTGCGCAAAAGTGGGGCTTAAACTGTGCTATTGTTCTGCTAATTCGAGTGGCACTTTAGCGCTAACGGCTGGGCGCTGCAGTGTGAAAGTAGCCTAAAGGTCTATGCAGGTTGCTAATTGCTTTCTGAATTGCTATCTTATTATTTACAAGCTAAGATGAAAACCAGAATCCTGCACTTTTTCTTCATCTCATGTGAGGACATGTACGTTCCATTGAACTTTTGATGCATTTTGCCCCGTTTCAGATGTGTTCTCCATACAGAAAAAATGCGACATGTTCTACTTTTGTACTAGGGTCATTGGAATCCATGTTAAACACTGTTCATACATTTTTGATGCAGAATAAAAACACACCAGACTGCATTTTGTGTAAACCAGCCTCAAGGCTAGGTTCACACCTTAAAGAGGTATTTAACCAATAAGCAAATATTTATTATATTGCAGCTTACCAATTCACAAAAGAGCTTAAAGTGATTGTAAACCTTCCGCCAAGGGAATGAACGGGCTCAGGTGAGAAAAACGGGGGGGCTGGGGGGCTAGTCAGTGTCAGAAGTTTTTTCACCTTAATGCATTAGGATGCATTAAGGTGAAAAAAACATGAGGGTTTACAACCCCTTTAACCGCTTCCCGACCGCCTAACGCCGATGTACGTCGGCAGAATGGCACAGCTAGGCTGAACCACGTACAGGTACGTGGCCCTTTAAGAGCCTAGCCGTGGGTCGCGCGCGCGCCACCGGCGGCGCGCTCGCGACCCGGTCGGGAGCTCCGTGACCACGGCCACGGGACCAGCGGACCCGATCGCCACTGGTGTCCCGCGATCGGGTCACAGAGCTGAAGAACGGGGAGAGGTCTATGTAAACAAACCTCTCCCCGCGCTTCCTACTCTGCCTGTCATTGATTGGCTGTTCCCTGTCATCGGGAAAGCCGATCAATGACGTCAGACATCAGCCCCGCCCCCTAATGTTTAAAAAAAAACACACACGTCACAGCCCATAACCCCTCCCCTCCCCCTAGTGGTTAACTCTTTCACTGCCAGTGTCATTTATACAGGAATCAATGCATTTAAATAGCATTGATTGCTGTATAAATGACAATGGTCCCAAAAATGTGTCAAAAATGTCCGATGTGTCCGCCATAATGTCGCAGTCACAATAAAAATCGCTGATCGCAGCCATTACTAGTAAAAAAAAAAATATTAATAAAAATGCTATAAAACTATCCCCTATTTTGTAAACGCTATAACTTTTGCGCAAACCAATCAATAATCGCTAATTGCGTTTTTTTTTACCAAAAATATGTGAGAGAATATGTATCGCCTAAACTGAGGAAAAAAATGTTTTTTTATATATTTTTTGGGGATATTTATTATAGCAAAAAGCAAAAAATGTTGAATTTTTTCAAAATTGTCGCTCTATTTTTGTTTATAGCGCAAAAAATAAAAACCGCAGGGGCGATCAAATACCACCAAAAGAAAGCTCTAATTCTGGGAAAAAATGGACGCCAATTTTGTTTGGGAGCCACGTCGCACGACCGCGCAATTGTCAGTTAAAGCGACGCAGGGCCAAATCGCAAAAAGGGGCCTGGTCCTTTGGCTGCCAATTGGTCCGGGGCTGAACAGTGATGTAAGTAACTGAGTTAAAATAAACTGAGTTACCTAATGCAGTTACTTTAGAGGGTAACGAGTAATCTAACTGATTACTTTTCCCCTCATGGTAACTCAGTTCCCATTACTTTGGCTTAGTTACCCCAATTACATCTACCGCCACTAGATGGCAGTAGTGTAATTCCGGTGTACTGCCGAAAAAGTTCCCCCACCGGATAAGGACCCCCTGTACTGCACAGGCGCAGGGCTTGCCCAGTACGAAGGACTACGGAGCTTCCGAAAATTGCCGAACCTAAACAGCTCTGAGTGAACTCTACACCGCGCAGGCGCAGTTAACATGTAATTGTACGAGGCGATGCCGCACGCTCCTGATGCTCGTGCTACTCTGCAAGGGGCGTCTATCGTGTAAGTAAGGGGCGGGTCTAGTATTACTGTAACCAAGGGGCGCATTTATTATTATTGTTATATATTGAGCTCTGCCCATTAATTTAACATTTGCTCTCTTCTGTAGCCATCCGCCCCTTACACGATATAATAATAATAGACCCGCCCCTTACACGCTATAACAGATCTGCCCCTTGGTTAGAGTAATAATAGAGCAACCCCTTGGTTACATGATATATAACAATAATAATAAATGCGCCCCTTGGTTACAGTAATACTAGACCCGCTCCTTAGTTACACGTATAGAATATTTAAAAAAAAAAGTCCCAGTTACTTTGCTGCGTAACTAATTACTTTTCCAATGTAGTAACTGAGTTACTAATGCAATTACTTTTTGGGAGAAGTAATTTGCAGCATAACTAATTACTTTTTTAAAGTAAGATGACCAACACTGGGGCTGAAGTGGTTAGGAAAAGGAAAACTAATGGAGCTACCACATCTAAAGATTGGTAAGCTGCAATATATTACTTGAGCAGTTTTTCAGATGTTAAGGTGCCTTGCATTAAAGCCCATTTAAGTTGAATGGATTGCAGTGCACCTCCACAGCACTTTTCTGCACTTTTTATATCCAGCAACATCATCCCTGTGGGTTTCTATGCAATTCAGGCAGATCATGGTTGGTGGAAGGGGCTTGCAAACATCATATCATTCTGCCTCACTACTCCTCTCTAGAGCCCTCGGTCATGATGCAAACAGTGGCGTGCCAGAGGAATTATGCAAATGTCAAAATGACTTCATGGGTGGATGTTAGTCTGGGGTAGACAGCTTTCCTACATGTGATGCAGAGCCTCCAGGATTGTGTATCCAATTTACTCTAAGCAGGGGTGACTATATAGATTTAGTTTTCTGGGCAGTAAGCAGCCCAAACCGATTTAGGGCTAATTACAACATAGAGACTGGTGCACGGTACTGTGCAGTGGGATCAACACAGTGCCAACGCGCCGATTGCAGCACATCACACTGTTCCCTTTTCTTTTCTAAACAAACTTTAATAAATTGTCACTGTGTGACATTTCAATAAAGTGTTTGTTACCCCAACATTTCATATTCCTGATATGTGCCTGCTGTACCATGTACTTGTATAATAAAAAAGTATCCTGATCTCTTTGTATTGCGTCCTTTGTGTGAAATCCCTGGTTTTCCAGCCAGTTCTTCTCCTTTGCTATTAAAAACTGACCACACTAAGCAGGAGAACACAACGTGGTCAGTTCTCTAGCTATGCTGGGAACTCAGTGAGCTCCCCTCCAATGACCAGACTTGCCCTGACACACCTCCACCATTCACTAGGAAGATCAGAGTGCTGCTGCTTCTCCTCCCCCCAGCGCTTATGCAGCTGAAAACACTTAAAAAAAGGGGGGGGGGGTATTTAATTTAATTTTTTTATATCTATACACATGTTTTGCCTTTCATTTCTATTTTAAACTGAATGAGTTGTTTTACAAGGTTTTTAATCACTTCAGCCACACTTCTATGGCCACAGTAACGCTGGATTCTGAATATTTATGTCCCCCCTGGCCAACCAGTAGAAGGTTTTTAGCCAGTGGTGCATGCTGGTGGAGATTATAAATATTTTGGCATGAGTGTCTCTTTGTCCTGGAATTGTCTGATATGTTAGATCTATAGTAGATAGACTTGCCTATGAAGAGATAACTGTGGACTTTGTGGACTCATAAGATGTGGATATAAGAGGAGCATTAGATTTTTAATCTAACATTTTATACTGCATAAATACATTCCTGTCATGTCACAATATACAGCAACTGTATCAGTTTCCAAAAAAGCTGCAACATTTATTATTAAAAAACAGTGTTTGGGCACCACCTAGTTGACGTTGCTTATGTCATCAGTCTGCTGCAGGCAGGAGAAGGCAATGCCTAAGTCCCCTCTGCTCTAGTAATCAGATTGTAACTTTTCTGCTTTGAAACAAGTCAAAAGATTAGAGTTTGTAGAATTTGTGAACACAGCCAATAACTGCATAGGCAGCAGGGTTTACACGATTGTGTCATCTTTTAGCTGGTACCTCAATCCAGAGGGTAGTTGCTGACTGACTGATGCCTGAACAACAATAGTGCTATCCTTATGGAGAAAAAAGGCAGATGCCCATTATTAAACGGCACACACAAAATAAATGCATTTAGGAAAACCAATAAACGTACAAAATGGAGAACACTTCTTTCTTTTTTAGATTGCCACTTTCCCATCTGGGCACCATTTAAAAAAATAATAATTGTTGTTCTAACTAATGATTGTCTGGGCCTGATCTAACACAGCTTATTGTTCAGTAACAAGCTATGGCAGATCAAGTTGAGATTTCCCTGGAAGACACTGATAATGTCGTTTTCCCAGGGGGCAGCTGTGAGGCTCTGGTTACATCACAAGTGCCTCCTGAAAATCAGAAAGCAAAAAGAAAAAATGTTAAAGTGGTTGTAAACCCTTACATATACCCACTGAATGGCTAGCCTCAGGTGATACACAGAAATTAAACACATTCTCCTATATAAGTTGTACATATTTATTTGCAGTAGGCTCTTCTCTACAGCCTTCTAAAGTACACAGTTCAAAGGCTTTTTCTCAGCTCCAGAACACAGAGAGCAGGGATCTGACCTCACGCATTGCCTAGAATAGAAAAGAGAGCTCAGTGTAATCTAAGACCTGAGTGGAGGGAATGAACACCCCCCATCTCTACACACTTTCATAGGGAAACATGAACAGCCGAGGCTGTCAATCACAGGTTGTGTGCTGAAGGGAAGTGGGGGCAGGCTACATTTTAAGATTATCTGGTGTCAACATAACACAATAGATGTGACTCATGCAGATAGAAGGAGACAGCAGAGAGAAATTGCACTCTGTGCTTCACCTTGAGGCACGTACATACTACATAAGGATATGGTTTATTTTTTTCCAGTTTTCATTTCAGAGGTTTACAACCACTTTTTGCACCTTAGATTTTTATGTTTGAGGGCTAAAATGTCCACTTTAAGGCATTGTCAGGGAGAGCTGTGTACGTTGTGGTCTTGTTAACACCATGTCGGTTGAGATGCATTTCTCTGCACACCGCCACACATGCATGATGTGAACAGGGTACATAAAACCAACTGTTTTCTATGTGCCCTGTTCACAGGGAAAACGCAGCTCAACAGACATTGTGTGAACAAGCCCTTTACCTAGCTGTGACCACCCCACCCTTGCAAGTGATTGTTTTATTCCCTCAATCTCTGTGTCACTATTTGTCGTTCCTCGACCTACATTGTAAGTGATGACATCATAGAGCTGTGACATGTTAAGTAGCAATCAGTAGTGGTGTCTGGGGACTAGTCATACAGAGCAGAGGAAGCCTGCAATAAAAAGCGTTTCATCCTTGCAGTGCATGGATGCAAGGACTTCTGCAAGGTAAAATTATACTAACCTATAGTTCAGCTTCACAGTATATCTAAAGCCAATTTTAGATTCTGTCTTGGATAGAGTAGGGAAAGGTTAGAACCCATGTCAGTTTTTTCTTTTGCTGTTCTAGTCTCTATTGGGGGGAGTCTCTCTCTATTGGTCTGGGTGACTGTCATTAGGACTAAAAGTGAGGAAAAAAATCTAAAGTTTTGAGCTGTCACTGGAACAAGAATAGAGTGAAACACTTCCAATTGGGACACCTGTTCGCATAAGAACTGTCTTAGAGAAGTTTATAGTCTTACTTTGGAGAAGAGAAAAAAAGTTTTGGCTAGAGTTGGGCTTTAGGGTTGGGTTCACACTATTGCGAATTGGATGAGGCTTTCCCCAATTCACATGACAGTAAAGTGGGATTGGTTCTCAATAGAGCCGGGTTCACACAACTCCGGGGCGGCCGCGGAGCACACAGCAGAAGAGTCCTGTGCGTCTTCTGGTCTGTTTCAGGCCCAAATTCAGCCAAAGATTTGGACCTGGAACGGTGAACGGGGACACACCGGACCCCCTGCTGTGCCCCGCCGCAGTACATAGTGTGAATCCAGCCTCAGGCATTCTAAACTTTCAAGTCTAGAGGAGCACAGAAATATCTCACCTTTTTTCAAAAACACTGGGGGAGATTTACTAGTACTGGAGCCCTCAGAAGCCAGTGCAGCTGTGCATGGTAGCTTTATGCATCAGCTTCTAACTTCAGCATGCTCAATTAAGCTTTGGCAATAAAACCTGGAAGCTGATTGGTTTATATGCAGAGCTGCACCAGATTTTGCACACTTCAGATTTAGTAAAAAAAACTCCACATTATACTAGGTGGAGTGTAAACATTCAGCATAAGGACCATCTCACATAATGCCCATCACTCACACCAGAAATTTCACATAAAGAAAGCGATACAAAGAGAACAGGATACTTTCTCACACAAGTACATGGTGCAGCAGCTACATATCAGGAATATGAAATGTTGGGGTAACAAACACTTTAAAGCGTTCAGGATCAGGAAATGTTATCTAATTACAAGAGACATGTATTCTTAATACACATTTTAATCTTGGTGTGCTTTGTATATTTCTTCCAGATCTGTGCAGTAAACTTTACCTCTGTTCAGGAGCTTCCTATAATAAAGACCAGTCACTGCTGCTCCCTCTCCTTGTGCAGAGTGACTGGTCTTGTATTCGTCCCGTAATGTAGTTATTTGCAGGCAACAGTGGTGGCTGGTGGGTTCTTCTTTGGGGGGCAGCAAACAAACAACACCCCCCCGGCCGGGTGGCATGACACTGAAACAGCAACCGCCGGCAGTCCGTCACTTACCCGCACATGTGCTGGGGTGTCCTCTTCTGCTCTCCTGGAGTGCGGGCAGCAGCTGCAGCGGCTCCAGTGTCCGCTCCTCCGGCTTCCAGTTTCCTCCGCTGTGTCTCCTCTTCTGCCAAAGCACTAGGCATCCAATAGGATCACCTGATGCTTTGGTCAATCTGGAAACAGGTTTTACAGACCTGCCTCCTGATTGGCGGGGAGGAACTTTAGTGTGATAACGAAAATTCATTCGCTATGGTCACACAACTGGGTGGCCTTGGAGCGCAATGCTCTGCACTCTGAGGCCGCCCTTTTTTGAAACCTATTGGAGCCTCTGGCTCTAATCAGGTGATTAAAAAAAACACCAAACCCTGTATTGGAATCCATGGTCCGGCGTCACTGATATGTAGATCAGGGGGCTGGGCGCATGGATAGGGGAGGTGGCGCCCCGTGCGTCCTCTATGGAGGAGGTGGCACCCCTGGCAGGCAGCCTTTAGTGGGTAGGTCCATTAGGTTCCTCCAACTCCTCTATTCTCTGCAAAGGCTTTATGCAGCACAGTGATGATCTCTCTGCTACTGTTAAAATATATTATATGGGTTTTCAAAGGCATTTGTTGCACACAAAGTTGATTTACATCCTTTGTAGCCTTTGAGGAATATATTTGAATGAAAGTTTTTGTGCCTGGAGTTCAGGTTTAATACCCGACCTCCAATAAATGGTTTGTAATGAAAACAGATCCTGGCTGATTTCACACTGGCATTTATCCATGCTTTGAATCCCAGCAGCAAGAAACAGATTCCTATGGCTAGGATTGACATGGATGGCATCTGGGATTGATAGCTGCAGCTGCCGAGCCTGTACAGGCTGTCAGCTGCCACACTTGTTTGTGACTGTTCACACAGCCAGTGATTACCTGCAGTGATAGTGGCTGGGTGCACACAAAGTACATCCATCCATATTGACTGCTGGTAACCACTGGCTGTGCGATTACCTGGAATAGACTCTGCAACAGACTTGATGGCCTTTTAGAGGATGAGATCTCTGGAGGGGACTGGAGGCAACTTTCAATAACGTGGTCTCTGGAGGGGGCTGGGGTCTCTCCAGGAGGCTAGGTGCTTTGCAGTGGCGCTGAAGGACATTGTTGGAGGCAATATTGAGGGATGAATGCTCTGCAGCAAGGTGGGGGTCAATGCAGCGGAGTGGGCGTGGGGGGGGGGGGCACATTGTGAAAGGCTGGGCTCTCTCAGGTGCCATGGGAGCACTATGAGAGCTGGGAGGCACTGTTGTAGAGGTCCAAGAATAGGGAGGCCTAGCAGCAGACCATGGTGCTGTGGTTGAGAACCATTGCTGTACTCTATAGTCATTTGTGTCCACATAGTAGGTTTTAAAGCTTTTCGTTTATAGATAGGAAGCACCTCAGGAACTTGGTTGGGAGGCTACATTTGTCTATTTTGATTTATAAAACAAGAGTAGGATACTGAAGTAGCAATAATACAATGTTTTTTTTTATTCTTTTCAACATTCTAAAATAATTTACTATCAGTGTCCATTAAAAAAAGCATTTGTGTGCACCTTGAAGTAGAGTAATCCTTTATAAATAAGAGCTATGAGATTGCAGTGGACTCTCCTCATCCACCTTTTCGCTTACAACGGTTTGAATGTGACGATCCCTTTTCATAATCAAGATGCACTAAAAACAAGATTGTATAATTTCAATTTCAACATTTTTATAAAACTGTCCCCTTTGTTTTTCCACCAGAGTGTGCTCAATGTGAACACATGGTGGCGGTATCATTATGTGTATTAGAAGTTAGTACTGAACGACATTTATGGTTTACACTCCCATAGGCATCTGTGTTAGTAAGATCCTGGATAAGCCTGTATTTACCATATACACATGCAAAATTTGCAGCAGATGTGAACAAACAGAATATGCTGATGCTGAATTCTGCATATCATTTAACAGCACTTTATTGTTAAAATGAACAGTCGGACAGACAGTGGTTATTTGCTTATTTTGGAGTAGTATAGTGTACAAAACCTGGGTACTTTAGAGGACATGTTTTGAACAAGATCTCTCAATGTTCGTTGTGTTCGCTCTGTTAAGTTCTCTTCCACTTTTGCAGCAGAAATATTTCTTCCAGATGTACAAAAACGTAAATCTGAACTTATCAATACGGAAGGCATAGACAATGGGGTTCATAGCAGAGTTTCCATGGGTCAAAAAAATAGCAATGTAAGTTATGATCATAGGGGTGCTGCAAGTCTGGCAGAACAGTGTAATGCAGTTTAATGTGTGTAGTGGTAGCCAGCTTAGAGCAAATAATAATAAGATCAGAGCTAATGACTTGGCAATTTTCAGTTCCTTTCCATAGTACTTGTGTGGGTCCTTTGAGCTGGAAGACACCTTCTTGTTAAGCTGTCGGTGAATTAGGTTGAATACTTCCAAATAAATAATTAGCATCAGGATGAGGGGAGGAAGTACCCAGACAAAGAAATTGAAGTAGACCATATATTCCATACTGATCACAGTTTCAAATTCACAGGTTATAAATATTTCACCAAAAGTGGAGTTCTGTTTCTTTCTCAGGTTGCTTATATTGTTCCATCCAAACATGGGAACCAAGCCAACAATAAAAGACAGGACCCAGCATCCGGTTATGGCAATCACGGCTCTTCTGGCTGTTACAAAACTTTTGTAACTGAAAAGGAAAAATATATATGTTAATGAACAGGTAATTATGTAAAGGAGTAATTTACTACAGTCACATCACTAATATTAAGCAAATACAGTATAAACGGATAGGAGGTTTTTGGAGGGACTGCCATGGCGGGTAAGACGCCTTTAGAACCAGAGCTCCTGACACCAGGATTGTCTACAGCATCTTCCAAAAACCTAAGAAAAAATGCCTGGATTTACTAAAAAGCACAGGTAATAGGGTGGTTACCATCGGCACCCTCTTATTTATCTCAGCATAGCGTTCCTTCAAAAAAAGTCTGTATGGAGAGAATTTGGAGGTTGGTAAAGATGACTCATCATACTAATCCAGTGGTTTAAAGTGGTTTAAAGACTTTAAACCACTGATCCAACAAAAGTATGCAGATCAGGAACTTGGGTTCAATGGGATTTTCTAATCTTCATGCCCAGTCCAGGTCAGCAACTCAGAAAGTAATATAATTGAAAGGTAACTAGTCTTAGAAGGTGTGCAACCTTAAGAGCAAAGATCTTGTCACCAGAATCCCCCAAAATGTAAAGAATCCATTAGGTGATTTAACAGTCTAGCATTAGCTAAAAACCAAAGTATCAGTTTTGACACACAAGTGTCTGGGGGGGGGGGGGGGCTGGAAGTAAAAGTCGGTAGTTAATCTATGGTTTTAACGACCCCCTCCCCAAAGCCCTCCCCTTCCCCAATTGTCCACTTGGAGAACATGCAGCTGTTCAGGGCTGTACACATGCCTTAGAAAAATGTTTTGGGGCTGCACTGCAACCACCTATAATGCCTGCGGTGGTACAGATTTTTCATGTTTAAAACAGACGATGAGGAAGCGACATATCCCCTCCTAGCCACCTGTCAACCACCCTCTGAAAAGTGATCAATCTCGGATACATTTTCAGAGGGAAAGTTAAAGGCATTCTCAAGCACATAGAGTTCTTTCCCAGGACAGTTATGCTTGAGTAAAAGAAAACGTTCAAAGTCCATAGACCAGGCATGTCTAGCTCAAATGAATCAAGATGCAGAATGGAGTAGGACATAAGTGGCTGCTTTTCCACAGGAGAGGGTGCATGTGCTTAGAGATGAATTCCAGTTATGGTATGTTTTCACATAGTTACATTGGTCCAGCTTTTTGAACCAATTTAACTCTGTATATACCAATTTAACTCTGGCCGATACCTGTCGAAGCTACAAATTACTAAAGTAGACACCGCTAGTTAAGTTATGTCCCTTACTTTTGAGTCCTGTGCTGATGTATTCTGAACACAGGAGTTCAGACGCTCAGCATGGATGTGATGTTACTGCCCTGCCTCTACACCTTTTCCATCCAGAACACTTTTTTAGCATTTATTCAGAACATTCAAAGCATTCACTAAGGCGCCCATGCTGAGCATCAAACCCCCTGTGTTTATAATACATCAGGCTGACCGCTCGGCACAGGACCCAAGAGCAAGGGAGATCCCTGGAGTAGCGGTGTCTGCTTCAGTGATTTCCAGCTTCCAGGCATTGGCCAGGTACCTGGAATTCATCTTTAACTGTAACATACTACTGTATAGGCCGTAATCTATCTATATTATATATACACACATATAATTACACACAAACACACACCATCACTGTAATTCTCCTGCATCTCTACCAAAGTACAGTTATGGCCTTCTAATAAAAAAAGTAACACTAAATTATAAGTGCATCTGCACTTAGTTTTTTGTTAGTCTCTTTGTAAAGTCCCACAAACACCTTCTTAGCCTGCAGTGAGACCCAGTCCAATCAATGTAGCTTCCTGTGATGCTGTGGCAACTCTGCTGCACTGCTCCAGAATTCAAAGCAGAGTTGCCACTCATAGATTGTGCTTGTTTGTGCAGCAGTGGGATGAAAACATGTTGCAGGGAGTGGCTATCGGCAAGTGGTTATCGGCATTGTCACTGCTGATTTACAAGCCTGTAGCTTGTCTATCAGCACCTGGACACACCTAGTTTTGCCCACTAATTTCTGGATTGACTGCAATGCCCCTGTTGCTGAAAATATCACACTTTGAGCTGCAGTGTCTGCAAGGGGGAGAAGGTCAAGCAAATTTGAAAGAGAATTTGTCCCTGTCAGGTAAATTACGTTATTGCTTATTACTACCAGATCCTTTAGTTGCATTTTACATTAGACCCTTCCTTAGTTGGCTTGTAAACGTTTAAAAAAAAGAATGAAATTACATAAAATAACAAAGAATTTGGTATTCAAATGTAATCTCTGCTGAATGAGAATAATTCCCCCCCTCCAGTATTTGGCTCAGATAGTGGGACATCTGTGATTCATGGACAACAAGAGCACTGAACCCTTCTGGGCACACTACAGTGGTGGTGGCGGTTCTACCAATCGCTCACAATGCATTGTCCTCATAAGTGTCACATGCAGTTGGCTGTGTTTGTAGTGAAGTCACGGACCTTTATTCGTTTGGCTGATGTGCTCTAGCTATACACATTTGTCACTGCTTCAAAAAACCATCATCTTTTCAGACAGACTATTATGCTTATATTCAAATTCAATGAAAACATACAAGGTTTGCTAAACAGTACAATAATGGATTAAATCATGATTGAACATTTCATATTGGAGCCAGTACTTCTGAAAAGACAGACTTTGCCAAATTATTATCCATTTATTTTGTACAGTGACATTATATGCAAAAATATGAAACGCTTGAGGTACCAATTCATTAAAATTATAGAAAAGAAAAAGAATAGTGTTGTTTAGTGTAACTGATTGATTTTGAAACCTGATTGCTTGCCATTAGTATACAACACAATTGTGTTTTCTTTTGTCCAAGTTTAAATAACTATTCCCTAAAAATTAAAACCCGCCCGAAGAAATTAAAGTGTAGAAAGGATAGATACAAGAGGGAAGGGACATCTGAAAGCACAAAAAAGTACTAGAGATACTATTAAACACAAAGATTATAAAAGCGCCAACCTTCTGTGCCAAAATTGTCAAATTCGTAAATAATGGGAAGCTGCCCCTTTAAGTGTGACCACAAAACTTAAAAAACAGGACAATATCAAAGTAAGGTGCTCAACACATATTATGCATAAAAGATGAAAAATAGCTAAAAAAACAACGCTATAAAACAAAAAACCCTTAAAGCCATGAAAGATGCAAGAATAAGAATATACGAGGGGTCTTCAAAAAGTTCCCGCACTTTTTTTTGATAGAGTTAAAAAAAAAAGTGCAGAAACTTTTTGAAGAACCCTCGTATACCAAGCAATAAGGATGAGCTCTGGCGTGTTCGCATTCTCCACGTGCAGAGCCTGCCAGGAAGTCGGCACGGCGCTGCGAAAATCACAGGCAGTGAGACATTTCCCGATCTCTGCAGCCGCACATCGGGAAAATGTCTCACTGCCTGTGATTAGTACAGCGCCGTGCCGACTTCCTGGCAGGCTCTGCACGTGGAGTGTGCGAACACGCCAGAGCAATGAGACACAGTCCACTAGTGATACTCCAATTTCTCCAACAAGTGTGTCTCCAAAACACTTTCAGTTCTTCCACATGCTTCTCTTATATTGTGCACCAGACAACCACCCACCACCACATATATATATATACTGTACAACCACCACAAGCCCATGACCTCAAAATGAACAAAGGTCTTGCCACGCTGTTTAGTAAACCAAAGATGCCATTTGTGAAGGTCCAGGTAATTCCTTCAGCAAATTTGTTCCTCTTCACTGGACTCTATGCAGCCACCCAAACCAGAAAAAATGCTTATAGTGTAGTATTTATTAATCCAAACTATAGATAAAAGCACAAACATAAAAATATATAAAATGCCCACTTACACATTTAAGGCCGGGTTCACATCATGGGTGTTTCCCTGTTCATCAGTTCAGGTGCACTTCAGGTCCGAATTTTTGCCTGAATTCGCACCTGAACTGGACCCAAAGATACACATTGCCCTGGACTTATGTGAACCGGCTCCATTGAGAGTCTGTCATGTGAATTGCACCGCATCCAATTAGCATATATGTGAACCCAACCTAAGTGCCCAGAATCAGCACCAATGTAAACAGCTCTGTGAAAGAATTGTTGCTTTACTCACTGGAGTCTGGCGTGCGCTCCAAAGGCCCGATATCTGAGCCCAGAAGTGACTTCTATAGGAACCGGAAGTGACTGCGTTTGCACGCCAACATGTTTTTGCATCTTTCATGACTGTATATGTTTTTTATGGAGTACTTTTTTCACACAATACTGTATGTGTTGAGCGCCTTACTTTGATATTGTCTACTATTAAAAACCTTGAATGTACACAGCACGTGACTATCAGAAGTAGGGGTCTAGGTATAAAAAAATCTGTTGGACAAAGGTCACCAGCATTCTTCTGGCGCTCATGAATTATGGCCGTATTTTTGTTTATTGCATTGATTTCCTATGATCAGCAACTCCATTTAGTGGTCCTTGCTTGCTCCTTTCAGCAGTTGATTTTGTCTGAATGAAATATGGCATTTGTCAAATGTGGCATTTGTCTGAATGAAATATTTCAGGATAGTTTGAATATAGCCACCAAAGGAAACTGAGGATTATAGGAAAATAAACTTATTTAGCAAAATATGGCCATCATTCATGAGGGCTAGCTGCATGCTTACTTATGTCATCCAACAAACAAGCCCAAAATCGATTTTTCAGTATTGCTGGCATTGTACCTGTAGATACTGCCAGCAATAGCAGTTCTGTTGCAGGTTGACAAAGGTTAAGCCACTAAACTTCTTTAGCTGGTCATTGGGTGGTCTATCGGCTGTGCATCTCTACAGCCAACTGAAGGAGCTGAAAAGACAGGCTGATACTTCTGTTGCTAATAATGAGGGAGTGGTTTAACATTGTCAGCTTGCAACAAGCAGGATCTCCAAGTAAAAAACTTGGCAACAGATTCACAATCATTATAAATGTATACAATGAGACTTGTTAAACAAGACTTAAGCCCCGTACACACGATCGGATTGTTTGCCAACAAAATCGTGGAATTTTGGCCGAAGGTTGTTGGCCCAAACTTGTCTTGCATACACACGGCCACACAATTGTTGGCCAACAATTACGAACGTAATGACGTACTACATTGTTTTTCAGCTCTTGCGCGCCACACTTTGGGCTCCTTCTGCTAATTTCGTGTTAGCAGAAGTTTGGTGAGTGTTGATTCGTGCTTTTCATTTTGCGCTTTTAAGTTAATTTCTGAACGGCCATGCATCAACCAGCCATGCTGCGGAATCGGAGGAGATAATATGTTATTTATTATTGGCCTTGGAGTTATTGCTTTGACATTATCTTTTTGGTTGAATAATGATTTGATTTGGTATATTTTCTATATTTTTGGATGCATAGAATGCACTTTTTGGTTAAGTTCTATTGGCAGATAGCATGTCTAATTTTATTTGTTTTCTTTTTTTTAATACACAATAAAAAAATTGTGGAGAATAATACCTGGCTATGTGTTTTCCTTCAAATGACAGTTTGGGACCAGGCAGTTACATTTTAAAAAATACAATGTAAAATTGACAAGGGACACCAAGATAGTTGTATCTTTGATCTTAAAAACTACGGGATAATGGTGTTTAAATTTTGTTTGCCATAACTCCATCAGTATCACCAGCAAAGCAGCTTCATTATTATCCCATTAACCACTTCAGCCCCGGACCATTTGGCTGGCAAAAGACCAGAGCGTTTTTTGCGATTCGGCACTGCGTCGCTTTAACTGACAATTGCATGGTCATGTGACGTGGCTCCCAAATAAATATATCCTTTTTCCCCACAAATAGAGCTTTCTTTTGGTGGTATTTGATCACCTCTGCGGTTATTTTTTGCGCAATAAACAAAAGAATTGCGAAAATTAAAAAAAAACAAATTATTTATTACTTTTTGCTATAATAAATATCCCCAAAAAATATATAAAAAAATATTTTTTTTCCTCAGTTATAGGCCGATACGTATTCTTCTACATATTTTTGATAAAAAAAATTGCAATAAGCATTTATTCATTGGTTTGCGCAAAAGTTAAAGCGTCTACAAAATAGAAGATAGATTTCTGGCATTTTTATTAATAATTTTTTTTTTTTACTAATAATGGCAGCAATCAGTGATTTTTATCATGACTGCGACATTATGGCGGACACATCGGACACTTAAAGGGCAACGTACAGGTACGTTAATCTACCCATACGTGCCCTTCTGCAGACGTATAACGGCGTGAGCCGGTCGGCAAGCGGTTAAAGAAGAAGAGAATTGTGCGCTGCATTTCGAGAATTCATAATTTGCCACGTCACAAATGTTAATTCTCCATTACAAACGCTAGTTTACAAGACCGGCCGCTTCTGGCTCGTCCTTGCTTCCGAGCATGTGTGTTTGTACTTTGGACTTTTGAATCCGACAAAACACATTTGTTCACGGAAAATTTTAAAACCTGCTAGCCAACATTTGTCTGCTGAAAGTCCGACAACAATTGTCTGATGGAGCGTACAACAGCCTGTCATTGAACATTTCCCGTCTGAAAGTCCGATCTCGTGTATGCAGCTTTAGGCTTACGTACACTTTAATGCTGATTTTATTGTAGGCCAGTAGTGGGTGGTTGATAATTTAAGATCACAATTTAAGATCACAATTTTATACTACTTTAAGATCAGAAAACCCATAAGAATAAAAAAGCCCCCATCCCTGGAAAGGGAGTCCTTTCCAGGGATGTAGCAGTTACCCTCTTTATTGCCAGTAAGCAGCACATTCTCCCAGCATTGTCACCTGGGGGCTCTTACCCAATTTGGCATTTACACAGAACTTTCTTTTCTTGCTCTCAACTTCTCAAAGGAGCCAGCAAAGAAAAAGAATGTGCTGCTGGGGAAACAGGAACTCAAATGACCCAGTTACTTTGCCCTGCATGGAAAAAGAAAGAGGTCACATTAAAGCTCATAAAAACAATTTAAAAAAATCCCAAGAACCTTTTTTTCCCCCCTCTTTTTTTTGGCTGTCCATGGTGTGAAGGAGCCCATTGGCCCTCTTGGCATGGGCCACCATGCCATATGATTGGCAGATGAGGCTCTTCTAGGGTTAGAAGATTTTTTTTTTATTATTTTTTACTTTTTTAAGTGTAATGCCGCGTACACACGATCAGAATTTCCGTCGGAAAAAGCTCTGATGGTTTTCCCGTCGGAATTCCGACGGAATTTCGTTCAAACTGTCTTGCCTACACCTCTAAGCGAGCTGAAGGTGACAGTCTGGTTATTTGTGAGGAGGTCAGATATTCTTCCATCGACTGAGGGGATACGGAAGGGATTGGTAGATTATATAATGTCCTATAAAAATCTCTAAATTCCTTTACAATGTCTTTAGGCATATAAGTTTTTTGACCTCCTTCAGTTTTGATGTAGGGTATATATGACCTCTTCTGTTGTTCTTTTAATTTTTAATTCTCAAAAAAAAGTCTGTATGGAGAGAATTTGGAGGTTGGTAAAGATGACTCATCATACTAATCCAGTGGTTTAAAGTGGTTTAAAGACTTTAAACCACTGATCCAACAAAAGTATGCAGATCAGGAACTTGGGTTCAGTGGGATTTTCTAATCTTCATGCCCAGTCCAGGTCAGCAACTCAGAAAGTAATATAATTGAAAGGTAACTAGTCTTAGAAGGTGTGCAACCTTAAGAGCAAAGATCTTGTCACCAGAATCCCCCAAAATGTAAAGAATCCATTAGGTGATTTAACAGTCTAGCATTAGCTAAAAACCAAAGTATCAGTTTTGACACACAAGTGTCTGGGGGGGGCTGGAAGTAAAAGTCGGTAGTTAATCTATGGTTTTAACGACCCCCTCCCCAAAGCCCTCCCCTTCCCCAATTGTCCACTTGGAGAACATGCAGCTGTTCAGGGCTGTACACATGCCTTAGAAAAATGTTTTGGGGCTGCACTGCAACCACCTATAATGCCTGCGGTGGTACAGATTTTTCATGTTTAAAACAGACGATGAGGAAGCGACATATCCCCTCCTAGCCACCTGTCAACCACCCTCTGAAAAGTGATCAATCTCGGATACATTTTCAGAGGGAAAGTTAAAGGCATTCTCAAGCACATAGAGTTCTTTCCCAGGACAGTTATGCTTGAGTAAAAGAAAACGTTCAAAGTCCATAGACCAGGCATGTCTAGCTCAAATGAATCAAGATGCAGAATGGAGTAGGACATAAGTGGCTGCTTTTCCACAGGAGAGGGTGCATGTGCTTAGAGATGAATTCCAGTTATGGTATGTTTTCACATAGTTACATTGGTCCAGCTTTTTGAACCAATTTAACTCTGTATATACCAATTTAACTCTGGCCGATACCTGTCGAAGCTACAAATTACTAAAGTAGACACCGCTAGTTAAGTTATGTCCCTTACTTTTGAGTCCTGTGCTGATGTATTCTGAACACAGGAGTTCAGACGCTCAGCATGGATGTGATGTTACTGCCCTGCCTCTACACCTTTTCCATCCAGAACACTTTTTTAGCATTTATTCAGAACATTCAAAGCATTCACTAAGGCGCCCATGCTGAGCATCAAACCCCCTGTGTTTATAATACATCAGGCTGACCGCTCGGCACAGGACCCAAGAGCAAGGGAGATCCCTGGAGTAGCGGTGTCTGCTTCAGTGATTTCCAGCTTCCAGGCATTGGCCAGGTACCTGGAATTCATCTTTAACTGTAACATACTACTGTATAGGCCGTAATCTATCTATATTATATATACACACATATAATTACACACAAACACACACCATCACTGTAATTCTCCTGCATCTCTACCAAAGTACAGTTATGGCCTTCTAATAAAAAAAGTAACACTAAATTATAAGTGCATCTGCACTTAGTTTTTTGTTAGTCTCCTTGTAAAGTCCCACAAACACCTTCTTAGCCTGCAGTGAGACCCAGTCCAATCAATGTAGCTTCCTGTGATGCTGTGGCAACTCTGCTGCACTGCTCCAGAATTCAAAGCAGAGTTGCCACTCATAGATTGTGCTTGCTTGTGCAGCAGTGGGATGAAAACATGTTGCAGGGAGTGGCTATCGGCAAGTGGTTATCGGCATTGTCACTGCTGATTTACAAGCCTGTAGCTTGTCTATCAGCACCTGGACACACCTAGTTTTGCCCACTAATTTCTGGATTGACTGCAATGCCCCTGTTGCTGAAAATATCACACTTTGAGCTGCAGTGTCTGCAAGGGGGAGAAGGTCAAGCAAATTTGAAAGAGAATTTGTCCCTGTCAGGTAAATTACGTTATTGCTTATTACTACCAGATCCTTTAGTTGCATTTTACATTAGACCCTTCCTTAGTTGGCTTGTAAATGTTTAAAAAAAAGAATGAAATTACATAAAATAACAAAGAATTTGGTATTCAAATGTAATCTCTGCTGAATGAGAATAATTCCCCCCCTCCAGTATTTGGCTCAGATAGTGGGACATCTGTGATTCATGGACAACAAGAGCACTGAACCCTTCTGGGCACACTACAGTGGTGGTGGCGGTTCTACCAATCGCTCACAATGCATTGTCCTCATAAGTGTCACATGCAGTTGGCTGTGTTTGTAGTGAAGTCACGGACCTTTATTCGTTTGGCTGATGTGCTCTAGCTATACACATTTGTCACTGCTTCAAAAAACCATCATCTTTTCAGACAGACTATTATGCTTATATTCAAATTCAATGAAAACATACAAGGTTTGCTAAACAGTACAATAATGGATTAAATCATGATTGAACATTTCATATTGGAGCCAGTACTTCTGAAAAGACAGACTTTGCCAAATTATTATCCATTTATTTTGTACAGTGACATTATATGCAAAAATATGAAACGCTTGAGGTACCAATTCATTAAAATTATAGAAAAGAAAAAGAATAGTGTTGTTTAGTGTAACTGATTGATTTTGAAACCTGATTGCTTGCCATTAGTATACAACACAATTGTGTTTTCTTTTGTCCAAGTTTAAATAACTATTCCCTAAAAATTAAAACCCGCCCGAAGAAATTAAAGTGTAGAAAGGATAGATACAAGAGGGAAGGGACATCTGAAAGCACAAAAAGGTACTAGAGATACTATTAAACACAAAGATTATAAAAGCGCCAACCTTCTGTGCCAAAATTGTCAAATTCGTAAATAATGGGAAGCTGCCCCTTTAAGTGTGACCACAAAACTTAAAAAACAGGACAATATCAAAGTAAGGTGCTCAACACATATTATGCATAAAAGATGAAAAATAGCTAAAAAAACAACGCTATAAAACAAAAAACCCTTAAAGCCATGAAAGATGCAAGAATAAGAATATACGAGGGGTCTTCAAAAAGTTCCCGCACTTTTTTTTGATAGAGTTAAAAAAAAAAGTGCAGAAACTTTTTGAAGAACCCTCGTATACCAAGCAATAAGGATGAGCTCTGGCGTGTTCGCATTCTCCACGTGCAGAGCCTGCCAGGAAGTCGGCACGGCGCTGCGAAAATCACAGGCAGTGAGACATTTCCCGATCTCTGCAGCCGCACATCGGGAAAATGTCTCACTGCCTGTGATTAGTACAGCGCCGTGCCGACTTTCTGGCAGGCTCTGCACGTGGAGTGTGCGAACACGCCAGAGCAATGAGACACAGTCCACTAGTGATACTCCAATTTCTCCACCAAGTGTGTCTCCAAAACACTTCCAGTTTTCCACATGCTTCTCTTATATTGTGCACCAGACAACCACCCACCACCACATATATATATATATATATATATATACTGTACAACCACCACAAGCCCATGACCTTAAAATGAACAAAGGTCTTGCCACGCTGTTTAGTAAACCAAAGATGCCATTTGTGAAGGTCCAGGTAATTCCTTCAGCAAATTTGTTCCTCTTCACTGGACTCTATGCAGCCACCAAAACCAGAAAAAAATGCTTATAGTGTAGTATTTATTAATCCAAACTATAGATAAAAGCACAAACATAAAAATATATAAAATGCCTACTTACACATTTAAGGCCGGGTTCACATCATGGGTGTTTCCCTGTTCATCAGTTCAGGTGCACTTCAGGTCCGAACTTTTGCCTGAATTCGCACCTGAACTGGACCCAAAGATGCACATGCCCCAGACTTAAGTGAACCGGCTCCATTGAGAGTCTGTCATGTGAATTGCACCGCATCCAATTAGCATATATGTGAACCCAGCCTAAGTGCCCAGAATCAGCACCAATGTAAACAGCTCTGTGAAAGAATTGCTGCTTTACTCACTGGAGTCTGGCGTGCGCTCCAAAGGCCTGATATCTGGGCCCAGAAGTGACTTCTATAGGAACCGGAAGTGACGGCGTTTGCACGCCAACATGTTTTTGCATCTTTCATGACTGTATATGTTTTTTTATGGAGTACTTTTGTCACACAATACTGTATGTGTTGAGCGCCTTACTTTGATATTGTCTACTATTAAACACAAGGAAAAGTGATTTTGACAAACAGATTTTCATTTGGCCTTTTAGTTGTGACATGTCTTACACTGATTGTGATTTTCTATAGATTTGAGTGCAACTGAACTTTGGTTGGCAGAGAAAAAATCCTTGAATGTACACAGCACCTGACTATCAGAAATAGGGGTCTAGGTATAAAAAAATCTGTTGGACAAAGGTCACCAGCATTCTTCTGGCGCTCATTAATTATGGCCGTATTTTTGTTTATTGCATTGATTTCCTATGATCAGCAACTCCATTTAGTGGTCCTTGCTTGCTCCTTTCAGCAGTTGATTTTGTCTGAATGAAATATGGCATTTGTCAAATGTGGCATTTGTCTGAATGAAATATTTCAGGATAGTTTGAATATAGCCACCAAAGGAAACTGAGGATTATAGGAAAATAAACTTATTTAGCAAAATATGGCCATCATTCATGAGGGCTAGCTGCATGCTTACTTATGTCATCCAACAAACAAGCCCAAAATCGATTTTTCAGTATTGCTGGCATTGTACCTGTAGATACTGCCAGCAATAGCAGTTCTGTTGCAGGTTGACAAAGGTTAAGCCACTAAACTTCTTTAGCTGGTCATTGGGTGGTCTATCGGCTGTGCATCTCTACAGCCAACTGAAGGAGCTGAAAAGACAGGCTGATACTTCTGTTGCTAATAATGAGGGAGTGGTTTAACATTGTCAGCTTGCAACAAGCAGGATCTCCAAGTAAAAAACTTGGCAACAGATTCACAATCATTATAAATGTATACAATGAGACTTGTTAAACAAGACTTAAGCCTCGTACACACGATCGGATTGTTTGCCAACAAAATCGTGGAATTTTGGCCGAAGGTTGTTGGCCCAAACTTGTCTTGCATACACATGGCCACACAATTGTTGGCCAACAATTACGAACGTAATGACGTACTACATTGTTTTTCAGCTCTTGAGCGCCACACTTTGGGCTCCTTCTGCTAATTTCGTGTTAGCAGAAGTTTGGTGAGTGTTGATTCGTGCTTTTCATTTTGCGCTTTTCAGTTCATTTCTGAACGGCCATTCATCAACCAGCCATGCTGTGGAATCGGAGGAGATAATATGTTATTTATTATTGGCCTTGGAGTTATTGCTTTGACATTATCTTTTTGGTTGAATAATGATTTGATTTGGTATATTTTCTATATTTTTGGATGCATAGAATGCACTTTTGGTTAAGTTCTATTGGCAGATAGCATGTCTAATTTTATTTGTTTTCTTTTTTTTTAATACACAATAAAAAAATTGTGGAGAATAATACCTGGCTATGTGTTTTACTTCAAATGACAGTTTGGGACCAGGCAGTTACATTTTAAAAAATACAATGTAAAATTGACAAGGGACACCAAGATAGTTGTATCTTTGATCTTAAAAACTACAGGATAATGGTGTTGAAATTTTGTTTGCCATAACTCCATCAGTATCACCAGCAAAGCAGCTTCACTATTATCCCATTAACCACTTCAGCCCCGGACCATTTGGCTGGCAAAAGACCAGAGCGTTTTTTGCGATTCGGCACTGCGTCACTTTAAACTGACAATTGCATGGTCATGCGACATGGCTCCCAAATATATCCTTTTTCCCCACAAATAGAGCTTTTATTTGGTGGTATTTGATCACCTCTGCGGTTATTTTTTGCGCAATAAACAAAAGAATTGCGAAAATTTAAAAAAAACGCATTATTTATTACTTTTTGCTATAATAAATATCCCCAAAAAATATATAAAAAAATATTTTTTTCCCTCAGTTTAGGCCGATACGTAGTCTTCTACATATTTTTGATAAAAAAAATTGCAATAAGCATTTATTCATTGGTTTGCGCAAAAGTTAAAGCGTCTACAAAATAGAAGATAGATTTCTGGCATTTTTATTAATAATTTTTTTTTTTTTTACTAATAATGGCAGCAATCAGTGATTTTTATCATGACTGCGACATTATGGCGGACACATCGGACACTTAAAGGGCAACGTACAGGTACGTTAATCTACTCATACGTGTCCTGCTGCAGACGTATAACGGCGTGAGCCGGTCGGCAAGCGGTTAAAGAAGAAGAGAATTGTGCGCTGCATTTCGAGATTTCATAATTTGCCACGTCACAAATGTTAATTCTCCATTACAAACGCTTCTGGCTCGTCCTTGCTTCCGAGCATGTGTGTTTGTACTCTGGACTTTTGAATCCGACAAAACACATTTGTCCACGGAAAATTTTAAAACCTGCTAGCCAACATTTGTCTGCGGAAAGTCCGACAACAATTGTCTGATGGAGCGTACACACGGTCGGATTTACCGCCAACAGCCTGTCATTGAACATTTCCAGTCTGAAAGTCTGATCGCGTGTATGCAGCTTTAGGCTTACATACACTTTAATGCTGATTTTATTGTAGGCCAGTAGTGTGTGGTTGATAATTTAAGATCACAATTTTATACTACTGGACACTTGTTTTAAGATCAGAAAACCCATAAGAATAAAAAAGCCCCCATCCCTGGAAAGGGAGTCCTTTCCAGGGATGTAGCAGTAGCAGTTACCCTCTTTATTGCCAGTAAGCAGCACATTCTCCCAGCATTGTCACCTGGGGGCTCTTACCCAATTTGGCATTTACACAGAACTTTCTTTCCTTGCTCTCAACTTCTCAAAGGAGCAAGTAAAGAAAAAGAATGTGCTGCTGGGTAAACAGGAACTCAAATGACCCAGTTACTTTGCCCTGCATGGAAAAAGAAAGAGGTCACATTAAAGCTCATAAAAACAATTTAAAAAAATCCCAAGAACCTTTTTTTTCCCCCTCTATATTTCTAGACCCTCTCTTTTTTTGGCTGTCCATGGTGTGAATGAGCCCATTGGCCCTCTTGGCATGGGCCCCCATGCCATATGATTGGCAGATGAGGCTCTTCTAGGGTTAAAAGAGTTTATTTTATTTTTTTTATTTTTTTTAAGTGTAATGCCACGTACACACGATCGGAATTCTCGTCGTAAAAAGCTCTGATGGTTTTCCCGTCGGAATTCCGACGGAATTTCGCTCAAACTGTCATGCCTACACACGGTCAAACCAAATTCCGATGGTCAATAACACCGCGACATACAACATGTTCAACGGCACTATAAAAGGGAAGTTTAATGCTTCCAAGCATGCGTCAAATTGTTTCTGAGCATGCATCGTAATTTTGCGTGTCGGAATTGCATACACGCGATCGGAAAATACGATAGAAAGGTTTTCCGTCTGAAAAATTAAGAACAGGCTCTCAATCTAAAGTCCGTCGGAAATGCCAACAGAAAAAGACAGATGGGCATACACACAGTCGGAAAATCCGATGAAAAGCTCCTGTTTTGTTTTGTTTGCATCGTAAATTCCGGCCGTGTGTATTATTACGTTTTCCTCCAATTGTAGCAGGTAAAAGGCTAAAGGTTTGTAAGCACCCAGATTTTCTATTTTAACTGAGTGTAAATATTTTCAGTTCGGTGATAACACTGGGAAGGAAACAGCTGAGGTATTAATAATGTATGGGCATCTACATATAGCATTAATGCATGAAAACATCTCCCTTTGATGAATCAGATGGCATTAGCATACACTGCAGCAGCTAAAAATACAGCTGCAAATGACATCTGATGTGGCAATATGTTGTTTAAACACATTGGACCCCATATGTCGAGCCCTTTCTGTCTGAGAAGTAGCAAGTGTCAGGATTAAAACTGCATTTGCCCTTTATTACATGAAATAGTCTGATGGGACCCTTTTTAAGCCCATGCTCCAAAGTGATCTGCTCTTTGCCTGGTCCTATAGATGGATTATGCTATTTCAGCACAAAAATTGCATGACAGCATTCAATAGACTTGTGGATGCTTCTATTAAAAAATCTAGCCAATAATAACATTAATACATAAAATAATTTTCTCTTGCATTTCTCTTCTCTAATATATAGCAGGATTACCCTTCTGCAGAATAGAAAATTAGAAAATGTATCCATTTTATCAGCAGGAATCCAATATAAAGCTGGAGTATTCACATGGAGGGAGATAGAATCACTTACAGAAAAAAAACGACTATGACCTTGCTGGTAATGAAAGGTCTCGGTGTGTACTTGCAGTGAAGGCCTTTGAAGAGTCCAATGTTTTTTAATGTCTACATGCACACTGTGTTGAATGTTAAAAAGAAGAATCAAAGCCTTATGTGTCATAAGCTCTAAGAATTGATTGTGGAAATATAGAAAGCAGATATTAAAGAAAGCAGGCTGCTATTTAAAGATCTTGTAAACCATAACGACTGGAGGTACATACACACACACATATATACATGTATATATATATATATATATATATATATATATATATATATATATATATATATAGCACCCTCTACCTTAGGTAGGTAGGTGCTAGAGTAGTGTTTTTGTGCCTTCTCTTTTTTTGCCTTCTCGTCACACATCAGCATGTGACCTCACAAATGTACTTCTGAAAGAAGAATAATCAAACATTCCTACAGGAATAGACACACGCCTAAACCTTGTGGACAGCCTTCCCAGAAGAGTTGAAGCTGTTATAGCTGCAAAGGGTGGACCAACTCAATATTGTACGCTATGGACTAAGACTGGGATACCATTAAAGTTCATGTGCGTGTAAAGGCAGGTGTCCCAATACTTTTGGTAATATAGTGTGTTATATATATATATATATATATATATATATATATATATATATATATATACACACACTGATCAGCCATAACGTTATGAACATGTTGTCCTTAATGTTTCAAAGCAGAAAAAAAAAGTGGGCAGGCATAAGGATTCAAGCAACTTTGACAAAGGTCAAATTAGAAAAAAGGCTAGACAATTGGGTCAGAGCAACTCCTAAACTGCAGCTCTTGTGGGATGTTCTTGGTCTGCATTGGTCAGGACCTACCAAAAATCGTCCAACAAAGGAAAAATGGTGAAATCGGCAACGGGGTCATGGGTGGCCAGGGCTCATTGATGCATGTGGGGAGCGAAGGCTTGCCGGTGTAGTCTGATCAAATAGAAAAGCTACTGTAGCTCAAATGGCTGAAAAAGGTAATACTGTTTCCAAAAGAAGAGGTGTCAGAACACAGTGCATTGCAGTTTGTTGTGTATAGGGTTGCGTAGCCACAGACTGGTCAGGGTGCCAACGAAGCAATGGAAGGTGGCCTGGTCTGATGAATCACATTTCTTTTTACATCATGTGGATCACTTGCCTGGGGAAGAGATGGCACCTAAATGGATTATGGGTAGAAAGAAAACCAGCATAGGCAGTGTGATGCTTTGAGCAATGTTCTGCTGAGAAACCTTGAGTCCTGCCATTCATGAGGATGTTACATTGAAGTCTATGCCTTGATGGGCAGGGCTGTTTTGACAGCAAAAGGTGGCTGATCAGTGTGTATGTGTATACATATTATATAATTTTTCGATTTTACACACACACATTGGCACTGAAATGCATTAAGTTTACATGTCATTTGCCATGTTATTCAGTCATAGTCACTTTAATTTAACTGCTTGCTGCCCGCCCACCGTCAAATGAAGGCGGGCGCGGTGCAGCTCTTGTTCTGGGATGCAGTCATGTGACGACGTCCCAGAGCAGCGCTCTCGTGCACAGTGTGGCGATCGCAGCCGCGCCGTGTTGCTAGGACAATCTCTGTAAAGAGCCACATCTGCGGCTCTTTAACCATGTGATCGGCTGTTTCCAATCATAGCCGGTCACATGTAAACAAGGAGATTCCGGTAATAGGCTCTTTAACCATGTGATCGGCTGTGTCCAATCACAGCTGGTCACATGTAAACAAGGAGATGCCGGTAATAGGCTTTCCTCGCCTCACACTGACAGAGTGTGTGGCGAGGAGAGCCGATCAGTGGCATCTCCTCACAGGGGGAACATCTAGGCATGTAATCAGGGCACTGATCATCAGTGCTCTGATTACAATAAATAAATACAGTGTCACAAAACAGTGCCCACCATTGCCCATCAATGCCAGCATACAGTGCCCACCAGTGGCAGCAATCAGTGCCCACCACTGCCCACAAGTGCAACCAATCAGTGACCATTAGCGATGTCAGTCAGTGCTGGCAATCAGTGCCGCCTATCAGTGCTGCCCATCAATGCCCATCAGTGTCCATCTGTACCGCCTATCCGTGCACACCAGTGCCCACCAGTGCCACCTATTAGTGCCCATCAGTGCTGCCTATCAGTGCTCATCAGTGCCACATATCAGTGCCACCTAGCAGTGTCCATAAGTGCGGCATATTAGTGCCTCCTCATCAGTGTCACCTCATCAGTGCCCATAAGTGCCACCTCATCAGTGCCCATAAGTGCCACCTCATCAACGCCTAGCAGTTCAGCCTATCAGTGCCCATCAGTGCCGCCTCATCAGCGCACATCAGTGAAGGTGAAAAATTACTTAGTTACAAAATTTATTGACAGAAAAAAAAGTAAAAAACGTTTTTTTTCAAAATTTTGGGTCTTTTTTTTTTTTTTGTAAAAAATAAAAAACCCTGCAGTGATTAAATACCACCAAAAGAAAGCTCTATTTGTGTGAAGAAAATGATAAAAAAATAGTTTGGGTACAGTGTAGCATGACCACGCAATTGTCATTCAAAGTGCAACAGCGCTGAAAAATGGCTTGGGCAGGAAGGGGGTTAAGTGCCTGGTAGGCAAGTGGTTAAAGGGCAACTCCACTTTTGTGGGGGAAAAAATAGCAAATAAAGAAAAAATAATATAGCGCATATGATTGTGACATACCTTTCCCTTTCAATCTGCAGCCAATGTAATTTTCTGAGAATACATTGCAATATGGCTACCTGGAGGTGTTCTGTACACAGAATGTGTACTGATCACTCCCCAGAAACATTATTTCCTGCTTGTGTGATTGGCTCACCAATTTTCCCAAAAGTCTGCCTAAGATACAAGTGAGATTTTAGATATCCCTTGAAACAAAATTTGGAGAGCTACTTTCAATAGGAACACATCTAAAGGGATGCAGGCCCAGCAGATTTCCTCATTAGTGCTCTGTAGCTCCACACCTGACAGGAATTTATGAAACCATTTCCATTAGACCCACTCAGTACAGAGAAACACACAGGGATTTCTTCAGACTAACAAACAGTAGGAATCTGCAACATAGTTTGTTATAATCCTTGCAATGTATATAGATCACCCAGAGGGGAATGTTTTTTTCTCAACATAAGTGGAGACACGCTTTAAAGAATGAGAAGAGCGGTTAAAATATTCAGCAATAATTGCTTGGTTTTCAAAAAATCATTGTCAGTTCTCTGCTGCACAGACCCGTGTTCAAGTTATGACATGTAAGTGCTGTTTTATGCAGCATTACATTACGAGCATTTATGTCACACATCATTCAAACTTGGAAACGATGGGCTAGAAGTATAGGGGAAAGAACTAAAAAGAATAATAAAAAAACAATAAGTCGTTCTGCTTTAAAGGATAAGTTCACCTTTGGAAACATGTTACATGTTCCACTTTTTTTTAGTTTGGAACATGTGTAGCACACTCTAGTGTGTGCTAGAAGTTAGTGTAGGCAAACCATACTCTGACTCACATGTTAAGCTGGTGAGTCTTAATTGGGTCAGGGTTCATTGGAGTTCAGGACGGATGACTCATACTGGCAGCCCTCTGGTGCCTCCCCCTGGTCTGGAAGGTTGGAGAATATTCTAGAATAAAAGGGTGGGGGTTAGGAGGAGCTGCCATGCATTTTTATGAGGCCTCAGCCAATCCCCAGTAATGGGCTGGCAGGGGACAGAGTTCACCTCATAAATAGACATGGGTTATGCGAGCAGGGCAGTCAGGTGGGAGATTCAGTGTTGAGGAGCCTGTCGGTGGCCCTAGCTCAGGGGGGGTGACCTGCCTTCACCCAGAGCTCAGGTGCTGGAAGGATCCTGCCAAAACACACAGGAAGAGGTCTTCCTGGAGGCACAGGAGCAAGAGAGGACAGAGTGGGTAGTGAACACTGGGGGGGACTAACAAAGGGGGGGGGGGGGACTGCCACATGTAGCCAGTCTCCCTTTAAGACAGCAGTGTGCTTAAAGAGGAACTGTAGTCTGCTCACATAATTTGTAATAAAAACATCTTTGCCATTCTGAAGCTTCCCTCCAACCACTTTGCATATTATTTTATAAATACTGTGATTCTGTACTTGCCAAATATGCTGCAGAAATCTCCCTCCACTAAGTCTGGCTGCATCCATTTTAACTGTGGGCAGCTGAAGCGGCTGCCTGTTCACTTCCTAGATTTACACAGACACACAGAGGCACATATCCAGCTCTGCAGCTCTCATTGGCCCTCTTATGACTCATCCCCCCTCCTTTCCTGGCAAACTCTCACGAGAGTGAAAGAGAGCTGTACATGATGTCATAAGCCTAGGCTTTTTACCAGACAAGAAACAGGAAGTGGGCTGTATAAGGTATTTACTGGCAGAAAAAAAATGTTTTACTATCCAAAGTTAAAACAACAAGGAAAGAGGATTTAATAGATGGAAAGATGAAAAAAATACTGAAGGTCCGCTTTAAGTCTTCTATCCTTTCCCTGGGAGATCTCCTGAGAGTCAGCCAGGTGGGCTGAGGAAGAGTCAGTTGGGCAGACTGGTATAGGGAGGCAGCCAGGAGGGCTGGTGAAAGGGGCAGATGCAGCCAGGTGGGCTGGCATTGCCTGAAGAAGTGGTGCTGGGATCAGTAGCCACAGGGGAAGTGGTTTCACTTTAATTGTGCAACTTTGAAGGGACTTTGAGTTCCTGCCTGTAATGGGCTGCTACTGAACTGAAGAGAGGCCTGTCAGTTCCACCAAAAGTGAACCAGCAGGAGCTGTACAAAGGAAGAAAGAAACAAAGTATGTGCAGGTGGAAGGCTAAAGAAGCTGGAGCTCTATATAGGAAGATGTATTTAGGAGACCGTAAATAGGAAGTTGTCCCTGAAGATCTTGTTCAAGTCAAGTGGGCATCCTATAATCTCCCATCCCTATCCAAGTTGTTAACCCCCTAGAAAAACAACAAAAACAAAGCACTGGCCTGTTTTCTGACTCTGAGTGCTTGTGAAGATTCGGTGTGCCTGGCTGTGCAGGAGTGGGGGATCCTTGTTCATCTGCAGCTCCTACGTGGGGTATGCTACACATGTCACACGTTCCCACTCCTGCAGCTGCCGCCCACTCAGCTCCCTGTAGTGACAGCAAGCAGGGGAACTTCTCCCCCCGCTTGCTGTCGCTATTTTAAAAAAGACGCAGCCATGCGTGATCATTCATTCAGAGAATTTTGTGAATGGCAAACTACAAGTACCAACAGCCTTTGCAGTTGTCAGCTTGTAGTTTCAATGAACTGCCATGTCACTGCTGAGCACTCTGGTAGTTTATTCTCTCTTCCTGTTAGTGTGTATCTGCCTCACCGTATGAGGTATGAGCAGACAGATACACTGACAAGTCTTCAGGAGCCCTGCATGGTACCCGTGATCTGCTGATATTAGATGCAATGCTTTACAGGATCCAATTTTTTTTTTACCTGCAAAAAGATGTGCTTTATGTTTTTTTTTTTCTATTTATTTTTTTATGTGAACTTATCTTTTAAAAAAGGGGTAGGCAACCTTAGAGAGGTGGAGATATACCTGAACAACATGGGAGAAGTGTCATTAAAATGAGAAGAAAAGAGGTTTAACCTTAAACTACGTAGAGGGTTCTTTACTGTTATGCCCCATACACACGGTCGGATTTTCCGACAGGAAAATGTCCTATTGGACAATGTTGTCGGAAATTCCGACCGTGTGTAGGCTCCATCTGACTTTTTCCGTCGGATTTTTCCGACGGACAAAGTTTTATCTCCTGCTCTCAAATTTTCCGACAACAAAGTCCTATCGGACTTTTTCCGATCGTGTGTAGCGAATTCCGACGGACAAAGTGCCAGGCATGCTCAGATCACATTACAAGACCAAAGCTATTGGCTACTAGCCTCTACGTAGTCCCGTCGTAGGCAACAAACGTCACCACGTTCAGAATGATCGGATTTTCCGACAACTTTGTCTGACCGTGTGTATGCAACACCAGTGTCGGACAAAATCCGTCGGAAAAATCCGATGGATTTTGTGGTCGGATTTTCCGACCATGTGTACGGGGCATAAGAGCGGCAAGGATGTGGAATTCCCTTCCACAGGCGGTGGTCTCAGCGGGGAGCATCAATAGTTTCAAAAAATGATTAGATAAGCACCTTGACGACCATAGCATACAGGGATATACAATGTAATACTGACATATAATCACACACATAGGTTGGACTTGATGGACTTGTGTCTTTTTTCAACCTCATCTACGATGTAACTATGTAAGTCAAAGATGACCAGTCACAGTGCCACCTCCTCACACCTGATTTAAACCGCTAATTGCAGGACTACCATGTCGCAAATGCGTGCACTGCATGGCAATCATGGGTTTAAATCAAGTGTTGAGAAGGCAACATATCGCCTCCTCACCACCTATCAACACACACTGAAGATCTCTTCTTTCCTGCTGCTGGCGCCACTTTGGAGACTGCTAGCCGGGATAAGAGGTGAAGTGCAGTTGGTATCACTCCGCATGGGACAGGAGTCAGCACTACAGAGGAGGCATCGGCTTATGCGGCTCTTGCTCTCTTCTACAGCTCTAACTTTACATGTAGTCCCTCTGCATTGCACTCTGATTCTCTGGAATGGCGGGTTAGCAAACCCAGACCGAGATCTACCCAGCCACCTGTTTGCGATCTACTAGTAGATCGTGATCTACAGGTTGCTGACCCCCGCTTAAAAGTTTACCATTGAGAAAAGGATATAGGAGCTACCATTTTTTTTAACCGTTTCTGGGGCATCCTGGTTTTGAATTCGGGACCTAGTGACTGACTTCCCTACAACACCTGCAGCAGTAATCTTTGGGAACAAGTCAGTTAGCAACTCATGAGATAGTGAAAGCCAGGATCAGTATTGCAGCCCTGAATTCTGCACCATAAAAGCCAAGTCAGCAATGGCAACTCCTACATTCCAATTCTCGCAAGCTCATTTTATCAACATGTAAATTTAAAGTACAACTAAAGGCTGTATGACAGCTAAACAAGTACAAAGTTCACTTAGGCCGGCTTCACACTGGGGCGGTGCGGGCGGCGACGGTAAAGCAGCGCTATATTTAGCGCTGCTTTACCATCGTTTTAGCCGCGGTATGCGGCCGCTAGCGGGGTCATTTTAACCCCCGCTAGCGGCCGAAAAAGGGTTAAAAACCTCTGCAAAGTGCCGCTGCAGCGGCGCTTTGCCGGCGGTATCCCCGCGGTGTCCCATTGATTTCAATGGGTAGGAGCGGTATAGGAGCGGTGAATACACCGCTCCATCACCGCTCCAAAGATGCTGCTAGCAGGACTTTTTTTACCGTCCTGCTACCGCACCGCTCCAGTGTGAAAGCCCCCAGGGCTTTCACACTGGAGACACAGCAGCAGCTGTTTCGGGTCGGTTTGCAGGCGCTATTTTCAGCGCAATAGCGCCTGCAAACCGCCCCAGTGTGAAAGCAGCCTTACTACATGCTGCACAAAACTCAAACTTCCTTTACCTTCCCTGACTGAGCTAAAATTCTTTGTCTCACATGCTCTCCCATCCAGACACTGCAGCTCTCAGAGAGGGTTTCAGCAACAGAGGCAGAGCTGTCAATCCAGAAAGCAGTGGACTTGATTATGCTAAGTCCTGATTGACATTTTAAGCAATGTACTTAAAGTGTTACTAAACCAGTGTAGCTCCCTCTAGTGTGCTAGAAGGCTACAGTCGTGGCCAAAAGTTTTGAGAATGACACAAATATACATTTTCACAAAGTCTGCTGCTTCAGTGTTTTTAGATCTTTTTGTCAGATGTTGCTATTGTATTCTGAAGTATAATTACAAGCATTTCATAAGTGTCAAAGGCTTTTATTGATAATTACATTAAGTTTATGCAAAGAGTCAATATTTGCAGTGTTGACCCTTCTTTTTCAAGACCTCTGCACAGCTCCGACCAGCGACATCGTTCCCGGAGTTACTTCCGAGTATCGCGGGTTTCGGCACTGCGATTGGCCAGAGCCCTGATGACATGCGGAAGTGCACATGTGCCGATGACGTCAACACATGCTGATACCGGGGATATCTCTTAAACTGTGCAGGTTTAGGAGATATCTGGGGTAGCTACAGGTAAGCCTTATTATAGGCTTACTTGTAGTAAAAAGGTCTGTAAGGGTTTACAACCACTTTAAAGTCCATAAAAGCCCATATACAAGGGATACAATGAGAAAATAAGTGCACAACAAAAGTTCAAAAGGAACAGATCGTCCATGATTCACTTGTTCCACTAGTGTCCCCACATTCCCAATTCACAGTGCTTCCACCACCAGGTGACACCAAGTGCTCAAGCTGAAGTCATCTGTTTTAAATTGCTACTGATAGCCAGGCAACCAACACAGGCTAAGAGATGCACAGCCATTGTTAATAAAACAATAACGTCATTACCGACATTCATGCTGAAGGGCACGTACAGTGGTGTGAAAAAGTGTTTGCCCCCTTCCTCATTTCCTGTTCCTTTGCATGTTTGTCACACTTAAGTGTTTCGGAACATCAAACCAATTTAAACAATAGTCAAGGACAACACAAGTAAACACAAAATGCAATTTGTAAATGAAGGTGTTTATTATTAAAGGTGAAAAAAAATCCAAACCATCATGGCCCTGTGTGAAAAAGTGATTGCCTCCTAAACCTAATAACTGGTTGGGCCACCCTTAGCAGCAACAACTGCAACCAAGCGTTTGCGATAACGTGCAATGAGGCTTTTACAGCGTCCTGGAGGAATTTTGGTCCACTCATCTTTGCAGAATTGTCCTAATTCAGTTACATTAGAGGGTTTTCGAGCATGAACGGCCTTTTTAAGGTCATACCAAAACATCTCAATAGGATTCAGGTCAGGACTTTGGCTAGGCCACTCCAAAGCCTTCATTTTGTTTTTCTTCAGCCATTCGGTGGTGGACTTGCTGGTGTGTTTAGGATCATTGTCCTGCTGCAGAACCCAAGTTCGTTTCAGCTTGAGTACACGAACAGATGGTCGGACATTCTCCTTCAGGATCTCTTGGTAGACAGCAGAATTCATAGTTCCTTTTATCACGGCAAGTCTTCCAGGTCCTGAAGCAGCAAAACAGCCCCAGACCATCACACTACCACCACCATATTTTACTGTTGGTATAATGTTCTTTTTCTGAAATGCAGTGTTCCTTCTACGCCAGATATACTTGGACACACACCTTCCAAAGAGTTCCACTTTTGTCTCATCGGTCCACAGAATGTTGTCCCAAAAGTCTTGGGGATCATCAAGATGTGTTGTGGAGAAATTGAGACGAGCTTTGATGTTCTTTTTGCTCAGCAGTGGTTTTCTCCTTGGAACTCTGCCATGCAGGCCATTTTTGCCCAGTCTTTTCCTGATGGTGGAGGCATGAACGCTGACCTTAACTGAGGCAAGTGAGGCCTGCAGTTCCTTGGACGTTGTTGTGGGGTCTTTTGTGACCTCTTGGATGAGTCGTCGCTGCGCTCTTGGGGTAATTTTGGGCGGCCGGCCACTCCTGGGAAGGTTCACCACTGTTCCATGTCTTCGCCATTTGTGGATAATGGCTCTCACTGTGGTTCGCTGGATTCCCAAAGCTTTGGAAATGGCTTTATAACCCTTTCCAGACTGATAGATCTCAATTACTTTCTTTCTCAATTGTTCCTGAATTTCTTTGGGTCTCGGCATGATGTGTAGCTTTTAAGGATCTTCTGGTGGACCTTACTGTGTCAAGCAGCTCCTATTTAAGTGATGCCTTGATGTGAACAGGTGTGGCAATAATCAGGCCTGGGTGTGGCTAGAGAAATTGAACTCAGGTGTGGACAACCACAGTTATAGTATGTTTTAACAAGGGCCACTTTTTCACACAGGGCCATGATGGTTTGGATTTTTTTTCACCTTTAATAATAAACACCTTCATTTACAAATTGCATTTTGTGTTTACTTGTGTTGTCCTTGACTATTGTTTAAATTGGTTTGATGTTCCGAAACACTTAAGTGTGACAAACATGCAAAGGAACAGGAAATGAGGAAGGGGGCAAACACTTTTTCACACCACTGTAAGTCTTAAGGCTGTAAATCCACTTAGTTTCTAGATGAAAAATCTCCCTCCTGGTGTTGCTACCTCTCCAATGTGTGGAGCCAGTAGGATCCCTACCATGGCATCTGGCAAAATGTTTAGGCACACTATTGTTTACAACTCCTGCCCTAATGTTGGAAATATGTTCTTTAAGGCGGTTTGTAATTTCCTGATTGTTCTACAGACATATTGGTAACCACATGGTCAAATTATCATATACAAGGAGTGAGTAATAGGCGCAGATGCAAAGAGACACAAAATGTGAATGTTTAGTCCAAAATTGTCAATAGAAAGTCCATACACTGGGCCAGCTTATCCACGAGTGTCTATAAAATCAAAGGAAGGGAAGGTGGCGCTGTTCTAAAAAAAAAAAAACAATCAAAATAAATGTGAAAAGCGGGTGATGGAAAGTACCGTATTTTCCGAACTATAAGGCACACCGGATTATAAGGAGCAGTCTCAATTACGGGGTCTAGTTCTGTACTTAACCCATACATAAGGCGCATTGCATTATAAGGCGCATGCTAAAACATACGGTCTACAAAAAAGGTGTGGCGGAGGTAAGCGTACGTACTGCACTTATTACGTAATGTTCTCTGATTGGTTTATCGCTGCCAGCGTACGTAGTGTATGTATTAAGTTCCTGTGTCAACGGGAAATGGTCCGACAGTCAACCAAGCAGAGCGCTTACCGAAGTCGCACAACAACATTTTTACAGATTTTGGAACTCAGTGCATACATAAGGCGCACCGGATTATAAGGCGCACGCCCGATTTGGAGGAAAATTTAAGGCTCTTAGGTGCGCCTTATAGTGCAGAAAATACGGTATACCGGATAGTGCAGGGGAACAGATTCCCAAACACAGGTGTGAAGCTGTGTGCACTGTGTAGTTAGTACTGTGTAATGTTTACATAAACATGTGCTATAACATATCAAGCAAAAAAAAAAAAATATATATTAATAATAAAAAATATGTAAGTGCATAAAATTCTTTAAGATAAGTGAAAAAGTCCAAAGAGTATACAATAAAAAAGTACATGTCCATATATCAAAAATGAACTCCCAAAAGTGACTGGTGCAAATTCAAAAAATGGTGACAGTCTATCATTCCAGTGCCAGAGGTATATAAGTGAGTTTTTCGTGCTCCCCTCTCGTATTTGCACTCACCAGAGCACCTTACCGCTGCAGGGGTGAAAGGCGTGTATTGAAGTATACTCCTATTCCTGCTTATTAAATTTTTTTTAAGGATCTATTGCATATTTTTAATAAAATACTTATAGCTTTTATGGTGGTAGGCTATGAGAGTCCGTTCTTTTTACAAAATTTCATGTGGTTACCCGAATGCTCCAAGCACGCAGTAGAATACTAAGAGCCTGATTACACCCCACTATACGCTACTTATCCCAGGAGGGACCATGCTTCCATGTGGATACCCGACCGCCCATACCAGGCAGTGGAGGAGGAAATACCCCGGCCAGAGGGCCACCAGGAATAGGAGTATACTTCAATACACACCTTTCACCCCTGCAGGGGTAAGGTGCTCTGGTGAGTGCAAATACGAGAGGGGAGCATGGAAAAGTCACTTATATACCTCTGGCACTGGAATTCATGATAAACTATCACCATTTTTTTAATTTGCACCAGTCACTTTTGGGAGTTTGCCACTTTCCCTTCCTTTGATTTTATATTCTTTTTAGATTTCACTTCTGTGAAGTTTGCTATAGTGAGGCAGCAGTTTATAATACTCCTAAACGCTGAATTTTTACAAATTTTTATCCAAGACTGTAGCTCACTCTGTGAATATAGAAGAAATGAGAAAAAAGAGGAAAGCGCCACTAAGTCTAGTAGATTTGATACGTTTATTTTGCTCCCATAATGAGCTACTCACACGATAAAAGACATAAACAGGCTCATGAGGCTATGGTGGTGCTGGTTGCTGTGTCTATTAATAGCCAGGAACACTTCAGTGGTGTGGAGGAAGCCTGCTGGTGCTGGGAGCCAGAGGCAGAAGTATGCTGGAGAAACCCAATGGTCCAGGTGGAGCGCAGCGTGACAAGAGCGGCTCAGGCGGTGCTGACGTTGCAGGTCCCAGGAAGCAATGCAACGTATTTCAGAGTATGTGCAGGGCTACATTGGAGCATGCACACTCCTTTTTTTCAAGCTATGGGCTGTACGGGGAGCCTGCTATTTAGAGTGAGCCGGCCGGAAGCAATGGCCACAATGCTTAAAGCAATATAGTGTCAATAATAATACTTGCAAACAGGGGCGTAACTAGAAATCACAGGGCCCCATAGCAAAATGTTGTATGGGCCCCCCCCACCACCACAAAAACAAAAAAAAATGAACTAATGCCATCAAACAACAGATTACCACACTCATGAGGCACAGTACCCAGGCAACAGCTTAATTTTGAACATCAAAGTATGCAGTATACTGTATGCAGCCCCTGAAGGACACACATGCATACCCCCACCAGTAAAGACCCCCCAGCAGTACAGACACCCTCCTAAGTACAGACACCCCACAGCATTACAGACCCCACCTCAGTGCAGACACCCCCTCAGTGCAGGACCCCCCCTAGCAGTACAGACACCCCCAGTGCAGACCACCCCCTCAGTACAGACACCCTCCCAGTGCAGATCTCCCCAACATTACAGACCCCCCCCCCCTCAGGGCAGGACCCCCCCAGCAGTGCAGACCCACCCCCCTCAGTGCAGACCCCCCTCAGTAGTACAGAACCCCCCCAGTAGTACAGACACCACCTTAGTACAGACACCCCCCCCTCCCCACAGTGCAGACCCACCCCCCCCCCCTACCCCCCCCCCGCCGTCACGCACACCCCCACCTCCCCCCCAACCACCCCCCCTCCCCCCGACCCCCACCCCCCCAGCAGTACCCCCCCCCGCCCCCAGACCCCCCCCCCAAACACCCCCCCAAGCCCCCCCCAACACCACCCCCCCCCCCTGCAGACCCCCCCCCCCCCCCCATCACCGTCCCCACCCCCCCCCCCACCCCCCCACCCCGCACCACCACCCCCCCCACACCTCAGTGCCCCCCACACCAAACCCCCCCCCCTCAGATCCCCCCCCCCACCCACAGTGCAGACACCCCCCCCACCCCCAGCAGTACAGACCCCCCCACCCAACAGCCCCGACACCCCCCACCTCAGTGCAGACCACCCAGTGCAGACCCCCCCCCAGTACAGACACCCCCCCGACCTCAGTGCAGACCCCCATCAGTACAGACACTCCCTGACCTCAGTGCAGACCCCCATCAGTACAGACACCCCCCATTACAGACCCCCCATCCAAGTGCAGACCTCCCATCAGTACAGATGCCCCCGCCTCATTGCAGACCCCCTTAGTACAGACACCCACCCCCATTACAGACCCCCCATCCAAGTTCAGACCCCCCATCAGTACAGACGCCCCCCACCTCAGTGCAGACCCCCTTAGTACAGACACCCACCCCCATTACAGACCCCCCACCCAAGTGCAGACCCCCCCATCAGTACAGACACCCCCCACCTCAGTGCAGACCCCCATCAGTACAGACACCCCCGACCTCAGTGCAGACCCTCATCAGTACAGACACCCCCGACCTCAGTGCAGACCCCCATCAGTACAGACACCCCCGACTTCAGTGCAGACCCCCCGACCTCAGTGCAGACCCCCATCAGTACAGACACCCCCGACCTCAGTGCAGACCCCCATCAGTACAGACACCCCCCATTACAGACCCCCTCCACCTCAGTGCAGACCCCCTTAGTACAGACACCCACCCCCATTACAGACCCCCCATCCAAGTTCAGACCCCCCATCAGTACAGACGCCCCCCACCTCAGTGCAGACCCCCTTAGTGCAGACACCCACCCCCATTACAGACCCCCCACCCAAGTGCAGACCCCCCCCATCAGTACAGACACCCCCCACCTCAGTGCAGACCCCCATCAGTACAGACACCCCCGACCTCAGTGCAGACCCCCATCAGTACAGACACCCCCCGACCTCAGTGCAGACCCCCATCAGTACAGACACCCCCCATTACAGACCCCCCATCCAAGTGCTGACCTCCCATCAGTACAGACGCCCCCACCTCAGTGCAGACCCCCTTAGTACAGACACCCACCCCCATTACAGACCCCCCCATCCAAGTTCAGACCCCCCATCAGTACAGACGCCCCCCCACCTCAGTGCAGACCCCCCATCTCAGTGCAGGCCCCCCTCAGTACAGACAATCCCCCATTACAGACCCCCCCACCTCAGTGCAGACCCCCTTAGTAAAGACACCCCCATTACAGACCCCCCATCAGTACGGACACCCCCACCTCAGTGCAGACCCCCCATCAGTAGACACCCCCCAGCAATGCAGACACCCCCTTAGTACAGACCCCCCACCCACGTGCAGACCCCCTTAGTACAGACAACCCCCACCTCAGTGCAGACCCCCATCAGTAGACCCCCCCCCCGGTAGTGCAAACCGCCCCCCCTGAGTAGTGCAGACCCAACAGCAGATGCCCCCCTTTACATACCTCAGAACAGCGGCGTGTGTCCCTCGAGGCTCGAGCGCAGGCTCCTCCTCCTCTCTGGATGTAAACAGAGAGGAGGGGGCTTCGGTCCGCGCCGCTGTCCCTCCTGCGCTCCAGAATAGAAGACACAGTGAGTGGCGTTAGTGGTGCGGCTGCCGCTACCCACGGGTGTCACCCCCGCTAGCGGGTGTCACCCGGCGCGGCCCGCACCCGCCTAGCAACGCCGCTCACCGGGCCCTTGATTGGCTGCGGGCCCCATAGCGACCGCATGTGTCGCTATGGCAGTAGTTTCGCCACTGCTTGCAAAGTTGCAATACTGACAATATCAGTTACAGAGTTAAAAATTACAAAGAAATTAACAAATGTCTTAATTGCTAAAAATACATGTTTTGTAACCTTACCCCTGAAGAAACCCAGGCGCTAAAAATCCTCATGGATGACTCCAACATTATGATCAAACAAGCAGATAAAGGGGGAGGCATTGTTATACAAGATAAAACAGACTGTCTAGCTGAAGCTAATAGACTACTTTCTGACACTCACACTTATGTTCCAATAAGCAAGAATCCGTTATCTGAATATAAACTAGAAGCCGAATGCCTTATCACACAAGCCTATTAAGAAGGAGTCATCAACAAGGCTTAGGCCTCGTTTCTATGCAACAAGTTTCCCAAGACGTCATATTTTTATCATCTTCCCAAGTTACATAAAAAAACAGCAACACCCTCCCGGCAGGCCCATAGTGGTTGCCATAGATAATGTTACAAGTGGCCTCTTACAATATACTAACATGTTTCTCCAAACAATAGCACAAAACCAACAGTCTTACATTAAAGATGGTAAGGACCTTTTGGAAAATCTACAGCACTACAGATGGTAGCCAGCTACCATTAGGTTTCACTAGATATCTGCTCCCTTTATACCTCTATTCCACACAAGGTAGGACTTACCCTAGGTTCACACGTATGTGTTTTGCAGTTTGCAGAAATGCACTACAGTCTATTTAACATGGTTTCCTATGTTCACATCTATACGTTTTGCGGCCGGTGCGTTTTTGAAAAGGGTCGGGGACTTTTTTTCCACGTTTTGCGTGTAATAGACTTCAATGGAATCGCACCAGAAACGCAAGTGTTGTGTTTGCGATGCGATTTTTGCGTTTATTTTTCTGTTTTCTGAAAACAGCTAGTTGCTAAGGAGGGGGCCGGGAAGTCAGCCATCGTGTCCTTAACAACCGATGAGTCATCGGCTGTCAGTGGGACAGCGTGAGGTCCCCCCCCAGGTCCATACCAGGCCCTTCGTGTCTAGTATGGATTCTATCCATACCAGACCCTTAACCGAGCATGCCGCCCGGCAGGTCAGGAAAGAAAGGAACAAACAAGCGCCCCTCGCCTCCTGAACCATATCAGGCCGCACCCCCCAAAGCACCTTGCCCCCATGTTGATGGGGACAAGGGCCTCTCCCCGACAACCCTGACCAGTGGTTGCCGGGGTCTTCCGAATCTAGAAGCCGTCATTGGATGGCCACGACCCTTGGCTATATAAGAGATGCCACACAGTGGGCGACAACACAACGGAGGAAGACATCCACAGAGGAGCAGATTTTTTTATTTTAGCGTGTCACCAGCAGCGGGGAAGAAGACAGCAGCGGGGAAGAAGACAGCAGCGGGAAGGAAGACAGCAGCGGGAGAAGACAGCAGCGGGTGAAGACGGCAGGGAGAAGATGTCACCGGGAGAAGACGGCAGTGGAGAAGATGTCCCCGGGAGAAGACGGCAGTGGAGAAGATGTCCCCGGGAGAAGACGGCAGTGGAGAAGATGTCCCCGGGAGAAGACGGCAGTGGAGAAGATGTCCCCGGGAGAAGACGGCAGTGGAGAAGATGTCCCCGGGAGAAAGCGGCAGTGGAGAAGATGTCCCCGGGAGAAGACGGCAGTGGAGAAGATGTCCCCGAGAGAAGACTGCATAGGGAGAAAACTATACCCGTTTACATGGGGGCGCCGGGATCTGGGGCTTCCAGATTCCAATAAGCACCCTGCCCCCAGACCCGGAGCCCCCCCAAAGCACCCATCCCCCCATGTTGAGGGCATGCGGCCTGGTATGTTTCAGGAGGGGGGGTGCTCGCCCCCCCCTTTCCTGACCTGCCAGGCGACACGTTTGGATAACGGTCTGATATGAATTTTGGGGGGGCCCACACCATTTAAAAAAAAAAATTGGTGTGGGGGTCCCTCCGAATCCATACTAGACCCGAAGGGCCTGGTATGGACCTGGGGGGGACCCCACGCAGTTTTTTTTTTACATTTAGCTGTCAGTGGGGAATGACTCATCGGTTGTTAAGGATGCGGTGGCCATCTTCCCGACTCCCTCCTTAGCAACCAGCTATATACAGTGTGTTTTACAGTGTGTTTAAAGAGGAAAAAAAAGCCTTAAAACGCAAAATGCATGAAAACTACATGCAAAAATGCATAAAAAAATGAGGGTTTAAAAACACAAAATGCACTGCAAAACATGACTGAAAAATGCATCAAGCGCAGCCGCATAGATGTGAACCCCGCTTTAAGGCAATTCAACACTTCTTCTTTCAAGACTCATCCCTTTATCCCAAACAATCTGCATTTATCCTTGAAGCCACCAGTTTTTGTTTAACTCAGTTCAGGTGGCAATAAAACCATGGCTCAAATGCCTGCTTTTTTTACCCCCTTACTGCAAATGTAAATGAGCCCTTACATTGATTGTTGGCATAAATATTTATCAGATTAGAGAAAAAAAACCTTTAAGGTAACATGAGGAGGGAGAGGGAGACACAACATCATCAATGTTAGAGCTTATTCACACTAGTGGTTAGGGGGCTGTAAAACGCTATAGTTGAGCCACATATTTACCACCCCAACTGCTACCCTTTTAGCTGCATAGGCAACAGCATGCTATGGTCTTGATGCTTTTTGTCATGGCAGGAACCTGTGGCTGTTGTGGCAGGTGCTACAACCCACTAAACACAACCCATTTAAGTAAATAGGGCTGCTCTGCAATGCACATAGTTGTGGTGCACTAGTGTGTGGTTCAAGGAGGTAAAGTAGGCGGGGAACAGGTGATACAACAACTTCTGACCACCTGTCTAATGTTCTCTAAAGAGCAATCTAAATGTTGATTGCTCTTCAGAGGGCAAAACTAGTGTGAATGGGCCGTAAGTGTTAAAGATAGAGCTAGCAGAGACAGGAAAGGAACAGAACACACAGACCTCATAGATTATTTTCTCCCTGTCACAGAAGTCTCTGTAATAAACATGATTTTTGCTGATATAAATCAATGTATGAGGTCTGTGTGTTCTGTCCCTCTGATGCTAAAGATCTAACAGCCTGGTAATTACAACATACATAACCTGTAAGAGCGTGTTTTCCTCTTGTCCTCTCCCCTATGGAGAATACTGCCTGCACTAAACCACAAACCTATCACTGTCCAGGCTTCTCCACAACTTGCTTCTCCCCTCCATAAAGTATACATTAAAAAAAAGACTCACATGAGAGTTAGAAAGCTGAGGGGTTTGGCTTCTTCTTTTTTACTTTGAATGTTTTTTATTTTTGTAACAAATACAGTAACAGTTCAAGCATTTAAACGAATACATATACAAAGTGTATGCTTTCATAGTTCCGTAACTTTTTGATGTGCTGAATCATTTAAACCTACATATGAATATATATTCTGGTCATAGTTACTGCCTCTATACACCCGCTAGTCAACTTCTATTGGGTAACATCTTGTCCTGTAGTGAGGAATCCCCCCCGCCCTCGGCCCAAGCGGTCTCTCAATATGGCCGCAGCCGACCACAGAGGGGCCCCCCCACCCCCGGACCTCCGTAGGTTGCTTAATGCATCATAAAGTAGTTCTCTTGAACATTATGAAACTTTAAACAAAACATAAATAAAATAAGAATAAACTGTGTACCAAATTGGTAATGGAGTCAGAGTTACCGGTTGCTTATCACCTCTATATTAGTGCGTTATGAAAGCTTTATTTTTTCAGAATACCATGTGTTCCAGGTTGACCATAATTCTGACATTTCATCATAATTCCCTAAGGACGATGAGTGAAGTACCTCATATGTGCCATGTATATGTATTGTATTTATTATCTCAATAGCAGTTGGTGTTTCTGTTTTCCTCCAGTATCTTAGAGTAGCAAGGCGGGTGGCTAATAAAATGTGTGATACTATAAGTCTATGGTTTGTCGGGATAGTGTCCAGTCCAATGGATAATATAGCTACCGCTGGGGTTAGACTGAGCCCAATTCCAGTGACTTCTGTAATGATTCCCTCCATCTGTGACCATATGGGTTTAATTTTAGGACAGCTCCAGAGAACACGGCATAAAGTGCCATACCCACCACAACCCCTCCAACACTCAGGTGTTACATCCTGGTAAATTCTGGCCAGTCGGCTGGGGGTCAGGTACCAACGGAGGGATATTTTATGTTGCATCTCTCTCAAGTTTGTACTCTTAGTAGAGTTAAACGTGTGTCTAAACGCCTTTGCCCAATCTGTCACTGGAAAGGTTTCCCCTATGTCTGATTCCCAGGCTATCATATTGTGGGTTTTTTCACATAGATATTTGTCTCGGAGTCCCATATATACTGTGGATATCCCTTTCGGTCTAGTGTTTGTCTGCATGTAATATTGGTGGATCTTAGGGGGCACCATAGTTGTTGTGATCTTGTTTTTTTTAATTAGTTGAGATAGTTGTAAGTATCTATATTTTTCAGAGTCTGGTAGGGAGTAATCTTCCTGCAAGGCACTAAAGGTTTTAACTGTGGTTTCTGTCATTACGTCTTCTATATACCGGATGTCTTTTTCTTTCCAGATTTTAAGATTGATGTTTGGGATTAGATGTGTGAGTGAAGAGATAGGTGTTTTTAGAGGTTGGTAATTCTCTTTCTCTGGGTTCCTATTTCTCAGGTAGGACCATGCTCTCATGGCTGCTAGTATCGTGGGGGATTGTTTGTTGTCTAGTGAGGGGTTAATGTGGGCTGTCAGGACATAATCTCTTAGTGTTCCTGTCTCTATTTGTTGTTGTTCTAGTATGTGCCATAATGCCGTTTGCTCTGTCATCGGGTTCAGCCAGCTTTTGATCTGCGCTAGAACTGTTGCATAGTAATAGTCCTGGATATGCACATGACCCACCCCTCCAGCTGTTCTATGTTTCGTCAGTTTGCTAAATGCACATCTAGCCTTTTTACCTTGCCAGACGTACCTGTTGATTATGGGGTGCAAGGTTTGGAAATATGAGTTGGGGATTGGGATGGGGAGGGTTATAAATAGATAGAGTAGTTGGGGTAAGATTTGCATTTTAAAAGCCGCTATCCTTCCTAACCATGATAATTCGAATTTTGCTAGGGCCTGCAGTTTATTTTGAAGCGATCTAATCCAGGAGGTATAGTTGGCTGAAATGAGGTTGCTTATTTTAGAAGTGAGCGTGATATCCAAGTAGTTAACCCCATCACTTTTTCACTTATAAGGAAAAAGGACTTCTAATCTATTTTTGATTTGGTCTGGGATCCCAAGATTTAATATGAATGATTTGGACTCATTAATTTTATAGTACAAGATTCTATTAAATGCTTGTAGTGCTTGGTGTACTTCTGCCAGTGAGGTACTTACTTTAGTCAGTATCAATATTATGTCATCTCCAAATAAGCTTATAACGTGTTTTTTCCTGCCTACTTGTAAGCTTGCTATGTGTGGATGAGCTCTCAGATATGAGGCCAACGGTTCCATCAGTAAATTAAATATCAGTGGGGACAACGGGCACCCCTGCCTCGTCCCGTTGGTGATTTTAAATGGCTTTGACATTGTTCCTGCTACTAGAACTTGTGCTGATGGGTTTGAGTACAGGGCCATTATTGCTGAATAAATTGCGCCAGTGAAGCCAAACTTTTCCAGCACCTTTTCCAGGAAGAGCCAGTGAATCCTATCAAACGCCTTCTCTGTGTCCAAAGCTAGGAGCAGAGAAGGCGTTTGAGTCTTGTTGGCTAAATGTATTATGTTCACCAATCGTCTCGTTGCGTCTGAAGTTTGCCTGCCCTTTGTAAATCCTGATTGATCCCTATCTATAATTTCCGGTAAAATATCTATCAATCTAGAAGCTAGCAATTTTGCGTACAGATTTACATCGTTGTTTAGCAACGAGATAGGTCTAAAATTCTGAGGGGAATCTGGATTCTTACCCGGCTTGGGCAGCGCAACTATGGTGGCTGATAACATTTCCTGTGGGAATGAGGAGGAGGCAACAGCAGAACCGTATACGTCCACCAATTGTGGAGATAATATGTGTTGGAAAGTTTTGTAGTACTCTCCTGAGAAACCATCTGGTCCTGGAGCTTTGTTAAGTGGTAATGATTTTATTGCGTGGAGAATTTCTGTGTCTGTAATGGGGGCATTGAGTAGTTCAATATGTTCTGGTGTAAGCCGTGGTAGGTGCACTTTGCTAATAAATTAGTTAATTTCTTCAGGTTGTGGTTGGTGTGTGGTGTTATCCTCCTTGAGATTATAGAGTGTGCTGTAATAGCAGCTGAACGCGTCAGCCATTTCCTGTGGGTGTTGTAATTTGTTTGGGGTGAAATACATGTGGGATGTGTGTCTTATATCTGTGGCCTCTCAATTTGGAAGCTAGTAGTTTACCAGCTCTGTTGCCGCTGGTGTAATATGCTAATTTCATTTTCCTGGAGGATTTTCCAAAATCCCCCAGCAGAATTACTCCCAGACGTAACTGTGTTAGTTGGTCTGTTAGTAATTGTGTGGTATTGGACATGTTTTGTTTTTCTAGCTCATGTATCTGGTTTATTATCTTCGTGGTTTGCTGTTGCCTCGTCCTCTTAAGTCTCGCCCCTTGTTGTATCAATATGCCTCTAATAAATGCCTTATGGGCATTCCACAACACAAAAGAATCTGATACTGAGTTCCTATTGTTTGCAAAGAATTCTTTCAGTTTACCTTCCACATATTTCCTGGTCGGATCATGCCGGAAGAGCTGGGGATTTGCTTTCCATACAAATGAATTTCTGTTGTTGGTTGGAGTTCCCACTTGAAGCTCCACCGGTGCATGATCCGACCAGGTGATGTCGTGAATCTTAGCGGCTTTACACTGAAACAATAATTGTTTATCTACTAGAAATAAGTCAATTCTGCTATAAGTGTTATGCCTATGGGAGAAAAATTAATAGTCTCATTAAGGCATCTCCATGCGTCATATAATAGATGTTTCCGCAACAGCGGTTGAAGGTCAGGTGGACGCTTTTTGGGGTGCGACGTCGTGTCCATCACAGAGTCTGGGGTCATGTTGTAGTCTCCGCATATAACCATTGCACCTTTTTTTTGTAACTCAATGGTTTTCAGAGTCTTGTGGAGGAACCTGGACTGACCCGAGTTAGGTGCGTACAGGTTTGTAATTGTGTAAGTTGTGGAATTCAGGTCACACACCAAAATAATGTAGCGACCCTGCGGGTCAGTTTCTATTCCGTGTAGCTTAAATGCCACAGTGTCCCTGATGTCGATCAGTACGCCTTTTGACTTCTTTTCCGTGTGAGTGAAGAAAACATGAGGGAAATTTGGATGAGAGCATTTCGGTGGGGCTGAGGACTGGAAATGTGTCTCTTGGATGCATATAACATCGCCATTAAGTTTCAGCGCTTCTTTCCAAAGGGATCGTCTTTTGGCTGGGTGATTTAGACCCTTGGCATTTAGGGTTATGAATTTAACTGCCATTATGGTGGTGCAATTTGTGTTGCTGTGTAAGAGTGGTGAGAGCTTCACGTATAGTTTTTATGGGATCATGATGCGGCGTCCTGGGCGGCGCGGTGTCCAAAAGGGAGGATGTGCAAGGCTGGCGACCCTCAATTTGCATGATGTGGTTCTTTAGAATACCGTTTTTCCTGACTGGAAACATATAAGGAAAAAAACTGAACAAGTGAACGGTTAACAATGAGGCTTTTCGCCTACATGAATAGTTTAGTGTCATAGTGTGACTCAAAGTCACTTAAATGTAACTTGGGGGAAAAAGTTATCGGAGCACTTTTTGTCATAGCGGATAATATAATGTTCGCTGCCCATTATGAGTTATACATGGGTGCGGGCATTTCTGCGGTCCACAGTGCGCCATTCAGATTCCTGGTTCCTAGGGGGGCTCCGTTTGTTTGAGTTCGGCGGTGGGTCTGGGATTATGCCCCATGTGTGTAGCAGGGACATTCCTCTGGGGACTGAGTCCATTACGTAATCTTTTCCTTCTTTCGTGACAATGAGTTTTGTGGGAAAACCCCACTTGTAGGTAAGGTTGTGGTTCCTTAAGGCCTTGGTTATGGTTGTCAGATTCCTGCGCTTCTGGAGCGTATATTGGGAAAGGTCTGCATAGAATTGTAAATGTGCATATTGTGCTGGGATGTCCTCTTTACGTCTGCTGATGGCCATCAGTCTCTCTTTAGTGTGGTAAAAATGCAGCCGCAAAATTACATCTCTGGGTATGTTATCAGATAGGAAGCTAGGCTTTGGGAGTCTGTGAATCCTGTCTACTGTCATGTCCAATTCGGACAGGTCCAGCATAATGGCGGCAAATAGTTGGGTTGCGTATGTTTTAAGTTCCTGTTGTGGGACGGATTCGGGGACCCCTCCTATTTTGATGTTATTCCTCCTGGATCTGTCTTCAATGTCGGCCATTTTGGCTTTCATTGACTCTAGTTCCTCATCTCTGGCTTCATCTGCATCCACCAGTTCATTTATTGTGGTGGCATACTCCCCCATCTTGTTCTCTATATGTGTCACTTTGTCTGATACTGACCGGAGTTCTGTGCCAAACTTGTGCAAACAGGCCACCATATCTGAGTGAAGTGATCCTCTCAGGGAGACTAACATCTCCTTTAGCATAGTGTCTAAGACTGGCTGGCCGTTAGTGGGGAAGGTGTCAATAGAGTCAGGCAATTCCCTGGTTTCGTCCCCTGAATCTAGCAGTGAGCTCACCTCTTTGCTATCATCCGTGGCATCCGGCTGAAACCTGACCTTTTCTGGGCTCCCGGAGGATAGGGTAGCTGGCGGGGATGTCGTACCTTTAGGTGGGTTGCTCCTTTTGTGTGATTACGACTGTGATCCTCCGTGCGGAGCGGCCGTAGTCGGCGTGGATGTAAGGCCGGCGCCATCTTGTCTAGGCCCGCACATGAAGAACTCTGTCAGGCGTGTCGGCCTGTTCGGTTTGTTCTTCTGTCCCGGCATTTCTGCTGTGCTGTCACCCGGTGTCGTCGGATCAGATCGCCACGTTTGGGGTCCGGATCGGATCTGGGCAGGATACCTGGTGCCGTTGTTTGTCCCATGGTGCACGGAGCTCCTGTACTACGCGGCCATCTTGGTCTCCAGTTAGCTCCGCCCCCCGCTTCTTCTTAATTTAGAGCTGGCTAAAAACAAAACAAGTCGGCAGGGGAAGTGGGAGGGGTTGTAGCACAGGCACAGCATGATTGGATAAGACTGAGCAGGTGATTCCAAGATCCCTCCCTCCTTATGCTGCACGGAGCACATGAATGAGATCTAGCCCTGCATCTGACATGCTGTTTGTCGATCTCTGGGCACTCTGGGGCGGGCGCATCGCAATTAAAAGGAGACCCAGGCTACAAACAGTAAATATCTTCCTGAGGCACCTGAGGTGGCTGCTAATGGGGGTGTTATGTGAAATTTTGGGGGAGCTAAACCCACCTGTAGCAGCCCCTGCAAGTCATAGGCAGTACAGCAGTGATGAACTGGCCCACTAAGCCATTGGCCCACTGTGAAACTCCCGATAGTCCCGATGGCCAGAACATGCCTGTATCGGACCCTCACCTCCAGAACACTATACAAAACAAACTGAAAATAACTTACAGAAGAGCCCGAAACCTCAAACAAAAAAATAGCACCCAGTAAATTAAAACAAAAACCTACCATCCTGCCTTGCCTACTTTCTCTGATAGACGATGAACTGAGGTTTTCTTGGAGGGTTAACAATATTAGGGTCCACGATATTTCTCAGAGATGAAGCTCCTCTATAAATTACATCAGGTCTTTCTGGGATCAAAGGACCAAAACAGAGTCATTCTGCGGAAATCTCCAATGCTCTTTAAAGATGTTTTAAATTGAAAATTTAATTAAATTTGTTGTTGTGAATAAAATGTGAGAAACGCTCAATTATATTTATCAAAATTGGGCACACGTCCTCCATGAGCCACAAACAGGTCCTCTCTATCTCTAGAGGTCACCGGTTCAATGGCTATATTCAGTTCCCTACTATTATAGCCCTTTTCTAGGAACCTTGATCTAATAATCTGAGTTTGAGCATAAAATCTTAAATCTCAAACCAATTTTTCCTCAGGCGCAATAATTGGCCCTTCGGAATTGCCTTTATCATTGAGGGGTGATGGCAACTCATGTAGTACAGGTAGGAGTTTCTGTCAGTTTCTTTAAAATAAGTGACACCTACCTTGATGGTCAAATCAAGAAAATTATCTTGGTCAGCACTGGCTTCACACTGAAGTACAATGCTCTGATTATTAATATTAATTGTACAGATAAACTCATGCAGAGAATCTGATGTGCCATCTCATACTAGGAGGATGTCGTCTATGTACCTACCCCAGAACACAAGCTCTGGGCGCCTATATGCATAGACTACATCCTCCTCCTAATGGACCATAAACAAATTTAGTGCCCATCGCAACCCCTCATTTTTGAGCATAATATTCATTGCCATAGTACAAGTAATTATGCATCATAGCAAAATTCAGGAGTTTTAACAAAAAAACAATCTGTTTAAGGCACAGGGTACTATCCTTTAGAAGGAAATATTTAACGGCACTAAGGCCTTGAGCATGGGCAAAAATTTTATACAGTGAAGTGACGCCAGCTGTGGCTAGTAGATAACCTTGTTTTCACTCTAAATTATTCAATGTATTGATTACGCTTAAATTATGGTGTATCACAAACCAGCGGTTGTAAGAATTCATCAATATATTTACCTATGCAAGAGGTTACAGATAATAATGGGATGGCCAGGTGGGTTATTAAGACTCTTATGGATCATAGGAAGATAATACATCACAGGTACCCATGGTGCCAGGGGAACTAAAAATGCTTTGTCGTTTCTCTTGCGCAATTTCCGTAAACTTTCCTCAAAATGTGAATCCCTAAACCTACTTTTAATCGCTAGTTTATCTAAATCCTTTCAGACCAAGTCAATAAAAACAGAGACAAGGGGCCATGGCCTTGGGGGGATTAAATAAAGAGGCGTTAGATAGTTAAGTGTGTCTAAATCCATCAGTCGATCCCAGTGTATGCTGTATAGGGTTAGTAAACATTTACCTCTTGATGTTGATTTTCCTAATAAACTTTTGAACATCAATAAATGTTCCAAATTTGTTAAGTGATTTAGCGGGAGCATGTTTTAACCCCTTGATCGAAACCAACTCCTCTTCCTTGGAAAGACAGGTTCCACTAAGATAAAAAATGCCTTAGCAGTTTTTCTTCTTTATTTGACCTCTGCCTCCTCCCCTCTTGGGTCCCTCTTTTTGTTCGTTCGGCCTTTTTCCTCCCCATACGGGTGTTGGAAAAAAAACCTGATCCATTATTAGTCCTATTGAATCCTGGGGAGTTACTATATCCCTGTGGTTGTCTATGATAATGGTCCATTTCTGGGATGTAAAATGGATGTTGGGTCATAATTCTCTGTTCCTCATGGGGGTCAATGTCTGCTAAAGAGTAATTTCTATTGGCAGTTTTAGGAGGGTTATTGGGACGTCCTCCTCTACCATTACAGTAACATGATGAAAATTGCTTTGAGAGTTATATGGTCGACCCCTCCTATTTCCATGTCTCGAACCCCTAAGAGTGAAATTCTGGATATTATGGATGTATCCTCCTCTAGATGTACCAACATTTGGGTGCATGGATCCTCCAGGAAAAGTTTGATAAGTATTGTTTGGAAAGATTTTTTTTTTTTTTTTAGGGGCATTGCCTTTGCAATGTTTATTCGCTTGATTCTTGGATGGGGGTATAGGTGCGGAGGGTCTAACCTCAACCTCCATCTCATTCATTTCCATGATAGGCAATACTTCATTACTCTGCCACCTAAATACCAAAATATGTCCCTATTAAATGTATTTTTCTTCTTATTCCTTTGCTCAAGTTCCTACTTCTCTAGGGTTTTCTTTAAAGTTTCAGATTTTTTCTTATATTCGTCCAGTTCCTTAAAGGGGTTAAGTTTGTCTTTAAGCTCACCAATCTCATGATCTAGTCGAGTCAATTTATTCTGTTTTCTCACTATAAGGAACCGCAAGAATTTCAACCCTGTCTCATTAAAATGGGTGAACCATTCATCTAAACCAGGGGTCTCAAACTGGGGGCCCTCCAGCTGTTGCGGAACTACAAGTCCCATCATGCCTCTGCCCATGGGAGTCTTGCTTGTAACTGTCAGCTTTGCTATGCCTCATGGGAATTGTAGTTCTGCAACAGCTGGAGGGCCACCAGTTTGAGACCCCTGATCTAAACCCACCTCATCACTTTGGGAGCTAATGTCCCATCTCAAACTACGTGGAACCATTTTGTCACCCACATACTGTTCAAGAAAAGCAATGTCCCAGTTAGCACGTAATTCTGATAAGATAAGGTTTTTCAACCCCATGAACATGCCACTCAGGTCATCACTAATATCATTGTTAATATCAAAAACACTCTCAGTATTGAGGGTGTAATTGGTCCTATAATTAAATACATCAATTTTACCAATAGAATCAGCTGCAGATAATTTATATCACTCTAAATCGGGGGTCAGCAACCTGTAGATCACGATCTACCAGTAGATCGCAGCCAGGTGATTGATAGATTGCGGTCTGGGCTTGCTGACACACCATCCCAGAGCATCAAACAGAGTGCAATGCAGAGGGACTACTTGTAAAGTTGGATCTGTAGGCCAATGTCTCCTCTGTAGTGCCGGCTCCTGTCCCATGCAGAGTGTTACCAATTGCACTCCACCTCTTATCCTGGCTAGCGGTCTCTAGAGTGGTACCAGCAGACCTGAAGAGATCTTCAGGTCAGTGTGAAGCAATACACTGGGAATAACAGTATAAGGCTGCTTTCACACTGTATTGCACTGTGATTTAACCACACCGCAGTTGCAGTGCAGTGTACCTGCAGATTTTCTGGGGGTTTGCTGAATTTAGCCATAGACTTCTTCTGAATGCAGGAGGTTTGGTGCCATTTCGGAAAGTGCACCACACCTGCAGGATATAAGATAAGTCTATGGCAAAGCACAGCTAGCCCACTACAACCACAGTGCAGGTAAACCGCAGCACATCAGTGTGAAAGTTTAACCCCTTGAACCCCACAGAAGCATGCAGTTGCAGGGTGCTTGCCGAGTGGCCCCATTTACTTGAATGGGACACAATTGGCAGGGCAGTAGCACCCACCAAAAGCGATAGGGGGTTTAATTTCTGCTGCAGCATGTGTACACCTTTGACTGCTGCCTCAGGCAAAGTGGAGCAAATGGGGCAGTAAAACCCACAATTAAACCATACCACCCCCCAACTTTATGTGTGAATGAGTACTAAGGGTGCTGCTATCGAATGCAACTAAGGGCATTATTCACAAGTGCAGCAGGCACTGCTGCTCCTCTAAAAAGTGATCCAAATGTGTTTGACAGATGGTGAGGAGGCTATATGTTGCCTCCTCCCCACCTGATTTAAACCCATGCTTGCCGTGCAATGTATGCGATTGCGACATGGCAGTACGGCAATTAAAAGTTTAAATCAGGTTTGAGCAGGCGACACTGTACCTGGTGATCTTTGACGTCTGCCATCTTGTTCAGGTAGCTCTCTACCTCTTTATTAGGCCTCATACACATGGATGGTTAAAAAAATGAGCTGTAAAGCTAGTACCGACACCAGGAAAAAGCCCATTGATTTGAATTGAAGTCGCACCACAAGTCGGATCAAGATGATCCGACTTGTGTGCTGAGAATCTTGAAGACCCTTATCCGAGCATGCAGCCCAGGAGGTCAGGAAAGGGTGAGCAAGTGCCCCCCCCCCTGGACCATTCCAAGCCACATGCCCTCAACATGGGGCGGTGGGTGTTTTGGGGCAGGGGGGGGATCTGCGCCCCCTACTACTTGTCCCCATGTTGATGAATAAAGTCCATAAAAGCTCATGTACAAGGTCTAAAATGAGTGCACAACAAAAGTTCAAAAGGAACATATTGTCCATGATTCACTTGTCCCCACGTTCCCAATTCGCAGTGCTTCCACCACCAGGTGACACCAAGTGCTCAAGCTTCTTACCAGATCCTGTGGACCATCATATAGTATGGTCAAATGCGCATGTTAAATCTGAAGGGAAACTCCAAAGTGCCTGAAATATATCTAGTCAAGGTTGGTTTTTCAGCATGATGAAAAATAAAAAAGCATAAACGCCCATAGTGTAACCCATAAAAAATATTTAATAAAAAATTCAATAACAAGTGAAACTTGTGAAAGGAATCACACTAGACAAATCTTTAGGCAATAAGCTTAAAAAAACTTACATGTAGCAATAAAATATAGCAAACACAGTTGCTCTCCCAAATGCAGCAGGCTGTGTAGCCGTACCGGACTCTTCTGGCGGTCAGCAAGGGTGCGTGATGCCATAGCATCGTAGCCTTGTCCAACGCATTTCGTCAGAGAGATGACGTAGTCGGGGGACTGGCTTAGACAACGTACACCATGCTAGATGTTTTAAATCACTGCTGGTAGCCAGGAAACCAACACAGGCTAAGAGATGCTTGTTTACCAAAACGCAGCACATCTAAAAAAGGGGGAGCTAATGCAATAGCCACATTATGTTATTAAACAATTGATGGCGGAGGAACTCCATCTAGTGGGAGAACAACATATTACACTTTAAAAAAACTAATGTTTAAAATCTAGTCAAATGAACCCAAAAGCAAATTTTGGTTTAATGGTCACTTTTATGTAACACTTTGATTTACAGGAAGAAGAGCATCGTTTGCTTTAAAAATTCATAATATCACAAACCTGAATGAATACATAATACCACTCTTGACCATCTAAACTTGTATTCCTGGTAGAGAGAACTCATGTCCTTAAAATGCACAACATTAATTACTTCAGGGTCAAGCTGTGCAACATACTAGAACACACATAGCATATACTGGACTTGTCTACGCAATATAAAATCAACAATACAGTGTGATATAGTAAAGTTATTTTAAACTGGAATGCAATCACAACCAAAATTAAACCATATATACTATGAAAGCATAACATGCAAGGATAGGCTAAAAATTCTTCTTCCAACAAATCTGTTAACACATCTCAAATCATAAATAAAAATGTATTTATTTATTTATTACGTGGCTATTTGTCAAATCTGTTTGACATCTAAAGCTTCCTATCCAACGATAATGACTACAGAGGGTAGGGACAGATGTGCACATGCCTACATCAATGTACACTATATTACCAAAAGTATTGAGACACCTGCCTTTACAAATACATGAACTTTAATGGCATCCCAGTCTTAGTCCGTAGGGTTCAATATTGCGTTGGCCCACCCTTTGCTGCTGTAACAGCTTCAACTCTTATGGGAAGGCTGTCCACAAGGTTTAGGAGTGTGTCTATTGGAATGTTTGACCATTCTTCCAGAAGCGCAATTGTGAGGTCAGGCACTTATGTTGGACCTGGCTCGCAGTCTCCACTCAAATTCATCCCAAAGATGTTCTATCAGGTTGAGGTCAGGACTCAGGCCAGTCAAGTTCCTCCACCCCAAACTCGCTCATCCATGTCTTTATGGACCTTGCTTTGTGCACTGATGCACAGTCATGTTGGAACAGGGAGGGGCTGTCCGCAAATTGTTCCCACAAAGTTGGGAGCATGAAATTGTTCAAAATGTCTTGGTATGTCTTGGTATGCTGATGCCTTAAGAGTTTCTATCACTGGAACTAAGGGGCCAAGCCCAACCCCTGAAAAACAACTCCACACCATAATCCCCCTTCACTAAATGATTTGGACACACTCCTAAACCTTGTGGACAGCCTTCCCAGAAGCTGTTATAGCTGCAAAGGGTATATTGAACCCCAGAGACTAAGACTGGGATGCCATTAAAGTTTATGTGCGTGTAAAGGGCAGGCCAATAAGTTTGGTAATATAGTGTATGTTGGAAATGAGTGCTAGTAACTACTGAACCATTCAGAGCAGATTAGAAGTATCCAACACCTTGGGATTGCCTGCTATCCTTTGGCAAGGGGACACTTATTTGGCACCTGCTGTTTCGGGAGCAGAATAAATGACAAGACAAAAAGAGATTTGTTTAGCGTTAGGGGTTGGGTTAGCTTTAGGATCCAGAGTTAATGGGGTATAAAGTTAACTGTCAGGCTTAAAGCACCGAAGAACTAACCCCCCCCCCCCCCCCCCCCCCAACTGCGAACACTTTCTGTCCTTGGGTGGCAATGTTTATTCATCATACTGTGTCTGTAGAGGAGCAGTGCCAAGAAACAAGGTGAGGCTGCCATCAGGGGGCTGATTTGTATGAGACATGTTAACACAGTCAAGAATTGCACAGAATCCATCGGAAAATCCGACCGTGTGTATGGGGCTTAAGAGCGTGTTTTCCTCTTGTCCTCTCCCCTATGGAGAATACTGCCTGCACTAAACCACAAACCTATCACTGTCCAGGCTGCTCCACAACTTGCTTCTCCCCTCCATAAAGTATACATTAAAAAAAAGACTCGCATGAGAGTTAGAAAGCTGAGGGGTTTGGCTTCTTCTTAATCTAGAGCTGGCTGAAATCAAAACAAGTAGGCAGGGGAAGTGGGAGGGGTTGTAGCACAGGCACAGCATGATTGGATAAGACTGAGCAGGTGATTCCAAGATCCCTCCCTCCTTATGCTGCACGGAGCACATGAATGAGATCTAGCCCTGCATCTGACATGCTGTTTGTCGATCTCTGGGCACTCTGGGGCGGGCGCACCGCAATTAAAAGGAGACCCAGGCTACAAACAGTAAATATCTTCCTGAGGCACCTGAGGTGGCTGCTAATGGGGGTGTTATGTGAAATTTTGGGGGAGCTAAACCCACCTGTAACCGCCCCTGCAAGTTATAGGCAGTACAGCAAGTGCTGAACTGGCCACTAAGGATGGGCCCGGTGCTCGATGCGAACCCACCACGTTCGCATCGAGCACCGGCGTTTTCGCTCGCTCGCTCGGCGAGCCCAGAACTATTTTGGCCGCTCGCATCACGTTCGTGTGATGCGGGCGGCCCCGCAATGCATTGCGGCCGGCGGCCGGCGCGGCGACGCAGTGCATTGCTGGCTGATGATTTGGCCAAGCATGCACTGTGACCCCGCATGCTTGGCCAATCACAGCCCCGGAAACTCGAAGAGCCATAATTGGCTACAGGCAGGACGCCTGTAGCCAATTACAGCTCAGGGGCTGTAGTACACGCCCCCCCCCCCCCCCCCCCTATAAAACGCCGCCACGCCGTCTGCGCCGGTCACATGCTGTTCCGGCGCAGATTGAGCAGGCTGTTTCTGTGACACTCTGCTGCATTTAGATAGATAGAGAGAGAGATTCACTTACAGAGATTGAGTTAGATAGATTCAGTTACAAAGATTGATTGACAAAGAGGGGCTTGTAGTGTGCTCGTGGCAGGCAGGCAGAGCTCCTATATTTTGTTACCAGAAGCACCTATAGGACTTGTAGTGTGTTCGTGGCAGGCAGGCAGAGCTCCTATATTTTGTTACCAGAAGCACCTATAGGACTTGTAGTGTGTTCGTGGCAGGCAGGCAGAGCTCCTATATTTTGTTACCAGAAGCACCTATAGGACTTGTAGTGTGTTAGTGGCAGGCAGGCAGAGCTCCTATATTTTTTACCAGAAGCACCTATAGGACTTGTAGTGTGTTAGTGGCAGGCAGGCAGAGCTCCTATATTTTGTTACCAGAAGCACCTATAGGACTTGTAGTGTGTAGTGACAGGCAGGCAGAGCTCCTATATTTTGTTACCAGAAGCACCTATAGGACTTGTAGTGTGTTCGTGGCAGGCAGGCAGAGCTCCTATATTTTGTTTACCAGAAGCACCTATAGGACTTGTAGTGTGTTCGTGGCAGGCAGGCAGAGCTCCTATATTTTGTTCCCAGAAGCACCTATAGGACTTGAAGTGTGTTAGTGCCATCACACACAGAGCTATATTTTGTTCCCAGAAGCACCTATAGGACTTGAAGTGTGTTAGTCCCAGGCACGCAGAGCTCCTATATTTTGTTCCCAGAAGCACCTATAGGACTTGAAGTGTGTTAGTCCCATTACACACAGAGATATATTTTTTTCCCAGAAGCACCTATAGGACTTGAAGTGTGTTAGTCCCATCACACACACAGAGCTATATTTTGTTCCCAGAAGCACCTATAGGACTTGAAGTGTGTTAGTCCCATTACACACACAGAGCTATATTTTTGTTCCCAGAAGCACCTATAGGACTTGAAGTGTGTTAGTCCCATCACACACACAGAGCTATATTTTTTCCCAGAAGCACCTATAGGACTTGAAGTGTGTTAGTCCCATTACACACACAGAGCTATATTTTTTTCCCCAGAAGCACCTATAGGACTTGAAGTGTGTTAGTCCCATCACACACACAGAGCTATATTTTGTTCCCAGAAGCACCTATAGGACTTGAAGTGTGTTAGTCCCATCACACACAGAGCTATATTTTGTTCCCAAGAAGCACCTATAGGACTTGAAGTGTGTTAGTCCCATCACACACACAGAGCTATATTTTTCTTCCCAGAAGCACCTATAGGACTTGAAGTGTGTTAGTCCCATTACACACACAGAGCTATATTTTGTTCCCAGAAGCACCTATAGGACTTGAAGTGTGTTAGTCCCATCACACACACAGAGCTATATTTTTTCCCAGAAGCACCTATAGGACTTGAAGTGTGTTAGTCCCATTACACACACAGAGCACCTATATTTTGTTCCCAGAAGCACCTATAGGACTTGAAGTGTGTTAGTCCCATTACACACACAGAGCTATATTTTTCTTCCCAGAAGCACCTATAGGACTTGAAGTGTGTTAGTCCCATCACACACACAGAGCTATATTTTGTTCCCAGAAGCACCTATAGGACTTGAAGTGTGTTAGTCCCATCACACACACAGAGCTATATTTTTTCCCAGAAGCACCTATAGGACTTGAAGTGTGTTAGTCCCATCACACACACAGAGCTATATTTTTTCCCAGAAGCACCTATAGGACTTGAAGTGTGTTAGTCCCATTACACACACAGAGCTATATTTTTTCCCAGAAGCACCTATAGGACTTGAAGTGTGTTAGTCCCATCACACACACACAGAGCTATATTTTTTTCCCAGAAGCACCTATAGGACTTGAAGTGTGTTAGTCCCATCACACACACAGAGCTATATTTTCTTCCCAGAAGCACCTATAGGACTTGAAGTGTGTTAGTCCCATCACACACACAGAGCTATATTTATAGGACTTGAAGTGTGTTAGTCCCCACACACAGAGCTATATTTTGTTCCCAGAAGCACCTATAGGACTTGAAGTGTGTTAGTCCCATCACACACACAGAGCTATATTTTCTTCCCAGAAGCACCTATAGGACTTGAAGTGTGTTAGTCCCATCACACACACAGAGCTATATTTTTGTTCCCAGAAGCACCTATAGGACTTGAAGTGTGTTAGTCCCATCACACACACAGAGCTATATTTTGTTCCCAGAACACCTATAGGACTTGAAGTGTGTTAGTCCCATCACACACACACAGAGCTATATTTTGTTCCCAGAAGCACCTATAGGACTTGAAGTGTGTTAGTCCCATTACACACACAGAGCTATATTTTGTTCCCAGAAGCACCTATAGGACTTGAAGTGTGTTAGTCCCATCACACACACAGAGCTATATTTTTTTCTTCCCAGAAGCACCTATAGGACTTGAAGTGTGTTAGTCCCATATCACACACACAGAGCTATATTTTGTTCCCAGAAGCACCTATAGGACTTGAAGTGTGTTAGTCCCATTACACACACAGAGCTATATTTTTTCCCAGAAGCACCTATAGGACTTGAAGTGTGTTAGTCCCATCACACACACAGAGCTATATTTTTCTTCCCAGAAGCACCTATAGGACTTGAAGTGTGTTAGTCCCATTACACACACAGAGCTATATTTTCTTCCCAGAAGCACCTATAGGACTTGAAGTGTGTTAGTCCCATCACACACACAGAGCTATATTTTGTTCCCAGAAGCACCTATAGGACTTGAAGTGTGTTAGTCCCATCACACACACAGAGCTATATATTTTCTTCCCAGAAGCACCTATAGGACTTGAAGTGTGTTAGTCCCATCACACACACAGAGCTATATTTTTTCCCAGAAGCACCTATAGGACTTGAAGTGTGTTAGTCCCATCCCACAGAGCTATATTTTGTTCCCAGAAGCACCTATAGGACTTGAAGTGTGTTAGTCCCATATCACACACAGAGCTATATTTTTTCCCAGAAGCACCTATAGGACTTGAAGTGTGTTAGTCCCATCACACACACAGAGCTATATTTTGTTCCCAGAAGCACCTATAGGACTTGAAGTGTGTTAGTCCCATCACACACACAGAGCTATATTTTTTTCCCAGAAGCACCTATAGGACTTGAAGTGTGTTAGTCCCATCACACACACAGAGCTATATTTTCTTCCCAGAAGCACCTATAGGACTTGAAGTGTGTTAGTCCCATCACACACACAGAGCTATATTTTTTTTCCCAGAAGCACCTATAGGACTTGAAGTGTGTTAGTCCCATCACACACACAGAGCTATATTTTCTTCCCAGAAGCACCTATAGGACTTGAAGTGTGTTAGTCCCATTACACACACAGAGCACCTATATTTTCTTCCCAGAAGCACCTATAGGACTTGAAGTGTGTTAGTCCCATTACACACACAGAGCTATATTTTTTTCCCAGAAGCACCTATAGGACTTGAAGTGTGTGTTAGTCCCATCACACACAGAGCTATCTTGTGTTAGTCCCATCCCACAGAGCTCCTATATTTTTTCCCAGAAGCACCTCTAGGACTTGAAGTGTGTCTGTCCCATCACACAGAGCTCTATTTTCTTCCCAGAAGCACCTATAGGACTTCGAGTGTGTTAGTCCCATCACACAGAGCTCCTATTTATTCTTTGCAGAAGCACCCATAGGACTTGAAGTGTGTTAGTGGCATCACACAGAGCTCCTATATTTTCTTCCCATAAGCACCCACAGGACTTCTAGTGTGTTAGTGGCATCACACAGAGCTCCTCTATTTTCTTTTCAGAAGCACCCACAGGCTTCTAGTGTGTTAGTGGCATCACACACACAGAGCTCCTCTATTTTTTTTGCAGAAGCACCCATAGGACTTCTAGTGTGTTAGTGGCATCACACAGAGCTCCTCTATTTTCTTTGCAGAAGCACCCATAGGACTTCTAGTGTGTTAGTGGCATCACACACAGCTCCTATATTTTCTTCTCAGAAGCACCCACAGGACTTCTAGTGTGTTAGTGGCATCACACAGAGCTCCTCTATTTTGTTTGCAGAAGCACCCACAGGACTTCTAGTGTGTTGTGTTAGTGGCATCACACAGAGCTCCTCTATTTTCTTTGCAGAAGCACCCACAGGACTTCTAGTGTGTTAGTGGCATCACACAGAGCTCCACTATTTTCTTTGCAGAAGCACCCACAGGACTTCTAGTGTGTTAGTTGCATCACACAGAGCTCCTCTATTTTTTTTTTGCAGAAGCACCCACAGGACTTCTAGTGTGTTAGTGGCATCACACAGAGCTCCTCTATTTTCTTTGCAGAAGCACCCATAGGACTTCTAGTGTGTTAGTGGCATCACACAGAGCTCCTATATTTTCTTAGCAGAAGCACCCACAGGACTTCTAGTGTGTTAGTGGCATCACACAGAGCTCCTATATTTTCTTTGCAGAAGCACCCACAGGACTTCTAGTGTGTTAGTGGCATCACACAGAGCTCCTCTATTTTCTTTGCAGAAGCACCCACAGGACTTCTAGTGTGTTAGTGGCATCACACAGAGCTCCTCTATTTTCTTTGCAGAAGCACCCACAGGACTTCTAGTGTGTTAGTGGCATCACACAGAGCTCCTCTATTTTCTTTGCAGAAGCACCCACAGGACTTCTAGTGTGTTAGTGGCATCACACAGAGCTCCTCTATTTTCTTTGCAGAAGCACCCACACAGGACTTCTAGTGTGTCTAGTGGCATCACACAGAGCTCCTCTATTTTCTTTGCAGAAGCACCCATGGACTTCTAGTGTGTTAGTGGCATCACACAGAGCTCCTCATATTTTCTTTGCAGAAGCACCCACAGGACTTCTAGTGTGTTAGTGGCATCACACAGAGCTCCTCTATTTTCTTTGCAGAAGCACCCACAGGACTTCTAGTGTGTTAGTGGCATCACACAGAGCTCCTCTATTTTCTTTGCAGAAGCACCCACAGGACTTCTAGTGTGTTAGTGGCATCACACAGAGCTCCTCTATTTTTTTTTTGCAGAAGCACCCACAGGACTTCTAGTGTGTTAGTGGCATCACACAGAGCTCCTCTATTTTCTTTGCAGAAGCACCCAGGACTTCTAGTGTGTTAGTGGCATCACACAGAGCTCCTATATTTTCTTTGCAGAAGCACCCACAGGACTTCTAGTGTGTTAGTGGCATCACACAGAGCTCCTCTATTTTCTTTGCAGCAGCACCCACAGGACTTCTAGTGTGTTAGAGTTAGTGGCATCACACAGAGCTCCTCTATTTTCTTTGCAGAAGCACCCATAGGACTTCTAGTGTGTTAGTGGCATCACACAGAGCTCCTATATATTCTTCTCAGCAGCACCCACAGGACTTCTAGTGTGTTAGTGGCATCACACAGCTCCTCTATTTTCTTTGCAGAAGCACCCACAGGACTTCTAGTGTGTTAGTGGCATCACACAGAGCTCCTCTATTTTCTTTGCAGCACCCACAGGACTTCTAGTGTGTTAGTGGCATCACACAGAGCTCCTCTATATTTTCTTTGCAGAAGCACCCACAGGACTTCTAGTGTGTTAGTGGCATCACACAGAGCTCCTCTATTTTCTTTGCAGCAGCACCCACAGGACTTCTAGTGTGTTAGTGGCATCACACAGAGCTCCTCTATTTTCTTTGCAGAAGCACCCATAGGACTTCTAGTGTGTTAGTGGCATCACACAGAGCTCCTATATTTTCTTCTCAGCAGCACCCACAGGACTACCGACTACAATGGCTGGAAGACCGCCAAGGGGAGGCAGAGCGTGCAGAGCCAAGAACACAGGGCAGGCAGGCTCTGTTTCTAGTGGACGTGGCCGTGGACGTGGACGTGGTCGTGCATCGTCATCAGCACGTGGCCATGGGACACGCGCGTCTTTGTTTTCGGCAGCTGGACATGTGGAGCCGCATCATGCTGAAGGCTTGGTAGAATGGATGACCAAGCCCTCCTCATCCTCCTCATCCTCTCTCACCCAGGCTCAGGGTACTGACAGAGCATCATCAGCCACCCCTTCCCTAGACCCACCATGTCCTCCTGAGGAGTCCCCCGAACTCTTTGAGCACAGTGTTGGGTACATGCTCCAGGAGGATGCCCAACGATTCGAAGGCTCGGATGACGATACCCAGCTTGAGGAATCTGGCAGTACAGTTCCACCAGCTGCAGCTTACTGCCAGGTTTGCTCTAGTGGTGAAGAGGGAGGGGATGATGAGGTCACTGACTCCACGTGGGTGCCTCAAGGGAGAGAGGATGAGGAGGAGGACGAGGAGGAGGAGGATGCGGCGTCACATGTCCAACGAGGCAGGATGCCCCCTGGAGGCCAGGTAGAGGCCAGCACAGCAACTGTACAACACCGCAGAGCTCCGCCTGTGCAGGGCGCTGCCTCTGCACGTTATCAGAAAAGTTCTTTGGTGTGGGCCTTTTTTGAGACGAGTGCAGCAGATCGCACCACTGCTATTTGCAATATTTGTCTCAAGCGTATCTCGCGTGGCCAAAACATCAGCCGCTTGGGCACGACAAGCATGACCAGACATATGGCGACCTGCCATGCAGCTCGTTGGCAGGCACACATAAAAGACCCACACCAAAGAACTAAGCGGACCTCTCCTTGCTCCTCCTCAGCTGGGATCTCCATCCCCACTACACCTTCAGTCCTCTCTGAAAGCTGCTCTGAGAGGACTGAAGGTGTAGAATTCGGTGTGTCACAACCAAGTACTTGCAGTACACCGACGTCCGAATGCAGCAGGCAAATTTCCCTGCCCCAGCTGCTGGACCGTAGAAAGAAGTACACTCCCAGCCATCCACATGCCCAGCGGTTGAATGCTAGCCTTGCTAAATTGCTAGCACTTCAACTGCTGCCTTTTCAGTTGGTAGACTCGGCCCCCTTCCGTGAGTTTGTTCAATGTGCGGTTCCTCAGTGGCAGGTTCCCAAACGCCACTTTTTCTCGCGGAAGGCGATTCCGTCTCTCTACCGGCATGTGGAGGGCAATGTCCATGCCTCGCTGGACAGGGCGGTCAGCGGTAAGGTGCATATTACCGCTGACTCATGGTCCAGCAGGCATGGACAGGGACGGTACCTTTCTTTCACGGCCCATTGGGTCACTCTATTGGCAGCTGGGAGGGATGCAGGACAAGGTGCAGTAGTGTTGGAGGTTGTTCCGCCACCACGCCTCCAAAACGCGACTACTGCTACTGGTTGTGACACACCTCTCTCCTCCACCCCCCCCTCTTCTTCTTCCTCCAGTGCTCTGTCCTTGGAACCAGCGGTGCTCCGTAGGCGTACAAGGGGCTACGCAAGTACGCAGGCAAAAAGATGCCATGCCGTGCTTGCGCTGGTGTGTTTGGGGGACAGGAGCCACACTGGGCCAGAGGTTCTGGCAGCTCTGCAGGGGCAGGCCGAGAGGTGGTTGACGCCACGTCAGCTTAAGCCAGGAATGGTCGTTTCTGACAATGGCACCAACCTCCTCTCCGCCCTGCGACAGGGGCAGCTCACCCATGTGCCCTGCATGGCTCACGTCCTCAACCTGGTGGTGCAGCGGTTCTTGGGCAGGTTCCCAGGCTTACAGGATGTCCTGAGGCAGGCCAGGAAAGTCTGTGTGCATTTCCGCCGATCTTATAATGCCAGTGCTCGGCTGACTGAGCTGCAAAAGGAGCTGAACCTGCCCAAGAACCGCCTAATATCTGACATGCCCACCAGGTGGAACTCAACGTTGGCCATGCTGCAGCGACTGCACACGCAGCAGAGGGCCATCAATGAGTACCTTTGCGACTACGGCACCAGGACAGGGTCAGGGGAGCTTGGTTTTTTTTTTTTTCCCACGTCAGTGGAGCATGATCAGGGATGCATGCACTGTCCTCTCACCATTTGAGGAGGCCACGAGGATGGTGAGCAGTGACAGTGCATGCATCAGTGACACTGTCCCTCTTGTCCACCTGTTGGAGCATACGCTGCGTGGGATAATGGACAGGGCACTTGAGGCAGAACAGAGGCAGGAAGAGGAGGACTTCCTTGCCTCTCAAGGCCCCCTTTATCCGGACAGTGTTCCTTCTGTCCCACCCATCACACAGGAAGAGGATGAGGAGGAGGAGGAGGAGGAGGAGGAGGAGGATTGTGTGAGCATGGAGGTGGAGCCTGGCACTCAGCATCAGCAGCAGCAGTCTTTTAGGGATGATGTACAGTCCCAACAAGCCAGTGGACTTGTACGTGGCTGGGAGGAGGTGGCTGGCGATCATGTCATCCTCAGTGACCCAGAAGACTCCGGACCGAATGCCTCAGCTAACCTACGCTGCATGGCCTCCCTGATCCTGCAAAGCCTGCGGAAGGATCCTCGTGTTCTTCGGATCAAGGAGAGGGACCATTACTGGCTGGCCACTCTCCTTGATCCGCGGTACAAGGGTAAGGTTGCGGACCTTATCTTGCCGTCGCAGAGGGAGCAGAGGATGAGACATCTCAGGGAGGCCTTGCAGAAAGGTCTGTGCAACGCGTTCCCAGAAACTGGGAGGCTACAAACTCCTGGTCCTGGGCGACGAGTTGCTGAGGCTTCGGTCAGTGGCAGAAGGAGCGGTGGGGAAGGTGGACGTCTGACCGATGCGTTCAGACAATTTTTTAGTCCGCAGCCCCAAGGTATGATCGGTTCCAGCAACCATCGCCAGCGTCTGATATACATGGTGCAGGAATACCTTGGGGCAAGGTCAGACTGGACACCTTTCCCACCGAAAATCCTCTGGCTTACTGGGTCCTGAGGATGGATCACTGGCCAGAGCTTGCACAGTATGCAATTGAGCTACTGGCCTGTCCTGCCTCCAGCGTTCTTTCCGAACGCACATTCAGTGCTGCTGGAGGATTTGTGACTGATCATAGGGTGCGCCTGTCCACCGCCTCGGTTGATCGACTGACATTCATCAAAATGAATCAGTCTTGGATCACCACCAGCTACCAGGCACCTGAGGCGGATATAACCGAATAATTTTTAATGTCACATCCCTTCAAGACTGCCTATGCTGATGCTGAGTGACTGTCCTCTTATGTTCACTGACTATCCTCTTCCTCCTCCTCAATGATCCATGCCACCAGCACCAGTGCCTAAGGCACAATTTTTCAGCCCCTGTTTAACAGGGGCGTGTACTTACAATTTTTTAAAAAAATGCTTCGCAACACGTGTGACTGCTGTGCTCCAAGTACAGTCTCTGTGAGGGCCGTGTTGCAGTGTTGTGGCACCAGCACCAGTGCCTAAGGCACAATTTTTTTCAGCCCCTGTTTAACAGGGGCGTGTACTTACAATTTTTTTAAAAAAATGCTTCGCAACACGTGTGACTGCTGTGCTCCAAGTACAGTCTCTGTGAGGGCCGTGTTGCAGTGTTGTGGCACCAGCACCAGTGCCTAAGGCACAATTTTTCAGCCCCTGTTTAACAGGGGCGTGTACTTACAATTTTTTAAAAAAAATGCTTCGCAACACGTGTGACTGCTGTGCTCCAAGTACAGTCTCTGTGAGGGCCGTGTTGCAGTGTTGTGGCACCAGCACCAGTGCCTAAGGCACAATTTTTCAGCCCCTGTTTAACAGGGCGTGTACTTACAATTTTTTAAAAAAAATGCTTCGCAACACGTGTGACTGCTGTGCTCCAAGTACAGTATCTGTGAGGGCCGTGTTGCAGTGTTGTGGCACCAGCACCAGTGCCTAAGGCACAATTTTTCAGCCCCTGTTTAACAGGGGCGTGTACTTACAATTTTTTTTAAAAAAAATGCTTCGCAACACGTGTGACTGCTGTGCTCCAAGTACAGTATCTGTGAGGGCCGGGTTGCAGTGTTGTGGCACCACAAACAGTGCCTAAGGCACAATATTACAGCCCCTGTTTAACAGGGGCGTGTACTTACAATTTTTTAAAAAAATGCTTCGCAACACGTGTGACTGCTGTGCTCCAAGTACAGTCTCTGTGAGGGGTTGCAGTGTTGTGGCACCAGCACCAGTGCCTAAGGCACAATTTTTCAGCCCCTGTTTAACAGGGGCGGGTAATTACAAATCTTGATCTAATAGTTCACAGCAGGGCCCATTCCTGCGCCCACCAAGAGTAACTATGAGGGCCTGCAGTCTTGTGGCAACACCGTCCACCACCACCGCCAAAGGCCCAATTTTTCTGCCCTGTTCATCAGGTGCTTGCAATTACAATCTTGATCTAATAACTCACAGCAGGGCCCATTCCTGCGCCCACCAAGAGTAACTATGAGGGCCTACAGTCTTGTGGCAACACCGTCCACCACCACCGCCAAAGGCCCAATTTTTCTGCCCTGTTCATCAGGTGCTTGCAATTACAAATCTTGATCTAATAACTCACAGCAGGGCCCATTCCTGCGCCCACCAAGAGTAACTGTGAGAGCTTACAGTCTTGTGGCAAAACCGTCCACCACCACCACCACCACCACCCCCCAATTTTTATGCCCTGTTCAACAGGTGCATGCAATTACAAATCTTGATCTATTAACTCACAGCAGGGCCCATTCCTGTGCCCACCAGTCTTGTGGCTACACCAACATCTAATAGGGCAAATTTCTGCAGAGTATATACGCCAGGCCCCTACTTTCAAACATCCAACTTACAAACGACTCCTACTTGCAAATGGAAAGAGAAAACAGGAAGTGAGAGGAAATCTACCCCTAGGAAGGGAAATTCTATCCTGTTAGATTTAATTTGGGAAAAAGGTATCTCCTCTCTACTGATACTTTATCACCAATCCTTGTTTCAATTAAAACCCCACTTTTCCAAAAACATTTGTCATTGGGACGGAAAGTGAGGTGACATGTTCTGAACAGATGTGCAAAGACAGCAAATGTTACAGGGGTGATAACCCCTCCCTATGTTCTCCAAAAAGCTTAAAAATAGATTTTTTTGGGATGGAGCTACACTTCATAATGTACCTGTTCAGATTCTACTTAAGATCAAACCTAAAGCCGCAAGTGGTTTTAAATGGCTTCTTTTTTTTCCTTTACAAATGTCATTTTGTGCAAGGACAGTTCTAAACACGGGAAACACATGCCACTTCACAGGCATACTTTGGACACCCCCCAGGTACCATATTTAAAGGAAAATTCACTTTTTTTTTTTTTCACTTTATGCATCATTAAAATGACTGCTCCCGAAAAAACGTTAGTTTTTAAAAGTTCTTTGCATTGATATATGTCCCCTGGGGGAGGACCCCGGTCCCCAAACCTGTTTTATGACATTAACATGCATATTGGCCGTTGTAATTAGCACTTTTGATTTCGAACGTTCGCGTCCATTATAACGTATAGGGTTCGAAAATTCGCGCGAACTTTCGGTCCGTTCGAAGGTTCTGGTTCGAACCGAACCCGGGGGTGTGTTCGGCTCATCCCTACCATCGACACCTACCTTGATGGTCAAATCAAGAAAATTATCTTGGTCAGCACTGGCTTCACACTGAAGTACAATGCTCTGATTATTAATATTAATTGTACAGATAAACTCATGCAGAGAATCTGATGTGCCATCCCATACTAGGAGGATGTCGTCTATGTACCTACTCCAGAACACAAGCTCGGGGCGCCTATAAGCATAGACGACATCCTCCTCCCAATGGGCCATAAACACATTTAGTGCCCATCGCAACCCCTAATTTTTGAGCATAATATTCATTGCCATAGTACAAGTAATTATGCATCATAGCAAAATTCAGTAGTTCTAACAAAAAAACAATCTGTTTAAGGCACAGGGTACTATCCTTCTGAAGGAAATATTTAAGGGCACTAAGGCCTTGAGCATGGGCAAAAATTTTATACAGTGAAGTGACGCCAGCTGTGGCTAGTAGATAACCTTGTTTTCACTCTAAATTATTCAATGTATTGATTACGCTTAAATTATGGTGTATCACAAACCAGCGGTTGTAAGAATTTGTCAATATATTTACCTATGCAAGAGGTTACAGATAATAATGGGATGGCCAGCTGGGTTATTAAGACTCTTATGGATCATAGGAAGATAATATATCACAGGTACCCGTTGTGCCAGGGGAACTAAAAATGCTTTGTCATTTCTCTTGCGCAATTTCCGTAAACTTTACTCAAAATGTGAATCCCTAAACCTACTTTTAATCGCAAGTTTATCTAAATCCTTTCAGACCAAGTCAATAAAAACAGAGACAAGGGGCCATGGCCTTGGGGGGGATTAAATAAAGAGGCGTTAGATAAGTGTGTCTAAATCCATCAGTCGATCCCAGTGTACGCTGTATAGGGTTAGTGAGCATTTACCTTTTGATGTTGATTTTCCTGATAAACTTTTGAACATCAATAAATGTTCCAAATTTATTAAGTGATTTAGCGGGAGCATGTTTTAACCCCTTGATCAAAACCAACTCCTCTTCCTTGGAAAGACAGGTTCCACTAAGATTAAAAATGCCTCAGCAGTTTTTCTTTTTTTGACCTCTGCCTCCTGCCCTCTTGGGTCCCTCTCTTTGTTCGTTTGGCCTTTTTCCTCCCCATACGGGTGTTGGAAAAAAAACATGATCCATTATTGGTCCAATTGAATCCTGGGGAGTTACTATATCCCTGTGGTTGTCTATAAAAATGGTCCATTTCTGGGATGTAAAATGGATGTTGGGTCATAATTCTCTGTTCCTCATGGGGGTCAATGTCTGCTAAAGAGTAATTTCTATTGGCAGTTTTAGGAGGGTTATTGGGACGTCCTCCTCTACCATTACAGTAACATGATGAAAATTGCTTTGAGAGTTATATGGTCGACCCCTCCTATTCCCATGTCTCAAACCCCTAAGAGTGAAATTCTGGATATTATGGATGTATCCTCCTCTAGATGTACCAACATTTGGGTGCATGGATCCTCCAGGAAAAGTTTGATAAGTATTGTTTGGAAAGATTTATTTTTAGGGGCATTGCCTTTGCAATGTTTATTCGCTTGATTCTTGGATGGGGGTATAGGTGCAGAGGGTCTAACCTCAACCTCCATCTCATTAATTTCCATGATAGGCAATACTTCATTACTCTGCCACCTAAATACCAAAAGATGTCCCTATTAAATGTATTTTTCTTATTATTCCTTTGCTCAAGTTCCTACTTCTCTAGGGTTTTCTTTAAAGTTTCAGATTTTTTCTTATATTCGTCCAGTTCCTTAAAGGGGTTAAGTTTGTCTTTAAGCTCACCAATCTTATGATCTAGTCGAGTCAATTTATTCAGTTTTCTCACTATAAGGAACCGCAAGAATTTCAACCCTGTCTCATTAAAATGGGTGAACCATTCGTCTAAACCCACCTCATCACTTTGGGTGCTAATGTCCAATCTCAAACTACGTGGAACCATTTTGTCACCCACATACTGTTCAAGAAAAGCAATGTCCCAGTTAGCGCATAACTCTGATGAGATAAGGTTTTTCAACCCCATGAACAAGCCATTCAGGTCATTACTAATATCATTGTTAATATCAAAAACACTCTCAGTATTGAGGGTGTAATTGGTCCTATAATTAAATACATCCATTTTACCAATAGAATTAGCTGCAGATAATTTATATCACTCTAAATCGGGGATCAGCAACCTGTAGATCACGATCTACCAGGTGACTGGTAGATCGCGGTCTGGGCTTGCTGACACACCATCCCAGAGCATCAAACAGAGTGCAATGCAGAGGGACTACTTGTAAAGTTGGAGCTGTAGGCCAATGTCTCCTCTGTAGTGCCGGCTCCTGTCCCATGCAGAGTGTTACCAATTGCACTTCACCTCTTATCTTGGCTAGCGGTCTCTAGAGTGGTACCAGCAGCAGGAAAGAAGAGATCTTCAGGTCAGTGTGAAGCAATACACTGGGCATATTAGTATAAGGCTGCTTTCACACTGTGATGCACTGTGATTTAACCACACCGCAGTTGCAGTGCAGTGTACCTGCAGATTTTCTGGGGGTTTGCTGAACTTAGCCATAGATTATTCTGAATGCAGGAGGTTTGGTGCCATTTCGGAAAGTGCACCACACCTGCAGGATATAAAATAAGTCTATGGCAAAGCACAGCTAGCCCACTACAACCACAGTGCAGGTAAACCGCAGCACATCAGTGTGAAAGTTTAACCCCTTGGACCCCACAGAAGCATGCAGTTGCAAGGTGCTTGCAGAGTGGCCCCGTTTACTTGAATGGGACACAATTGGCAGGGCAGTAGCACCCACCAAAAGCAATTAGGGGGTTTAATTTCGGCTGCAGCATGTGTACACCTTTTACTGCTGCCTCAGCAGCTAAAGGGGGTAGGGATTGGGGGCAGTAAAACCACAATTAAACCATACCACCCCCCAACTTTATGTGTGAATGAGTACTAAGGGTGCTGCTATCGAATGCAACTAAGGGCATTATTCACACGTGCAGCAGGCACTGCTGCTCCTCTGAAAAGTGATCCGAGTGTGTTTGACAGATGGTGAGGAGGCGATATGTTGCCTCCTCCCCACCTGATTTAAACCCATGCTTGCCGTGCAATGTACGCGATTGCGACATGGCAGTACGGCAATTAAAATTTAAAATCAGGTTTGAGCAGGCGACACTGTACCTGGTGATCGTTGACATCTGCCATCTTGTTCAGGTAGTTCTCTACCTTTTTATTAGGCCTCATACACATGGACGTTTTAAAAAAATGAGCTGTAAAGCTAGTACCGACACCAGGAAAAAGCCCATTGATTTGAATTGAAGTCGCACCACAAGTCGGATCAAGATGATCCGACTTGTGTGCTGAGAATCTTGAAGACCCTTATCCGAGCATACAGCCTGGGAGGTCAGGAAAGGGCGAGCAAGTGCCCCCCCTCCTGGACCATTCCAAGCCACATGCCCTCAACATGGGGGGGGGTGGGTGTTTGGGGGCAGGGGGGGATCTGCGCCCCCCACTCCAAAGCACCTTGTCCCCATGTTGATGAATAAAGTCCATAAAAGCTCATATACAAGGGCTAAAATGAGAAAATGAGTGCACAACAAAAGTTCAAAAGGAACATATTGTCCATGATTCACTTGTCCCCACATTCCCAATTCGCAGTGCTTCCACCACCAGGTGACACCAAGTGCTCAAGCTTCTTACCAGATCCTGTGAACCATCATATAGTATGGTCAAATGCGCATGTTAAATCTGGAGGGAAACTTCAAAGTGCCTGAAATATATCTAGTCAAGGTTGGTTTTTCAGCATGATGAAAAATAAAAAGCATAAACGCCCATAGTGTAACCCATAAAAAATATTTAATAAAAAATTCAATAACAAGTGAAACTTGTGAAAGGAATCACACTAGACAAATCTTTGGGCAATAAGCTTAAAAAACGTACATGTAGCAATAAAATATAGCAAACACAGTTGCTCTCCCAAATGCAGCAGGCTGTGTAGCCGTACCGGACTCTTCTGGCGGTCAGCAAGGGTGCGTGATGCTATAGCATTGTAGCCTTGTCCAACGCATTTCGTCAGAGAGATGACGTATTCCGGGGACTGGCTTAGACAACGTACACCATGCTAGACATTTTAAATCACTGCTGGTAGCCAGGAAACCAACACAGGCTAAGAGATGCTTGTTTACCAAAAAGCAGCACATCTAAAAAAGGGGGAGCTAATGCAATAGCCACATTATGTTATTAAACAATTGATGGCGGAGGAACTCCATCTAGTGGGAGAACAACATATTACACTTTAAAAAAAGCTAATGTTTAAAATCTAGTCAAATGAACAGCAAAGCAAATTGTGGTTTAATGGTCACTTTTATGTAACACTTTGATTTACAGGAAGAAGAGCATCGTTTGCTTTAAAAATTCATAATATCACAAACCTGAATGAATACATAATACCACTCCTGACCATCTAAACTTGTATTCCTGGTAGAGAGAACTCATGTCCTTAAAATGCACAACATTAATTACTTCAGGGTCAAGCTGTGCAACATACTAGAACACACATAGCATATACTGGACTTGTCTACGCAATATAAAATCAACAATACAGTGAGATATAGTAAAGTTATTTTAAACTGGAATGCAATCACAACCAAAATTAAACCATATATACTATGAAAGCATAACATGCAAGGATAGGCTAAAAATTCTTCTTCCAACAAATCTGTTAACAAATCTCAAATCATAAATAAAAATGTATTTATTTATTTATTTATTACGTGGCTATTTGTCAAATCTGTTTGACATCTAAAGCTTCCTATCCAACGATAATGACTACAGAGGGTAGGGACAGATGTGCACATGCCTACATCAATGTACACTATATTACCAAAAGTATTGAGACACCTGCCTTTATACATACATGCATGAACTTTAATGGCATCCCAGTCTTAGTCCGTAGGGTTCAATATTGCGTTGGCCCATCCTTTGCAGCTGTAACAGCTTCAACTCTTATGGGAAGGCTGTCCACAAGGTTTAGGAGTGTGTCTATGGGAATGTTTGACCATTCTTCCAGAAGCACAAATTGTGAGGTCAGGCACTTATGTTGGACAAGAAGGCCTGGCTCGCAGTCTCCACTCAAATTCATCCCAAAGTAGTTCTATCAGGTTGAGGTCAGGACTCAGTGCAGGCGAGTCAAGTTCCTCCACCCCAAACTCGCTCATCCATGTCTTTATGGACCTTGTTTTGTGCACTGATGCACATTCATGTTGGAACAGGAAGGTGCCATCCCCAAATTGTTTCCACAAAGTTGGGAGCATGAAATTGTTCAAAATGTCTTGGTTCGCTGACGCCTTAAGAGTTTCTATCACTGGAGCCAAGTCCAACCCCTGAAAAACAACTCCACATCATAATCCCCCCTTCACTAAATGATTTGGACACACTCCTAAACCTTGTGGACAGCCTTCCCCAGAAGCTGTTATAGCTGCAAAGTGTATATTGAACCCCAGAGACCAGTGGCGGTGCGTGCATAGAGGGCGCAGGAGCCCCCCCCTCTCCTGCACCGCTCTATCACCAATAGATAGATTCATGCATTGCATGAATCTATCTATTGTCACCGATGCCGCCCCCTATTCAGGTGTCCGGACCCTTGTCGGGCGCCGGGCATCTGAATTACAGCAGGGGGGTGTTTCTGGAAGTGCCCTTTTAGAGCTGTAAAGCTCTAATAGGGGACCTGATTAGAGCGGTGTGCTCTAATAGGCTTTCATAAGTGTAAACTGCGGGCGCACTGCTGTGCGTTCGCTGATTACACAGTATTGTGTTAGAGAAGCGAATACATGGCTTCCCTAACACAGACCCGCCTCTCAGCCAATCAGGTTGCCGGGTCTGTTACCTGTCACCTGATTGGCTGAAGTCACAGGCGCTGTGATTGGACGCTAGGCGTCCAATCATAGCAGAAGACAGGAGCGCGGGAGAAGATATCGGAAGATGAGGGGAAGATGAGGGGACACCGCGCGCTGCACACCGAGACAAGGTAAGTGCAGAGGGCAGGCAGGGGGCACAGTGGCAGCACTTGAGGGGCACAGTGGCAGCACTTGAGGGGCACAGTGGCAGCACTTGAGGGGCACAGTGGCAGCACTTGGGGCACAGTGGCAGAACTTGGGGCACAGTGGCAGCACTTGGGGCACAGTGGCAGCACTTGGGGCACAGTGGCAGCGTTTGATGGGCACAGTGGCAGCGTTTGATGGGCACAGTGGCAGCGTTTGATGGCACAGTGAGGCTGTTTGTTTGCGCCCCCCCAAAAAATTTTGAGCACCAGCCGCCACTGCCAGAGACTAAGACTGGGATGCTATTAAAGTTTATGTGCGTGTAAAGGGCAGGTGTGTCCCAATACGTTTGGTAATATAGTGTATGTTGGAAATGAGTGCTAGTAACTACTGAACCATTCAGAGCAGATTAGAAGTATCCAACACCTTGGGATAGACTGCTATCCTTTGGCAAGGGGACACTTATTTGGCACCTGCTGTTTCGGGAGCAGAATAAATTACAAGACAAAAAGAGATTTGTTTAGCGTTAGGGGTTGGGTTAGCTTTAGGATCCAGAGTTAATGGGGTATAAAGTTAACTGTCAGGCTTAAAGCACCCCCCAACTGCGAACACTTTCTGTCCTTGGGTGGCAATGTTTATTCATCATACTGTGTCTGTAGAGGAGCAGTGATAAGAAACAAGGTGAGGCTGCCATCAGGGGGCTGATTTTGTATGAGACATCTTAACACAGTCAAGAATTGCACAGGCACCAGCCAATATCTAAATTGTGTCTTCTCTGAGCCAGCATTTAGCACAGGCAGTGGATGGAGGTCCGCCCTGGTTAATGCATGAACAAAGATTGATCTAAAGGCATTGCCAGGAGAGAAAGTGTGATCTCTGTGCAAGGTGATAAAAATATAATACAATACTTTGCATACATGACAAAATATTATGCAATGCTCGACTCACTTTAAGGTGTCATTTTAGCTGTTGGCTTATGTGTTAAGGGCTCAGGTAGAGGGAGAGGTTAATGTTAATCTGTGCTTTAGCGTTAAGCTTGCCATATATTAGTAGATTTTTAACAAACGTTCATACAAACTTTCATATGAAATTCTCAGTACATTCGACGGCTGGACGAAAGTCATTCAAAAGTACTTTAAAATGTAATTTGCTTTTAACAGACAATTCTGGAATGAATGGACTTCATTTCTAACAGTATATTGTTTACATTCCGTAGAGAAAAACCATATTCCATTCTGCTCCTTCAAATTCTCCTGTCACCGAGATCGATAATGAACATCAATTTGACCCCTATAATGATTGCAAAAATCAAACATTCAACTTTAGGAATTCTTTAGATTTAAGTGACCCTTAGGAACTTCAGTATTTGCTGTTTTTAGTGCAGAAACTCCATACAGAGAACCAATGTCCATAGGTTCCCAATGCTGAAGACATAAATACTGCATTAAAAGTCACTATATACTGAGTTGAGTATTACTATGACAGCAAGTGGTATTCGCTGTGCACTTTCTCTGGCCATCTTGGGGGCATCATTTTTGATTGGCTGTATGAGACGTTCATTTTAATAATAAAAAAAAAATGGGGCCTAAAGCTGGTCATAGACGAAGCGATTGCAGGAAATAAAACACACCGTGTTGACGCGGGAATCCCTCCCATGGAGCTATTGTGTTCTCCCAGTGGGGGTTGGGGGCAGGGGAAGCTATCCTCCCTGGGAGAACACATTGAATATTGCTAACTGGTTTACCAGCCGCTGACAATGATCACACATAAAAATCCGACAGACAGGTTGTGCCCAAGTTGATCGATCGATCGATAAATCAACTTGGGTACTTTCAGTCTGCCCATACATGGTTCAAATCTTGGCTGGTTCCTGCTGAGCTAGCCGAGATTCGAACCTATGACTGGCTTTAGAGATCCATTTATAGAGCATCAAAATGTCAGAGATAGGAGCGTATTTATAATTTTTCTTTATAAATATAATAAATATCTAGCGATAACCTCAAAGGGGCTGCTTAAGTATGCTCAGTCCGTTACTCTGCCTCTCAACCCTAATAACAGCCTCAGCCCCCTCTGGCACACCTGGCAATAGTGTAAGTGCAAAGACCAATGCGAAACACACGTTATGATAAAACACAGAAATTGTCTTTACTGCAATATTTCTGTGGAAGGATAACAGACAGTAACAATATATAATCAACTAGAGATCAATAACTGAGATATATTCAAACTGCTTTCAGGGGATACCTGAGATTGTCCCCAAGAGCAGAGGCACACTTTAATGGTAAATAAAGCACAATATGGCACTTCAAATTAGATTGGTTACCTTTATTCAGGTTGGCTCTATGAGTCCAGGCCAGGGGAGAGCAGAGGAATGACTCCCTTTGTGTCTGGCCTCTCTCTCCTGTCCCCTGACACCACAGGCCCAAATTTACACACCTATTGGAGCCCTTTCATACTGGGGTGGGCGGGCGTCGGCAGTAATGCGGTGCTATTTTTACCGCCACTTTACCGTCATTTTAGTGGCTCTATTTGGCCGCTAGCGGAGCAGATTTAACCCCCGATAGCAGACGAAAAAGGGTTAAAACTGCCCGCAAATCACCACCGCACTTCTCCTACAGTGCTGCAAAGATGCGGCTTGCAGGACTTTTTTACCGTCCTGCAAGCGCACCCCTCCAGTGTGAAAGCACTTGGGCTTTCACACTGGAGAGACAGGAGAGGCTCTTTACAGGTGCTATTTCTAGCGCTGTAGCGCCTGTAAAGCGCCTTAGTGTGAAAGGGGTCTTAAAGTCAACAAGTAATGGCTTAACCCTAAAGATTAACTGCCCCACACACCCAATGCATAACAGAGCCCTGAATATGTGTGTGCGGATCCATATGGCATTAGTAGCTTCAGTCTTTTTGAAGCAAAGATAAGATTTGGTGTCTTCAGCTCGCCACTATCCTTGGTGCACTTTAACTCCTGGATAGCAGGGCCAAACAACACAACTGGCCCAGATTATCAAGTAAAACAGGCAGGGTTTTGTTCAACAAGGTGAGAGGACAATGGTGTCTGTATACATTGTCCCAGAAATGGGTAGCCTTATTCTTTATTCCTGCGGTACTATAAGTGTCAGCAAGATGATTACCAGCAACGATTTCTGTATTCAGTGTTCAAATAACTCCTTCTATAGTGCAGTGTCCCTGTTCCCTGGAGATGGGCAAAATGCCCTCTCACCACATCCTGCGATCAAGGCCCAAATGAATGTCCTGGAACAGGCAGGCTTTTATGGCGACCCGACCGGTCACCTCACGCTGAAACGGTTCACCGTTGGTGGAGATGCACCTCGATATTCACGTGGGATCCCCCTCTCTTAGGCTGGACGTCCTGACTGGTGGCCGAGGCGGGAATCGCCCAGAGAGATCATCTGAGAGACAGCACCTCTCCCTCAGGTCTGGTCTCTTTACTCCCTCATGGCTGACTGACTTTTACCTCAGTACACAAAATGTAGTCTTTTACTTTCCTGTCAGCAAAGCCTGCTGGGATTTGTATTTCTCCCTGTATACCAGTCTATGAGGCTGTTTTGTGTGGGAACTGCATGTTCCATAATCCATTGCAGCTCTCTCTGCAGTTCAGTACAGTCTCTCCCATTGGCTGTTGTAACTGTGTCTCTAATTGGTTTTCGTCTTCCGGCCAATAGGGGTACAAGAGAGGCTGCTGAATGCACAGCTCTGTGTGTGTCAGCTCACATTACATTAGTCAGTAAAAACAGGAAGGGGGGGGGGGTGAAAAATCCCCTTTGCAGCTGCTGGCAGATCTCCCTTATTCAAGCTGGAAAGCCTGTATACATTGTTTCGGCCAGCTTGGCAGGATCGCAGGTTATAGAGTGAGACACCCGCTACAAATTTTATACATAAAACATTTTTTGCAGAGCTATTAATCCTATGAAACTGCATGTACATTCGTTCTGTGCAAGGTGGAGGCAGAACCCAAAGACTGCTTTATTTTTAGGCTGATTGTTATTCATTCATTAAAGTGGTTGCAAAGAATGAAGGTCTTCAGTATGCAGACGCCCCCCAATACTTACCTGAGCCCAATCTCAATCCAGCAATGTGCACAAGAGCTGTCTCTGTCCTGGCTCTCTGCCTCCTCATTGGCTGAGACAAAGCAGCTGTCAATTGCTGCCAGTGAGGAGGGACCGGTAGTGTCAGAGGTACTCACCCGGGCCGATATGCTGAGAGCTGCTCCCCTTGCGACTAAGCGCACGATGCCTCTGGAGTGGGTACAGAGGACACCGGGCTCAAAGATGCACGGGTTGCCAGCAGGAGTGTAGCAGGTGGTGTGCAGTAGCGTCGTAGACCAGGAGAGGCTGAAGCTGCACTGGGAGTAGACACCTGGCAGGGTTGTGATCAGGTAGAGGTTGCAGAGGTACCAACACGTACACTGAAGGAGGACCCTCGGGAGCATAAGAGAACTGCAAGTCCAGAACACTGAGCGGGAGATAGTCCAGCAAGCGGGCCGAGGGTCAAACACAGGCAACCAGGCAGTAGAAGTATCCAAAGGCAAGCCGGGGGTCAAACACAGGTAAGTAACTCAGAGAATGTCCAGGAGGCAAGCCGGGGGTCAAGCACAGGTAATCAAGCAGTAGAGGTGTCCAGAAGGCAAGCCAGGGGTCAAACACAGGTAAGTAACTCAGAGAATGTCCAGTAGGCAAGCCGGGGGTCAAGCACCGGTAATCAGGCAGTAGAGGTGTCCAAAAGGCAAGCCGAGGGTCAAACACAGGTAAGTAACTCAGAGGAAGTCCAGTAGGCAGGCCGAGGGTCAAACACAGGTAATCAGGCAGAGAGGTATCCAGGAAGCAAGCCAGAGGTCAAACACAGGTAAGTAACTCACGGAAGGACCGGTAGACAGGCCGAGGGTCAAGCACAGGTAATCAAGCAGTAGAGGAATCCAGGAAGCAAGCCAGGGGTTCAAACACAGGTAGTAGCGGTAGCGGTAGTCAGGAGGATTCCGGGTCGGCACTGGTAGTCAGGTAGATGCAGGGTACAGGGTACAGGATACAGGATACAGGATACTGGACTGGAGACAGGACTCAGAAGAGACAACAAACCAGCAATTTGGAAGCGGACAGGGAAGGCCTTTTATAGGCCAGGTAACTGGTCAGGTGGGATACCCGGACGAGTGCGCATGCGCACTCGTCTTCCGACAGCGCCGCGCACAGTGGTGAGGCGTACTGGCTGGGTTGTGACAGATACCCGAGAGCCGCGGACCCGCGCATGCGCACCTGTTACCCGGCGTACCTGTAAACCTCGTTGCGCCGCTCTACCGCGCGTGCGCAGCCCTGGAACCCGGCGGAGAGACCTGGTATTTCCCTGACAGTGCCCCCCTCCTAAGGGCAGCCTCCGGATGCCCACTTCAGGGTGTCTTTGGTGATATTCCCGGATTAAGCGGGGGGCATGAATGTTTTCGGATGGCTCCCAGGAGCAGTCTTCTGGGGATACCCCTTCCATTTAACAAGATATTGGACCTGCCCTCTTCTTCTTCGGAGATCCAGAATTTTCTCAACCTCGAATTCTTCCTCTCCTTGGATGGTGATGGGAGGAGGAAGTGGCGTTTGCCTATCAGGGAAAGAATTAGCAATTATGGGTTTCAGCAAAGAGGCATGAAAAACTGGGTGAATCCTATAGGAACTGGGGAGATCTAGTTCAAAGGCCACTGGGTTGATCACCCTCTTGACCTCAAAGGGGCCGATGAACCTGGGACCCAATTTCCGAGAAGGACAAGGGAGTTTTAAATTAGCGGTTGATAACCAAACTTTCTCACCAATCTGGAAAGGCGGACATTCCTTCCTGCCCCGGTTGTATTGTACCTCATAACCCTTCTGTGCTTCCTTCATGGCCTGTTGGATCCGGGTGAAGTTGTCTTGGATACTTTTGACTAGGTCCTGTGCAGCTGGAGTAGGGACGTCTGGAATGGAATCTGGAAGAAAAGAAGGGTGATAACCGTAGTTTGCCCAGAAGGGCGTCTGATTAATGGCAGAATGCAAAGAATTATTGTAGGCAAACTCCGCGTAGGGTAGTAAGCCTGACCAGTCATCTTGGGAGTAAGAGCAAAAACACCTCAGGTATTGCTCGAGGGTTTGATTCGTGCGTTCAGTTTGACCGTTGGATTGGGGGTGATATGCTGAAGACATGGAAGTCCTGATTTCAAGGGATTTGCATAGATCTCTCCAGAACCTAGAGGTGAACTGTACCCCTCGGTCCGAGGTGATGTTAGCTGGAACTCCGTGTAACCTTATAATTTCCCTGATGAAGATGTCAGTAGTAGCGGAAGCCGAGGGAGTACCTTTCATGGGTAGGAAGTGAGCCATCTTTGAGAGACGGTCAATGACAACCAGAATCGTGGTGAAGGAATCTGAAGGGGGTAAATCCACGATGAAGTCCATGGAAATCTCCTTCCATGGACGTTCCGGGACAGATAATGGACGTAACAGACCCCAGGATTTAGTGTTGGACCCCTTGTTCCTTTGACAAATGTTGCAAGAGAGAACGTATTCCTGACAGTCTTTTCTCCAGCCCGGCCACCAGTAAGATCGACCTACCAAGTCCACAGTTTTCTGTACTCCAAAATGGCCGGACATCTTGTGGTCATGAAGGGTCTGCAGAACTTGGAGTCTGACAGGAGGAGGGACAAAGATTCGGGCATGGGCCCAGAGTAAATCCTGCTTCCTTTCAAGAAAAGGTAATGTGGGAGAAGAGAACTGGTTGGAAGCCTGTTTGAGGGCTGTGGTTAAGTCAGGCTGAATGGCATGGAGAAAATTGTGGGCGGACAGGATAGTAGCAGGTTCTTTCGAGGATTCAGTGTCCAGAAACATACGGGATAAGGCATCCGCCTTGCCATTCTTGGAGCCAGGACGGTAAGTGATGTGGAAATTAAATCGGGAGAAGAACAAGGCCCAGCGGGCCTGTCTGGGTCTAAGGCGTTTTGCAGCCCTGAGGTACTCCAAATTGCGGTGGTCAGTGAAGATGAGGATGGGTTGGGAAGCTCCTTCAAGCAGGTATCTCCATTCCTCGAGAGCGAATTTAATCGCAAGTAATTCCCGGTCGCCTACATCATAATTCTTTTCAGGGGGACTTAGTTTTCGGGAGGAAAAGGCGACTGGGTGAAGGAGGGCCTTTGGGCCACTTCTCTGCGATAGGATTGCTCCTAAAGCAGAGTCTGAAGCGTCCACCTCTAGGACGTAAGGGAGTTCGGGGTCAGGGTGCTGTAAGATGGGTGCAGAGGAAAAGAGTTCCTTGAGCTTCTCAAAAGCGCTCTGCGCTTGGGGAGTCCACTGGAACTTAACTTGCTGGCGAGTCAGTTGGGTGATTGGGGACACAATGGCAGAAAATCCCTGAATGAACCGTCTATAAAAGTTGGCAAAGCCGATAAAACGTTGGACTGACCTCTTGTCCGCGGGAGCAGGCCAATCCTGGATGGCCTTCACTTTTTGGGGATCCATCAGTACTCCTCCGGTGGTTATGATGAAGCCCAGGAACTGGATGGTATCAGTCTCGAACTCGCATTTCTCTCCTTTGACGTAGAGCCCGTGTTTGCGGAGGATGAGAAGTACTTTCCGGACATGTTGACGATGGGCTTCTAGGGAATCGGAGAAAATCAAGATATCATCAAGATATACAATGAGGAAGTTATCCAAATACTCACGAAAAATGGCATTGACAAGGTGCTGGAAGGTAGCTGGGGCATTACAAAGTCCAAACGGCATGACCAGGTACTCAAAATGGCCGAATCTGGACCTAAAAGCCGTCTTCCATTCATCCCCAGAGCGTATTCTAACTAAATTGTAGGCCCCACGAAGATCCAGCTTGGTAAACACTTTGGCAGTCCTGAGCCGTTGAAAAAGTTCGGGAATGAGCGGAAGTGGGTACCTGTTCTTGATAGTAATTTTATTGAGTTCCCTGTAATCTACACAGGGTCTGAGGGAACCGTCTTTTTTTTCAACAAAGAAGATCCCAGCCCCTGCTGGCGAAGAAGATGGTTGGATGAACCCTTTGGCAAGATTCTCGTCGATATATACCCGTAGGGCTTCAAGCTCAGTTTCAGACAAAGGGAAAATCCTTCCGAAGGGGATCTCAGCCCCTGGTAGGAGATCAATCGGACAATCGTATGAGCGATGAGGGGGAAGAACTTCGGCCTTTTTTTCATCGAAGATGTCCATAAAGTCTTGGTAGGGTGTTTGGACGTGTTGCAGGTCCTTGGCACTGGGTTGCAAGGCAAGATGGGTGAGAGGTACTGCGGGTTGATCCGGAAGGCAGTGCTGCAAGCAGTAAGAGGAGGAGAACTCCACTTCCTTGTTGACCCAGTCAATCCGAGGGTTGTGAGCCAGTAGCCAGGGGTACCCCAGGATGATGGGGAACATGGGAGAATGGATAATGTCAAAACGTAAGAGTTCCTGATGACCTGATTTGGTGCAGGTCAGGATGGGAGCGGTTTCCTGGGTAACCGGTCCCGAGCAGGGTGGAGAGCCATCAGCTAGCTGGATCTGAAGAGGTTGTTTCTTGGTAGCTAAAGGGAGGTTCAGGTGCCGTGCCAGGGTCAGGTCCATGAAGCAACTGCAGGCTCCAGAGTCAAGGATGGCTCCCAACTGGAAAGACTCTCCCGCTATCTGTAGGGAGAGTGGAACAGACAGATGAAAATGCGGCACTTTAACAGAGTGTGAACTTGAGAGGGACCCAGAAGGACACTTACTGGGTCTTATGGGGCATTTCTGTAGGTAGTGCCCCGTGCCCCCACAGTAGAGGCAGAGGTTGGCTTGACGACGACGGAGCCTTTCTTCAGCAGATAGGGGGGACCGTGCCAGGCCCAGCTGCATGGGTTCCCCATGAGGAGGGGAGCGAGAGTTCCAAGAAGGAGAAGGCGCTGGAGGGACCCGGGGTATCGTCCAGGTGGGACGAGGGCTCTGCAGTCTCTCTGCTCGCCGTTCTCGTAGTCGACGGTCAAGTTTAATGACAAGTTGGCAGAGATCTGTGAAGGTACTTGGGATCTCTCCTCGAGCCAGTTCATCCTTTAATACCTCGGATAGCCCTAAACGGAATTGATATTTTAGGGCTGATTCGTTCCAGTCAGTATCAGCTGCCCATTTGCGGAAATCTACTACATAGTCCTCTACAGGTCTTCTCCCCTGGGATAGGGTATGCAGGGTGGTTTCTGCTGTACCTGTGCGTTGGGAGTCCTCGTAGAGTGCTGCCATAGCGGAAAAGAAAGTCTCTACAGAATTCAATTGTGGGCTTTTCTGTTCCATCAAATGGTGCGCCCAGGATTGAGGGTCATCAGAAAGGAGAGAGATGATGAACCCTACTTTAGTGGATTCCAACTGGAAGGTCCTGGGTTGTAGGGCTAGGTGAAGCAAACAGGAGTTTTTAAAAGAGCGAAATTTCCTTCGGTCCCCGGAAAAACGTTCTGGTGTGGGGACCCTGGGATCAGGATGGGACACATCATAGGCAGGGAGAGCACCTCCAGGTGTTGATAGAAGAGTGGAGGTGCTGGCTACCGGGGGTGACTGGTCCGCTTGGTTTGGGGATAAGGTCAGATGCTGAAGACGCCCCTCGATCTGAAAGTATCCATCCTGGAGGCGTTGTACAGCCTGGGTAAGGGTTGTCACCTGCTGGCATAAGGCCTCAAGGGGTGAACCAGCTCTGTCGGCCTCGGACATTGGCTGGTTTGTACTGTCAGAGGTACTCACCCGGGCCGATATGCTGAGAGCTGCTCCCCTTGCGACTAAGCGCACGATGCCTCTGGAGTGGGTACAGAGGACACCGGGCTCAAAGATGCACGGGTTGCCAGCAGGAGTGTAGCAGGTGGTGTGCAGTAGCGTCGTAGACCAGGAGAGGCTGAAGCTGCACTGGGAGTAGACACCTGGCAGGGTTGTGATCAGGTAGAGGTTGCAGAGGTACCAACACGTACACTGAAGGAGGACCCTCGGGAGCATAAGAGAACTGCAAGTCCAGAACACTGAGCGGGAGATAGTCCAGCAAGCGGGCCGAGGGTCAAACACAGGCAACCAGGCAGTAGAAGTATCCAAAGGCAAGCCGGGGGTCAAACACAGGTAAGTAACTCAGAGAATGTCCAGGAGGCAAGCCGGGGGTCAAGCACAGGTAATCAAGCAGTAGAGGTGTCCAGAAGGCAAGCCAGGGGTCAAACACAGGTAAGTAACTCAGAGAATGTCCAGTAGGCAAGCCGGGGGTCAAGCACCGGTAATCAGGCAGTAGAGGTGTCCAAAAGGCAAGCCGAGGGTCAAACACAGGTAAGTAACTCAGAGGAAGTCCAGTAGGCAGGCCGAGGGTCAAACACAGGTAATCAGGCAGAGAGGTATCCAGGAAGCAAGCCAGAGGTCAAACACAGGTAAGTAACTCACGGAAGGACCGGTAGACAGGCCGAGGGTCAAGCACAGGTAATCAAGCAGTAGAGGAATCCAGGAAGCAAGCCAGGGGTTCAAACACAGGTAGTAGCGGTAGCGGTAGTCAGGAGGATTCCGGGTCGGCACTGGTAGTCAGGTAGATGCAGGGTACAGGGTACAGGATACAGGATACTGGACTGGAGACAGGACTCAGAAGAGACAACAAACCAGCAATTTGGAAGCGGACAGGGAAGGCCTTTTATAGGCCAGGTAACTGGTCAGGTGGGATACCCGGACGAGTGCGCATGCGCACTCGTCTTCCGACAGCGCCGCGCACAGTGGTGAGGCGTACTGGCTGGGTTGTGACAGATACCCGAGAGCCGCGGACCCGCGCATGCGCACCTGTTACCCGGCGTACCTGTAAACCTCGTTGCGCCGCTCTACCGCGCGTGCGCAGCCCTGGAACCCGGCAGAGAGACCTGGTATTTCCCTGACAGGTAGGCAGGGCTGAGGCGAGATCCCTTCCCTGTCACCTTTTTTCTCTTGGTGTCAAGAAAACTGATTTATGCTGGTAGCAGAGAAATTAAGCAGCAGAGAGAAATGAGACTTGTGCCGAGTACACACGATCAGACTGTCCGCCAACAAAACCGTTGACTTTTGTTCGAAGGTTGTTGGCTCAAACTTGTCTTGCATACACAAGGTCACACAAATTGTTGGCCAACAATTCCGAACGTGGGAACGCGGTAACGTATAAGATGTATGGCGAGAGGAGAAAAAGGACGTTCAATAGCCAGTTGGCTCCTTCTGCTTGATTCTGAGCATGCATGAACTTTTCTGTGATGGAATTGTGTACACACGATCGGACTTTCCGACAACAAAGTTATGTTGGTGGAAAATTTGAGAACCTGCTAGCAAACATTTGTTGGCAGAAAGTCTGAGAGCAAATGTTCGATAGAGCATACACACGGTCGGACTGTCCGACAACAAGCTCACATCCAACATTCCCCGTTGGAAAATCCAACCGTGTGTACGCGGCATTAGTGCTCTGGATTAAGACAAGTACATATAGAGGGCATACCTCCCAACATTTTGAGATGGGAATGAGGGACATCTACTAGCAAACGTATGTAGGCATAGGACACGCCCCCTGCCACGCCCTTAAAAGGGACATGACCAAAAAAAAGGTTAATTAAATCCACAAGTGCTTTTTTTACCACAAATTTTCCATTATACTGGCTTTTAATTTAGAATTTGGATGAAAAGTTTAGCACTGGGAAACACTGGGAAACACTTTTTGAAAGATAATAGTGTATTTTATATACATCTATATAGATCAGACCAAAATGAGGGACAAATGAGGAGGAAAGAGGGACAGAGAGACATTGCTCCAAATCAGGGACAGTTGGGAGCTATGAGAGGGATATGCTTTGTTTATATTTCATGTCTGAGGTTTACAACTGCTTTAAAAAGCCTTTTTCTGTTAAAGCCCAACTTTATTTGTGAACTTTGAGAATGTGAAAAAATGTGAATATACTGTATTTTTTTAATTTGCACTTAAACTTTTCATACTTCAGGAGTTCTATGTAAATTTTGCTAAATGCTGCTGGAATTCACAGCAAGAGCCATACTTCCCACACCCCGCTGCATCCTAATGGGGTCTTTGATAGACATTAGTCCTGGTCCTGTGCCTCCATGCCTCTGCTGCGCTATTCACAAGGCACAGCTGCAATGTCATTACTGTGCTGTGCTTTGTAAGTGGCACAGTAGAGAGAGGTGGGCAGAGACTCAGCACCAGGAGTTTTCATCTCAGCATTGCTGAAATTATATACTGAGCACACGCTATGACTCTTCTGCATTAAAAATCCTGCCTGTCTGCTTTTCTGGGCTTAAAACTGACCTTCAGTCATTTTTTCATCTTTCCATCTATTAAATCTGCCCTTTAACTTTGGATGGTAAAAAAAAAAAATTCTGCCAGTAAATACCTTATACAGCCCACTTCCTGTTTCTTGTCTGGTCATTAGCCTAGGCTTATGACATCATGCACAGCTCTCTCTCATGAGAGTTTGCCAGAAAGGGAGGGGGTGAGTCATAAGAGGGCCAATGAGAGCTGCAGGGCTGCAGAACTGGAGTTATGTTTCTGTGTGTCTATGCAAATCCAGGAAGTGAACAGGCAGCAGCTTCAGCTGCCCACAGTTAAAATGTATGCAGTTAGACTTAGTGGAGGGAGATTTCTGCAGCATATTTGGCAAGTACAGAATCAAAGTGTATATATAAAATAATATGCAAAGTGGTTGGAGGGAAGCTTCAGAATGGAAAAGATGTTTTTATTACAAATTATGTGAGCAGACTGCAGTTCCTCTTTTTAAGTTCCACTTTAAAGGACAGGCTTTTGTTCATTTTAGAACTACTTTTCTCTGCATACAAGTCTGCTGGAATACAAAAGCAGCTCAGAGCAGGTGAAATGCAGGTTAAATACACCTGCAATGACTTCTGAATGATTTCAGAAAATGTCCTAATCAACTAATGCTGCATTTGCCCACATGAGCCCTGACTCTAAAGCCTGGTGCCCACGATGAGATCATTGGACGAATGATAGCCCATTTTTTTTTTTTTTTTTTTGCATGCTAGTCTCATTTTTAAAATGAAGAGGTTACTAAAGTTATGAAAATTCTCGTACGACAGAATAGACCTTTGGAAGTGATGTAATGTGTTGTATTGTATTTGTATTTTTGGACAAAAACTGTACTAATTAAAAGTAAAATTGTACGATCTGGTATCGTACAAGAAAAATTTTCGTGTTCGTCCCTTTGGATAATTTAGGATGAACGGTCGTGATTATCTCTCGAAAGCTGTGTACCAACGATCAGATTCTTGTACAATCGATTCAAAAGCAGTATTTTGTCATACAATTTTCTGATTGTGTGTACGGGCCTTTAATCCTCATGCACACTAGGCATTTGTCCAGCTCTCCTGAATGCATTTTTCCCGGCAGGAGAAAAGCAGCATTAAAAATGCACCCAAAGCCACATTTTCATAGACTTTTAGGCGCGTCAAGTACTTGGGCAATAATTTATTTAATTAGCCAGAATAATAATTTATTCTGGCTATCAAAATAAATTAGTGCTCATGGGCTAAATGAGCAATTAGACATTATGATTATTATTATTATAATACAGGATTTATATAGCGCCAACAGTTTACGCAGCACTTTACAACTTGAGGGTAGATAGTTAATACAGTAGGAATCAGAGGGAAGGTCAAGAGATACAAGAGGTAATAACTGTGGGGGATGTGCTGATGGAGAAAGTAAGTGCACAGTTGTTATTTGGGGGCCAGATAGGCTTCTCCGAAGAGATGAGTTTTCAGGGATCATCTGAAAGTGGACAAAGTAGGAGAAAGTCAGACAGATTGGGGTAGAGCATTCCAGAGGATGGGACAGGCTCTGGAGACGTCCTGAAGGCAAGCATGGATGAGGTGACAAGGGAGTTGGAGAGCAGAAGGTCTTGGGAGGAGCGAAGAGAACAATTGGGTTGGTATTTTGAGACTAGTTAGTGATGTAGTTGGGGCCAGGTTGTGAATGGCTTTTCTAAGTTATTGTTAGTATCTTGAATTTAATTCATTGGTTGAGTGGCAGCCAATGGAGGGATTGGCAGAGGGGTATAGCAGACGCTGAGCGGTTTCTGAGGTGGATGAGCCTGGTAGCAGCGTTCCTGATGGACTGAAGTGGGGATAGCCTATTTAGAGGTAAACCAATGAGGTGGAAGTTGCAGTATTCAAGGCAAGAGATGACCAGGCAGTGGATTAGAAGCTTTGTAGTGACATTGGTTAGGAAGGGGCGTATCTTGAAGATGTTTTGAAGGTTGAGGCGGCAAATTTTGGATAGCGACAGGATGTGGGGCCGAAAGGTTAGTTCAGAGTCCAGGTTTACACCTAGGACCTTGGCGTGGGGAGACAAGTTGATAGTTGAGTTGTTGATATTGACAGAGAAATCGGGAAGTGGCACCTGGGGGAGGAAATATCATGAGCTCAATTTTGGATAGGTTGAGTTTGAGGAAGTGATGTGATATCCAGGCTGATATGTCTGCTAGTAAGTTGGCGATGCGTGAGGAGACAGATGGAGACAGCTGGGGGGTGGAGAGATAGATTTTGGTGTCACCAGCATAGAGATGATATTGAAAGCCATGGGAGGCAATCAACTGACCCAGAGAGGTGGTGTAGATTGAGAAAAGGAGAGGTCCAAGAACAGAACCTTGGGGGACGCCGACGGAAAAAGGAAGAGGCATGTTTATGATCGTAGCTACATCAAGCTTTTTTTCTACCAAAATGCTGCTGCTCCTGGACTAGTGGTAGTGTTTTTTTTCTTCTGCTCTATACATCACTCACTCTAAACCACCTATGCGTGCATGGACACAATCAACATTGAGAAGCATTTGGGGGCAAAAACATATTTTGCAGAAATTTTAGTAGAATGACCAAGCTACTGCAAATCTGTTGTGTAGCTCCAGCCTTGACATCTTAGAGGGCACCAACCCATGCCAAGAGATTTAATGCCAAAATTTTGTGTTTTGGCAGGTTTCCAAAAAAAAGTTTAAAAATGTTTTCCAGAATTCAGGTAAAAGCTACATGGCTCGGTATGTGTGCTGCATGGCTATTTAGTTAAAGGGATCCAATTTTTGGCAGCCATGGATTGACGCCTACTTACCTTCAGACTTTGATATGACTTTATTGAAGCTTTGAGACATACCACCAACCTCCACTTCAGCCTGTCTTTCCTTGAGTACCAGAAGCTACGTCCAGATATTCTGACCTGACCCAACCCCACACTCCCCTCCCCCACCTACTACACTGTTACCAAATTTTTCGGGGGCTATCTGTCCCAACACAACCCCAAGCTATGGCCTGGGGAGTGACAACCGGCACCACCCCCCCCCCCTTTCTGCTATCTTTGTCTTTTATGTGTGAGAAAATATATTATTTTTGTTTCTTTTGATGTTATTTCATAGGCTTTAATGCTGTTTGTTATGCACCACACAAAGTGATCACACTTTGAGTCTCGGTACATGTTACCGCTCCCACGAGGCTTAGCAAGGCTCTGACAGCCACAAGCATGACACCCAGAGGCAGAGGCATGATGGGACTTGTAGTTTTGCAACAGCTGAAGGTCCGCTAATTGCATATCCCTGGCATACTGTATAATATACATCTTTTTATTTCCTTGCCAAATAAAAGATTTGAGCAAGAAATATCCAATGTTGATGTCATAGCACAAATGTGTTCTTGACCTGTAATGGCTCCTACTTCCACACTGTTTAGTTGCAAGGATCTTGGCTAGGAGGTTCAGCTTATGGGCCATTAGGAAGTCCCAATTCCCAAGGCAGTGTGTATCCCTCTTGCATGCCAATAAACATGGTGACAACAAGGTGGGGGCCCAGCTGTTCTGCCCTTTTCATATAATTAGAGCTGTAAAGCCATCAGGCCAGAGTTTTTTATTAGGCTTAAAGCAGTATTGAACCCAAAAGCAAACATTTATTATATTGCAGCTTACCAATTCTTAGATGTGATGGCTGTATTAGTTCCCTTTTTTAGGCTTTCTTTCCTTTATTGTTACCTTGTGATCCAGACAGTAAGTCTATTTTTCAACAGAACAAGCTCTCTTGCAGTTACAGGGATAAGAAACTATTGAACACTGGCAGGGGTGCTTAAAATGACCACCATTTAGTTAAAACCTTTATAATCAGTTACAGCATATATATTTTTTCTTTTGGGATAAAGTGTTAGCTGGATTTTGGCATCAAATTGTTACTTTATTTAAATCGTCTATCTAACAAATCTGTCTAAATCTGCCCCCTGTTCTCCTTCATTGAGAGTGGTGTCTGTATTATACAGAAGATGTGTTACTGGCCAAATCACCAAGTGAAAACAAAGGGGAAAAAAGCTTAAAAAAAAAATTATATATATATATATATATATATATATATATATATATATATATATATATATATATATATATATATATATAGCCACCAGATCTAATGATTGGTAAGCTGCAGTATATTACATTTTTGATTTTGGGTTTAATTTAATTTATTAATATTTTAATAGCTGCTTACTCTTCTGCAAGAATAATTTTAACCTCTAGGGATTTGTAGAATTCAAAAGACCCTTCAGCTAGACTACGTTTCAAAATAAATTAGCATTTTCCACCTATGTATTAACATTTCTGGCTGACAACTAAAGAACTGAACTGTGTTTTTTTTTTTTGATTTTTATAAACTTTACAGGTTTTCTGGCCAATGCAACATAGTCTAGCTTAATAAGAATTGGTTTGGGATCATTAACATGCATTTAAAATTAAATGTATGTGTAGGCCAATGTATTTTCTTTTCAGCTTTGGGAGCAAAATACAAACTCAGATGTACTGCACTACCATTTAAATCTTCATTTACCTAGTAGTAAAAATCACAGCTAATTGCCGTTTGGGGTAACATTTAAATTGCGCTAGTAAAAAAATAAATGTTCACAGTGGTGGCCTTTAAATCTGTGCCTCCTACTTAAAGAGTCAAAATACTTTTCCCTATTATGCTACATGACAAAGAATGTTATGCAGTTTGGGTTTTAAGATTCGAAGATGGCCAAATATAGAAAAAGAAGTCCGGGATTACTGCACTTCAAATTTATTGAAAAATTCCAGAAAAAATATATACAAATACCAGGTGTTATTGAACATCCTGGTATTTGTATATATTTTTCTTGAATTTTTCAAGAAATTTAAGGTGCGGCAATCCCAGACTTATCTATATCTATCTATATACTGTACAGGGCTTTTCTTCTCAGAGAATAGGTGCAGTAACTCCCTCTTTCTGAGTCACCCCTTTTCTCTGCCCCTGCCCATCTCTGAGTATAATTTCTTAGTTTCTCCCAGTACTGCCCTTTTAGAGAATACAGAACCAATCGTCATTTTGCGGTGCTAAGTAATTTGCATGGAATTTGGTCATGATAACTAGAAAAGCAGTAAAATAGATCCTCTGAAACCAGTAATAATAGGGCCCGCCAGCAACAATGGATCCCCGGCAGCAACAATAGATCTCCCCACAGCCAGCTTCAATAGACCCTCTGTCTGCCAGCAAAAATAGACCCCTCCTTTAACAGTAGATCTCTCCCAGCGACAACTGCCCCGCTAGCAACAGTAAGCCCCCCCACCAGCAACAGTCAGTGGTGGAGTTGCTTTCCCTTCTTTTCCGCTGAAAGAAAAGCCCTATCTATCTATCTATCTATCTATCTATCTATCTATCTATCTATCTATCTATATATATATATATATTTATTTATATGTACACCCCTCACATTTTTGTAAATATTTTATTCTATCTTTTCATGTGACAACACTGATAAAAGGACACTTTGCTACAATGAAAAGTAGTGAGTGTACAGCTTGTATAACAGTGTAAATTTGCTGTCCCCTCAAAAAAACTCAACAAACAGCCATTAATGTCTAAACCGCTGGCAAAAAAAGTGATTACACCCCTAAGTGAAAATGTCCAAATTATGCCCAACGTGTCAATATTTTGTGCGGCCACCATTATTTTACAGCACTGCCTTAACCTTCTTCGGCATGAAGTTCACCAGAACTTCACAGGTTGCCACTGGAGTCCTCTTCTACTCCTTTATGATGACTGCCCTGCAGCCCAGTCTTCAAAGGGAGGGGATCATGCTCAGCTTAAGTATATACCAGTACATGTTGGCATTCATGGTTCCCTCAATGAACTGTAGCTTCCCAGTGCCAGCAGCACTCATTCAGCCCCAGACCATGACACTCCCACCACCATGCTTGACTGTAGGCAAGACACACTTTGTCTTTGTACTCCTCACCTGGTTTCTGTCACCACACACGATTGACATCGTCTGAACCAAATAAGTTTTTCTTGGTCTCATCAGACCACAGGACACGGTTCTAGTAATGTCCTTAGTCTGCTTGTCCACATGGAGCCAATCAATGGAAGAAGAGAAAAGGATCTCAGCAGGACAGTGCTGGATCTGCTGGGTGGGTGAGTATCAGAACTGTGCAGAGACTGCAACTTGTTTAAAAAAAAAAAAAAAAACATTTAAAAAATCCGCTTTAATATAGATTAAATGATATAAAAAATTAAAAGTGCTTCAACTTGCACAATAAAAGTTTTTCTACGAATAAAGGGTAAAATCAAATCAAAGGGATTACAAATCCTAAAAAGGTTTTGAAAGAACTGGTCATTACAGCACATTCTATCGATGATCAGGGATGATACGTAAGTGGAGCAAAAAAACAAAACAAAGACAGGAAGCAAAAACCTAGTGCAGTAGCAAAAAATAAAAGGGTTAAAACTATCAATTTTATAAACAGGACCCATTCAAATCTATGTGCTGCATTGCGGTTCATTAACAATGATTCATTTGAATGGGCTGCCAACACATCACAACATAGCCAAAACTCAAACCTACTGCATTTTCTCCACTGCAGCACACAATTCACAGTGCATTGAATTAGTACATCAGGGTACAAGTTTCAAAAAACACATAGATCTGAGTTAGCCATCAAGCTGCCGTAAAGTGAAAAACAAGTAATCCAAGCAAGCGCGAGTAGTATGCATAATTAATACCAAATTCTCTTTCAGATTTAAAATGGTCTTCTGTAAAATGTAATATGAAAAATTAGATGAACCTAAACCAGTTGGAAAGGCAATACATTATTTACCTTAACGTATTCCCTGTATTAAGATAAAAAATGTCCCAACCGTTGCACCCTGACTTCCCTAAATACTTACCCGTGTCCTATATTGATCCAGGGCTGTGCCCAAGAGCTGCATATCTCTCCCTCTCTCCCTCTCTCTCTCCCCCCTCTCTCTCTCTCTCTCTCTCTCTCTCTCCCCCCCTCTCTCTCTCTCTCTCTCTCTCTCTCTCTCCCTCCCCCCTCCCCCCCCCCCTCCTCCCTCCCCCCCTCCCCCCTCTCTCTCTCTCTTCTCTCCCCCTCTCTCTCTCCCCCTCTCTCTCCCCCTCTCTCTTTCTCTCCCCCTCTCTCCCCCTCCCTCTCTCCCCCCCTCTCTCTTTCTCTCCCCCTCTCTCCCTCTCCCCTCTCTCTCCCCCCTCTCTCTCTTTCTCTCCCCCTCTCTCCCCCTCCCCCTCCTCCTCTCTCTCCCCCTCCTCTCCTCCTCTCCCCCCTCTCTCTCCCCCTCTCTCCCTCCCTCTCCCCTTCTCCCCCTCTCCCTCCCTCCCCCTCCCCTCCATCTCTCCCCCTCTCTCCCTCCCCCTCTCCCCCCTCTCTCCCTCCCCTCTCTCCTCCCCCTCTCTCTCCCTCTCCCCCTCTCTCTCCCTCTCCCCCCCTCTCCCTCTCTCCCTCTCCCCCTCTCTCTCCCCTCTCTCCCTCTCTCCTCTCCTCTCTCTCCCTCCCCCCCCCCTCCCTCTCTCTCTCGGCAGCAGTGGTAGTCATTGGGTCCTTTTGCTGTCAATCAAATCCTGTGAAATGGGAGCAGGGGGCGGGGCTGAGCTGTGCTGCATGCGTCACTGAACGCACACAGCCCAGCTTTGAAGCAAACCTGCAGGTGTGCCTCCATAGGAAAAAAACTGAGGTTTCCAAGCTCAACTTATCGACCAGCCTGCGACCAACCAAATTGACCTGTCCAACAGAATGCATTAAAAACAGGGGTTTCCAAATACATGCGCAAGCCACAGAGCCCCGGCAGTATGCTAAATCAGGGCTATTGTGTAACTACAGACAACTTTTACACATCTCCTAAACTTTATGAGTTCCTTCTGCAGAACAAAATGGATGCCTATGGAACCATTAGGGCTAACCGGCGTGACCAATCTTTGGCAATAAGAAGCTCAAGACTGGAGAAATGGTTGCCTGGCAGAAAGGCAAAATGATGGCACTGTGATGGCATGACAAAAAATATGTGTGCCTAATGAGTACAATCCATTATACCTCCACCTGTACCTGTTATGGTATGCACACAAGGTGGGAAAGACATCATGAAGCCACAGGTAGTGATAGACTACAACAACACCATGGGAGGTGTTGACAGAGCTGGCCAAGCAATGACACTTCATCCAGCAATGAGAAAACACCAAAAAAAGTATTACAAGGAGATCTTCAGGCATCTTCTTGAGCAATGCTTGTGGAATGCCTACATTCTGCAAAAAAAAAAAGAGTGACAAGCCCTTGCTTCATGCTGACTTTGTTTGGAAAGTTGCCAAACTGATCTTTCTGAACCACCAAACACCAATGGCTGTGAATAGAGCTGGACATCGTGCTGTTGGTGTTGTCAACCCGGAATACCTGACTGGTCGTCTTTTCATGGACTACATCCCACCAACTGAGAAAAAGACAGCACCCACAAGGATGTACGCGGTTTGTTGCTCAAAGCCTGATGTCAGTGGAAAGAAAATCCGAAAGGAAACCAGGTTCCCTTGTCCTGATTGTGACGTTGGACTTTGTGCAGTTCCATGTTTCAAAATGTATCATACCCGGAATGTGTACTGAAGCAATATGACTAGAAATATTGCACCCTTGTTTGTACAAAAAAAATTTCAGTGTTTATGATTTGATTATATTATTGACTAAAATGTATTGAATAAAATGTTTTATTATTATATTATTATTTGTTATTATTTATAGTTATTTATTATATTATAATTTATGATTTTGTGTTTCAAACTTTATCATACCCGGGATGTCTACTAGATTCTTGTTTGGACAGATTTAAGTTATACCTAAGAATTTCAGGCCTACAATAAAAAATGCCAAATTTCCATGCAAAACAAATGTACCGCTTTCAGCATCAAAAATCTGACATAATCATACCTCCAGGGAGGTTAATGACCAGGCCATTTTTTGCAATACGGCACTAGGTCGCTTTAACCACTTCAATACAGGGTACTTATACACCTTCCTGCCCAGACCAATTTTCATCTTTCAGTGATGTCGCACTTTGAATGACAATTGCGCGATCATGCTATGCTGTACCCAAACTAAATGTTTATCATTTTGTTTCCACAAATAGAGCTTTCTTTTTGGTGGTATTTGATCACCTCTGGGATTTTTATTTTCTGCTAAACAAAACTTTGTAAATAAGTAAGTTTTCTCCTTCACTGGTGGGCACTGATGGGGCTGCACTGACGGGCACTGATAAGGCAGCACTGATGGGCAATGATGAGGTGGCATCAATGAGGTGGCACTGATGAGGTAGCACTAATATGCAGCACTGATGGGGCACTGATAGGCAGCACTGATGGGCAATGATATGCAGCACTGATGGGTACACATAGGTGGCACTGATAGGCACTGAAAGGCGGCACGGATGGGCACTGATAGGCGGGACGTATGGGCACTGATAGGTGGCACAGGTGGGCACTGATAGGTGGCATGGATGGGCATGGACGGGTACTGATAGGTGGCACCGATGTACAGTAATTGATGGTACGGATGGATGTCAATCAGTGCCAAACAATAGTGCCTGCCAATCAGTGATGCCCATTGTGGGCACTGATTGGCATCCATTGTGGGCACTGATTGCATCCTTGGTGGTCTATCCTGGTGGTGACGTCCCTGGTGGTCCTAGTGGCATCCCTGATGGTCCTAGTGGCGTCTCTGGTGGTCCAGTGTGGGCATCCTTGGGGGGGGGGGGCTGCGCTGATTATCAATCAGCACAGACCCCCCCATGAGAGGAGCAGCCAATCTCTGACAGACGCAAATGAGGAAAAGCCGTTCAATGGTTCTTCCTGTTTACACTGTGATCAACCATGATTGGACAAGGAAGTGGATAAAGTGGACACTAAACCCTCATCATAAAAAAACTACCAATAAATGGCATATTACATGCTGTTCATACTCAGTCACTATGAGATTTGTTTTCCGTATTCTGCAAAAAAAAAAACTGGTTGATCCTGCTGCTCTCTATCTCCACCTTTTTGTTCTTGTCCCTGATTCAGCTAGGGATTTTTCAGCTGTGGAGAAAACTCTGCACATGCTTAGTTTTCAGTGAGTTTCTATGCTGAGCATTTCCTCCCCATCACATCTGAGCAGCCCATGTGACTATAGATTCACACATGTGGGTGTATACACAGTGGTAAATGACAGCCCACTCCCTCCCTCCTCTATGCCCACTAACCCGCTAAACACAAAGGGGGTGAGATATTACATGCAGATTGCTGGAGGCTTCTCCTCCCTCCTATTCTAAAACAGGCTGGAGGGGAGTGACACAGCCTGTGACTGGCAGAAATCCACCCATCACCAGATTATTGCTAAAAAAATAATAGATTTGATTTCATATATATATTTGTATGACAATTTAAAACAGTTTATTGATATAATTAATTTTTACTCCAAAAGTAATCCAAAAGCAGTTTTTTTTAACATGTGACCAGCAGCAGAGGACTAGAAGCTCCCCCTGCTTATGTTTCCCTGTAGACAGGCTGGGGAAGAGCTGGGTTATACGACAGCTGTATATCACATAGGAAAATTGTACTTTTTTTTCCATTAAAATAATATTAGTGCCATCATCCAAATACAGAAAGAGAATAGATACTGTAATGTAAATTAAACAGTGTGTTTTTAGTATCACTTTAGGAAAACCCAAAAGGTCATTCATTTAAGGTTTACAGGAGCTTTAAGAGTTTTTTTTTAAAGCTTAGTCTGACTCACCACCTTTTCTTATACTCAGAGGACACTAGGAAGGCTCAGACATGAGGACTTCTGATATTGTTCAAATATCAAAGTAAAACGTCAAAATCCCTAATGCTGGACAGCAGCCAACTTTCCTATAAGTACTTTTAGACTTTGACCAACTGTCTGGAACAGAAGAAGTTTGTGTGCTAAATAAATGATTCAGGGTTACTGGCAAACAAGTTAAAGCACTATCACCACTTTGCCAATCCAAGTTCATTTGAAATGTTCTGCCCCTTTGCCCCTTGCAAGAACTGAACATTTTGTTGATTAAAATAGTCCTGTTTTGAAACAAAAGACATTTAAAGTAATATTAAATCCTTTGTATTTTTTAAGCAAATTCAGCAGGTGATATAATCACTTGGGTTCTTTAGATGTGTATGGGTGACGTTAATCGTTAATGACACCCAAAATTCATTAGCGAACGCATGTGTTTTATAGCCACTAAATTGCATGGTGCCACAGTACCATGTGGTTTGGTATGGCTCCCGCCATGTCAAAAACATGCCATGCGGAAATGCACAAAAACATCTGCATTCTGGTGTGAACCCTTACTGGAGTTTGCATCTTTTAATCCTCATTTATGTTCCAGGTTAAGGTGGGACCATGACCACTGCCCCAGGTTACCGGTTTCAAGGAGACTCCATTTTATAAGACAGAGTCTTATAAAGTCACCCTTGCATGCAGGGACTAGAATGGTGTCTCCCTACACCATGTACATCAATAGAAACACACAGCTCCATAGCAGGGCAAGGCACTCCCTGCTCCTCCTTCTCCAAGCTTTGAAGATCAAAAGTTGTAAATTACAAGTAGTGGGTTAAGGATTTTAACAAATAGTTTACTAAGGATTTTTATTCTTTTTTGTATTGTGCTCAATGTGTTACAATAAATAACACTGAGGTTTTAATATTACTTTAAAGCCTAACTCCACATTTTACTGTCCTTTTTAATAGTTGGCCCAAGCTAACCATTTACTGCACTAAGAGGTGTACTTTATTAACTGTAGGAAGGCTCAGCTACCTGGATAATGGATCAAAGTCATAGTTTCCTCTATAAGCCAAGCTAATTTTCTGCCTGGGTACTGGGCATTTCCCCCCACTTGTAATCTTCTTGGGCACCAGGCCCCTCAACTCCCCCATCTATAGCCCATGAGAAATGACCCAGCTGCTGGAAGTGTCACCTCCATCAATAGGAGGTGTCCACAGTATGCAGGCAGTAATGTTCAGAGAAGCAGGATCTTCCGATCTATGGATAGTATAGGACCCACTAATCATGGGGTACTTTGTCGCAGTAAGTGGGCTTAAGCACCATATAGCTATATGGTGTGACCAAATCCCCATATTTTTTGATAATGGTTTTTTGAAAATGTCTAGGTGTTTTAAATAGCCTTGCTGGAGGTAAATGCTAGTTTTGCATGTGTGCGCTGTAATATGTAATATGCGCTGTAATATGTTTGTTCTACAGGCAGTAATGTGGACAGTAATGTGGACACCCAAAAACGGACCCTAGAAAGAAAACAGAGAAGGAAGGATCAGGCCATGTGACTATGAACTAAAGTAAGAAAATTAGGCATTTGGTTAGGATTCTTTTTTTCATACCACCAATTAGAGGGGATGGGAGGGAGGGTTGCTAATATCTTGAAGTTGGGCTTTAAGTGACTGTACAGAAAAGAGCATCATTGTGTGGTCTGTTGGCTGTTTATACCAGAAGGATGCTTTTGTCAGAATTGGCCCTGTGCAATGTGACCACTGCAGGGTTCATTGCTGGCAGGAAGGACACTGGGGTTCTGGATATGCCAGGTTGGGCTGTTCTCAGGATGTCCACATTAGCAGATTAAATACTGGGAACTCTGGGGCTCAACGATGCAGGACTCCGGTGGGCCATGTGTATCACCTGAACAAGACAACAATGGGTTAAAACAGCATATGTGCTCCCCATTATACAACGTTTGCTGTTGTAATTGCTTAAAAGTGTTAGGCGGAGTTGGTCTTTAATTTGTCTCTTACTTTAAAGGGCCAGTTCACACCTTAAAAGCAGAGGAACACAGTCGGTGTTCCTGTACAATTCTGAGCGGTGCAATTTTCAGTTGCTTTAAAAAACGCACTGCAACTGGAATGCATGGTATTGCAGTACCATGCAATTTGGTGCATGCAAGCACACTGGGCAGCACAGTGGCTAAGTGGTTAGAATTTCCACCTAGCAGCAGTAGGGTCACCGGTTCAAATCTCAACCAAGACACTATCTGCCTGAAGTTTGCATGTTCTCGCTGTGCCTGCGTGAGTTTCCTCTGGGTAATATGGTTTCCTCCAACACACCAAAGACATGCTGGTAGGTTAATTGGCTCCTGTCTAATTTGGCCTTAGTATGTGAATTAGGGACCTTCAAATGTATCTCTCCTGATGGGCACTGATGATGGGCACTGATATGCAATGATAGGCTGCATTGATGGGCACTGATAAAGTTGTTAGAGATAATTTACAAGGGTGCGTTTAGGGGTGGGGCAGGGCAGGGGTTGGATGGGGCAATTGATTGCGAGTAACTCTTAAGGCCTGGCTAGTAGCTCAGGACTTTACATTTTGAGCCCTGTTCTAGTGTGAACGAGCCTTTAGTCCGTTTAAAACAATAGGACTACCCTGTCCTTATGGTAACAACTAAGCTACGTGATTTCAATGTTGAAGAACAGCACTGTCACCATGTACCAGGAAGTGTACATTTTTTACAGATGTACTATCAGGATCAACAGGTAATAATACCAGGTTACAGAGGGGACGGTGAATACACACTCGCTCCAAAGATGCTGCTAGCAGTACTTTTTTTACCGTCCTGCTACCGCACCGCTCCAGTGTGAAAGCCCTCCGGCTTTCACACTGGAGTTAAAGGACCCGCTTTTTTCAGGCACATTACAAGCGCTATTTTTAGCGCTGTAGCGCCTTGAAAACACTTAGGTGTGAAAGGGGCCTAAAGTGTAACTAAACTCCCAGCATAATGATCTCCACCTTCCGATGCAGCGGTTACTTCCCTGGCTGCAATCTTCTCCCTGGCTACTTCCGTGTGCCAGGGGTACTCTTGATTGGCATGTGCATGGAAGTCAGTCATTCTGGCAAAGCTGGAGTGTGCAGGGAATGCAAACTAAAATGCATATGCACAACCTCAATACACATTCAATAGAAGACTGAGCAGGCAGGCAAGAATGTTATTACAGAGACATAGCAGGTCTCTTCTGCAATAAGCATAGTCTACTTGCAGTTTTTACAAGGTTTAGTTCCACTTTAACCATATGTTATTTTTTATTTTGCCCATAGTAACATTTATAAGATAGACCTAGGGGTTAGGTTTGGGTTCGGCTGAGTTTAGGGGGTCACCATCTAATTGCAGTTTGGGTCTGATAAAGAGTGCCAAAAATCTCATGCAGTAAATTTAGAGATGCTGAAAATATAAAAAAAATACATTTTTTCCCAAAATGTCTATTTTAAAAAACAACCACACCAAATTTCAGAAGCTAAAAACACTAATTTACAGCTAATCTGTATTTATTTCTGCTCTTCAGCTTTTAAAATGCTCTGCTTCCAACAATCGAGAGCTGTGGATGTGTACATATGGGCAGAATATTAATGCAGGGACTTTAACGTTTTCTGATATCAGGCAATTACACATTGTTCACAGAAATTAGAAACAATTTCTAACTGCATGCTATGCCATATATGTTATTAGGAAATCTATCTGCATATAAATGACCCCCCCCCCCCCAGGCTAAACGCAAAGCACAGCAGCTCATAACTACTACTGCAGGTAAGGTTATACAGTCTTGTATAACATTTTTCTGTGGATTGAGACCTATATTACTTTCATTATTGAATATGTAATCTGAGAGCTGTGCTGGTATAATCAGGATAATGTAGATGTGTAAAATAAATGGGAGGAAAGTAATCGCAGAAAATGGGTGGCTGGCCAATACTGAGTAAATATCTCAATGTCTAATTCACTTCTTATTCACATCTCTTAACCAAGGATGATAGAATAAAATCTGTACTAAGCAATTTTCATCACATTTCCTCCATTTTAAATTGTATTTGTAAAAAAAGAAAATCATGTTTTCTAAAGAAAAAAAAAAAAAAGATGTTTATGACCTCCATACAATATTTTCCATTAGCATTACAAAGGTTTGGCATCTGCAATATACGCTAACAAGCTTGAATTATGTCAAGAACCTACTGAATAACAGAACAAAACACTTAAATGTTCAGGGTTCTCTGTGGAATTGTTTTGCAGTTCAGTCAGATGGAGTACCCAGGTGGTGCCAAAATGCTCATCTTAAATTGCCTAAATCTGCTCAATGCAAAGTTAAGCCTACTGTTAAGGCTGGGTTCACATACAGTATCTCACAAAAGTGAGTACACCCCTCACATTTTTGTAAATATTTTATTATATCTTTTCATGTGACAACACTGAAGAAATTACACTTTGCTACAATGTAAAGCAGTGAGTGTACAGCTTGTATAACAGTGTAAATGTGCTGTCCCCTCAAAATAACTCAACACACAGCCATTAATGTCTAAACCGCTGGCAACAAAATTGAATACACCCCCAAGTGAAAATGTCCAAATTGGGCCCAAAGTGTTAATATTTTGTGTGGCCACAATTATTTTCCAGCACTGCCTTAACCCTCTTGGACATGGAGTTCACCAGAGCTTCACAGTTTGCCACTGGAATCCTCTTCCACTCCTCCATGATGACATCACAGAACTGGTGGGTGTTAGAGACCCTCCACCTTTCATTTGAGGATGCCCCACAGATGCTCAATAGGGTTTAAGTCTGGAGAAATGCTTGGACAGTCCATCACTTTTACCCTCAGCTTCTTGAGCAAGACCGTGGTCGTCTTGGAGGTGTGTTTAGGGTCGTTATCATGTTGGAATACTGCTTCAATATGTCACAGTACATGCTGGCATTCATGGTTCCCTCAATGAACTGTAGCTCCCAGTGTTGGCAGCACTCATGCAGCCCCAGACCATGACACTTCCACCACAATGGATAAAGAGAAATATTGCGCTTGGTGTATAAGTGAATAAATGAAAAATAAGTGAAAAATATATGATTATATGACAGCAGCACTCACAATATTGTATACAGCAACATCCAATAAATCTAAAAAAAAATTGAATCAGGCAAACAATATAATATATTGTAAAAAATATATAAGAAAAAAAGAAATCCATAAGGTGATATTGTGCAAAGTCCTTAGAATATTAAAAATATCTTTTTGCCAGATCCAAAGACCTAGCAAGGTCTATACTCGCATCTGTGAGCTTTATTACCCCTCACATTAGGTGCAGACCATCTTGATTTATCCAGCCTCCTCGTGGGGGACCGTTGGTGAAAACGAGCCAAAGATAAACCACAGGATATACACAGAAGTCGATCCAACCATAGATTATATGGGAAAAGGAAATCTCATTGCGCAGCATCCAGATTAAAAACGTCCTAGCACTCTCAAAAGTGTGATGATGTCACCACTATTTCCTGCCCTGCCGATGTACGTTTTGTCTAATAAGACGTTTTCTGTGAGGTCAGCCGTTTGGCTGGCTTCTGGCAGATGAGCATGCTGGAAAACCAGCAGCCAACTCCCGATCAGCAATCTCAGCCAATGGCAGAGAGTGCTGATTGGAGTGTTCTGCTGGGGGCAATAGCTCAGCGGGGGAGATCACTGAACTAACCTTGCATGTTACAGTTCAGCATGGGATCGGACCAGGGTGGCTTCACAAAAGATAGGTATAGCAATTTCTTCTTTACAGAGCTAGATAGGTCAGTCTTATAATGTGGCTGTGAGTTCGACCTAACATGTGCCATACATAATGCGATTTTGCACAAGTGATTCAAAAGAACCAAGTGCAGCTTGAGACCATATAATAAGATGTCCAGACCCACAGGGGATGCTTTTTTTCCCCCCTGGGACTTAATTTCTTCCTAAAGAGTCTTTCACTTTATCATTGAGAGGAGGCCACGGTAAGTTTACCAGGACCAGGACATCAATACACCTTTCTCACAGCTATGACGTGCATCATCACGGCTTAAGCAGGCAGCACTCCAGTAAAAAGTTTCCCATTAGCAGCTTCGGCAGGAAGCTAGCCAACACAATCAGGTAGAAAAGGCCTTGGAGAGGACAGTGATGTGATAAGCACAGCTATCCTGTGTGCTAGTCCTATTGCCTGAAGACTTACATAGAACAAAGACAGAAACAAGGACTGTTCAATACTGATATGAAAAATATTATTCAACACAAGATGAAAAACATAAATACCCAAAAGCCTTTCCAAAAGTATACAAACCATTTAGAAGAACAAATAAGCCCAACCAGCTCCACTCAGAAATCAATATAATGCTGCCCTATATAGAACACAGCTTTAATTGCATCCACAGATCAATAAGATCTCTGTGCACCCAAACTGTTTTCTGATTTTTGTGTTGTGTGTAATAGCATAAACTAGAAACCAGTGAGAACTCATTTAACATATCAATAATCATGCTATAGGGACTAGCAATATGTCTAGTACATTTATTTTTATCATAGTAAAAACAAAAAGCAGGGAAGCTAAAGAGTTAAAAGTGAACCTAAGACCCCTTTCACACTGAAGCACTGCTAAAACAGCCGCTAAAGTGCTGGCCGTTTTTGCGGTGCTTTAGCTGCAATTTGGCGGCGCTTTTGCAGTGCTTTTCTGGCGCTAGCAGGGTGCTTTTTTTAAGGTCACATGACAACGTGACCTTAAAAAAAAACAAAAAATACCTATTTTGCGGTGCTTTGGAAGCGATATTAAGGCGCTTTGGAAGCACCGTTTTTGGAATGCTTTTTACAGCGCTCCAAACACGCCCCCAAAGATGCTGCTTGCAGGACTTTTTCTCCTTAACGCACTGCCCGAGTGTAAAAGCACCCATTCAAATAAATGGGAGGCAGTTTTCAGGTGCTATTTTTAGCGCTAAAATGCCTGAAATCTGCCTCAGTGTGAAAGGGGTCTTTAAGCCAAAACTTTTGTTCATTGTAGATCTGTGCCATCTGTGCCCCACTGGAGGACTTCCCACCGCTTCCTTGTAGACACAACAGGCGGCTAGAGAAAGGGAGAAGAAATCCCTCCAAAGAGAGGGAAATGTCTTTTTAAGCATATGTCCCCATTGAAAGTTCTCATCCTACTCCTATTTCCCTCACTTTTAGTCCTGGGGACAATGGTCAAATGTCACAACTGGGAATACAGATAACCGAAAATTAAACAGCTATCAACGTTCAAGGTTGGGCTCCCACTGTTGAGGCACAACAAATTATTTTTGTGTTACTGTGCATTGTGTAAAGGCATTTGAGGCTGGTTTCACACTGGTGCAATGCGGGAACCCTGCAAATCCAGAGTGGGTTTCCGCATCGCACCTGAATTGCATAGTGGTTTAGACTGAGATCTGCGAACTGGGGGTGTCATATAAAGTTAACGACACTCCCAGATCGGTTCGCAGGTTGTAGTGCGAACTGTGAATCGGATCGCATGGGTGTGAGCACATGGACCAAAAAAAGGGTCCTGCGCTATTTTGGTGTGAATGCGATGCGATTTCATCCATACAGTTTGTGTTCTGCCTTGCAACTACCGCATTCCTTTTTTGTGGTTTCATAATTTTTTTTTTTTGCTTGTTAAACTTAAGGCCTTGATCGCTAAAGTTTAAACACATTGCGGATGCCCATTGTTGCTGTAAGCTTTATTTAGTGAAGGCAAAAAATATTAATGTTCATTGTAGCGTTGGTCTTTTCACAATCTTCTCCGGTTAGTACTGTCAGTCATATGTGCAATCTCTTGCCAATGATCTGCTGCTTTTACATGGGTGACCCATTCCAAGCACATCCATGATGCAAATTGAGCACCAACCCACTGCTTTAGAAAAAAGTCAAGAATATTTGGCAAGTTGTTTCCTGACTTATGAATTTATTTACAGTTTGGGGAAGTTACGGTATAAGATTTAGCGAAAAATAACAGATATTTGGCTGGTCTTTGTCTTTTTTATGTCTCCGTTTACTCACTATTATCTATAAAAAAAAAAAAAAAAACACATTCTGTACTATGTTACATAGTAAAGAAACATTGCCAACCTTGTTGGGAATGCATTGCATACATTCTTTAATTAAATGACTGGAAACAAATGTAGCTTGAATACACAGAGTTCAGTGTATTGAGTTATTTCATGACTGCAAGTTCTGGACCAGGTGCAAATACTCCACAAATCTGGCTGCTGGCAGTCACCGAGTATCACTAGAGTGCTCAAGAAGATACATGAGAGCATTGACGCAAACAGGAATCTGTAAACAGAGTGTACTCTCCAGAAGTATCTGTAGTCTGCACAAATATATATTGCTAAAGGCCATGTTTGCATGTGTCCATGTGATTTATTGCCTCAAAGCAGACAATTCTCCAGCACTGATAGCTGTGTTCAGTTCTAGAAATACAGTGATACCTCGGTTCACGAACGCTTCTGTTCACAAACAACTCGATTCATGAACAGAAGAGTTCACAAAAATTAGCTTTGATTCACGAATACAAGCCGTGGCCATCTTCCCTGCTCTGACACGTGGTCGCGACTTCCTGTAGGTGACATCGCGGTCACAGAGAGACACTGAAAGTGTACTGTGAAGACACTTACAGTGTTGAGAAGCTTTTTGGTGTGCTTTTTAGCACATACTGTACAGTACTGTACTGTACATCCCTGTGCACACTTGCTGAAAAGCTTTTTTGTGTGCTTTTTATCACATACTGTACTGTACTGTACCGGAAATCCAGTATGGCTCCAAAAAGAATACAGAGCAAGCATGGTGGTAAGAAGAGAGTGCGGAGCAGTAATTAAGGTGACAAGACTCTTCAGAGCAAGCATGTTGTTAAGAAGAAAGTGCGGAGCAGTAATTAAGGTGACAAGACTCTTCAGAGCAAGCATGTTGTTGAAAAGAACGTGCAGAGTGGTAATAAAGGTGACAAGAATGTGCAGAGCGTTACTGAAGGTAACAAGGAAGTGTAGAGTGGTAATGAAGGTGACAAGAATGTGCAGAGCGGTAATGCAGGTGACAAGAATGTGCAGAGCGGTAATGCAGGTGACAAGAATGTGCAGAAAGTTAATGAAGGTAACAAGAAAGTGTAGAGCGCTAATGAAGGTGACAAAGTGCAGAGCGGTAATTAAGGTGACAAGAATATGCAGAGCGGTAATTAAGGTGACAAGAATGTGCACAGCGGTAATGCAGGTGACAAGAATGTGCAGAGCGGAAATGCAGGTGACAAGTATGTGCAGAGCAGTAATGCAGGTGACAAGAATGTGCAGAGGAAGCATGGTGGTAAAAAGAAAGTGCAAAGCGGTAATGAAGGTGACAAGACTGTTCAGAGCAGGAATTGTAATAATAAGGTTGTGAAGAAATTAACCATTGAGCTGAAGAAGGAAATTGTAGAAAAGCATGACCGTGGTATTCGTGTGACTGATCTGGCCTCGGAGTACAAGATGGCAAAGTCAACAATCTCAACTATTTTAAAGAAGAAAGCTGCCATCAAAGGAGCTGATGTGGCCAAAGGAGTAACTATGTTAACCAAGCAGAGGACGCAAGTGCTGGAAGAGGTGGAAAAACTTTTGTTAGTGTGGTTGAATAAGAAACAGCTGGCAGGTGATAGCGTTAGTGAGGAAAAAGCACAGGAGCCAATATGAGTGTAGTAAGTTGCTGAGTTTTAGTACACATGTAGATAAAGGTACTCACAAAGGTAAAATGTCAGTAGGCATTGAGCACAAAGTGCATACGGCGTCTGCAGGAAGAGTACATCTGAATGGCTTTTGCGGTGGGTACTCGGACAGGCCGCGCCGGTGGATGCTGATGCTTCCTGGAGCCTGGGACACACAGGGAGCCAGAGATGACATCACTTCCGGGACGCGGTGAGGGAATATCGACGCGTTTAAGGAGCATACGCTCCTTCTTCAGGTCTAGTTAGCGAGGCCTGAAGAAGGAGCGCATGCTCCATAAACACGTTGCCTATTCCTTCACCGCATCACGGAAGTGATGTCATCTCTGGCTCCCTGTGCGTCCCAGGCTCCAGGAAGCTCAGCATCCACCGGCGCGGCCCGTCCGAGTACCCACCGCAGAAGCTATTCGAATGTACCCTTCCCGCAGACGCCGTATGCACTTTGTGCTCAATGCCTACTGACATTTTACCTTTGTGAGTACCTTTATCTACATGTGTAATAAAACTCACTAACTTACTACACTCAGATTGGCGCCTGTGCTTTTTCCTCAGTTGTTCCAGAAGCTGCTTCTTGCTTTTCACTGGACTGCCTCTCAAGGTGTTAATGCATGGAGACCATGGACTTTCTTATAGTCTTTTCATGCTTCAGTAATTACCCTTATTCCCCAAGATGTACGTCAGACTTGTGTGCTTATACTAGGTTTGATGCAAGCGCCTACTCATCCGTGTGTTGATAGCGTTAGTGAAGCTATGGTCTGTGAAAAAGCCAGGAAATTGCACAGTGATTTGCAAAAACAACCCTCTACAAGTCTAAGTAGAAAGGCTGCGCTAAAAAGTCCCAATCATAAAAAAATTTGTTAAAACATATTAATAGTCCATAATGAAGAAATTGAATCCTCTTCTTAATGGCACCACAGTGACTGCAAACTATAAAAGTGTGCCCAACCACCGTAATAAAAATATGCTTACCATATGGCAAGCACAAAGGGCATTTGGCTATAACCCAGCCACGGCCTTTAGCTTGCAATTGATGACCAGATCGAAAACCCTGACAGGCAGGCTGGATGGCTGTGGATCTCCCCCTGTGATCATCTATAAAGTCCGTATTCGTATTTGCAGCAAATAACCAACTTCAAATTTTCACCAGTGGTGTGGTAGGTATTTGGCTACCAAATTTTGAGTGTCTACGACCCTCGAAACTCGATCGCTTTTTTTTTTTTTTGGAAAATGGGCCTATCTTAAGGTAAGGGGCCTGAAGCTGCAGCTCCAATAGCCCCTATGTTAATCCGGTCCTGTCAACAGAAATGATGTGGTACAGCTAGATATTATATGAAATGTTTTGAGTGCTTGGCTATCAAGATCAGCAGCCACTTAGATAGGCCATTAAAGCATCCCAGCAAACTATGAAATGGAAATTGGGCAAACCGGCATGATGGAAGGGGGATGGGGGAACGCAAATGCATTCTCTTTAAGAAAGAACGTATACTCTAAAAGTGTAAGGATGGTGCAATCCCCTTTTTAAAATAAAAGGATGTTAAAAATAATGATTTCTTCCACTGCTGTCTTGCGCTGAAGGGTAAGTCACTTTATCCTGGCAGATTGAACAGATTTAGTGGTTAACGGCTCATGGTGAGCAGAAGGCTGTTCCCATGGAAACGACTGCTGTTTATTTTGATTTTCTTCACTCAACCAGCCAGCACAGAAACATCAAAGCTCAACTTAGGTTACCTAGTCTGCTGATCAGCAGCTATTTTAAATTTTAAATGTGAGACCAGGTTTTCGTAATAATTCACACAATTTAAATATGGAAAGAGGAATGCTGTATAACCACTAACTATCTCTTGTTGGAGATAGCACAATCATAGCCAGATAAGAATAGCTATAGGAATCTGTACTGAAAAAAAAAAATAGAATTCTATGCTGGGTGACCGCTACAAAGAGCTTACATTTTATTTGCATATACAGAATGAATGTCTCCAAATGCTGGGATAGAAATGGCATATTCCAACAAACTTCCAAACTAGTTCCTAATGTATCTGATAGATTCATTGTAATTATCATACCAAGTAGAATCTTCTTTTTTTCAGGGATAAAGCAAATTAGATGGCTGTGAAAAGTTGTCCAGACAACAGATGATTGTTGGATGCACATGCAGGATCCAAAACTAAAATCTTGATTACTACAAATTTCCATATGAACATGAATTGTCATGTTTCAAGAGTAAATCTTATAAAAGGGCAAATTGTTCATTCATTTCTATTTCCAGATAAAAGTTGCCTTGTTTAATGCTGCAAGCATAACCAAGCTGCTTCCATACTGTTCAATCACTGTACAAGATTTGTGGCTACTGTCTTTCAGATGATACACCAATTTCTATTTAAAAACCTGTCTTCTGTATCCCTCCTAAAATGTGTCCCGACCAAGCTGCTTACATACAGTGCCTTGAAAAAGTATTCATACCTAAATTTTCCACATTTTGTCATGTTACAACCAAAAACAATAAATGTATTTTATTGGGATTTTATGCGATAGACCAACACAAAGTGGCACATAATTGTGAAGTGGAAGGAAAATGATAAATGGTTTTCAATTTTTTTTACAATTAAATATCTGAAAAGTTTGACGTGCATTTGGATTCAGCCCCCTTTACTCTGATACCCCTAACTAAAATCTAATGGAACCAATTCCCTTCAGAAGTCATCTTATTAGTAAATAGAGTCCACCTGTGTGTAATTTAATCTCAGCATAAATACAGCTGTTCTGTGAAGCACTCAGAGGTTTGTTAGAGAACCTTAGTGAACAAACAACATCATGAAAGCGAAGGAACACGTCAGGGATAAAGTTGTGGAGAAGTTTAAAGAAGGGTTAGGTTATAAAAAAAATATCTTAAGCTGTGAACATCTCACAGAGCACTGCCCATCATCTGAAAATGAAAAGAGTATGGCACAACTGCAAACCCACCAAGACATGGCCATCCACCTAAAGTGACAGGCCGTGCAAGGAGAGAATAAATTTAGAGCAGCAGCCAAGAGGCCCATGGTAACTCTGGAGGAGCACCAGGGATCCACAGCTCAGGTGGGAGAATCTGTCCACAGGACAACTATTAGTCGTGCACTCCAAAAATCTGGTCTTTATGGAAGAGTGGCAAGAAGAAATCCATTGTTGAAAGAAAACCATAAGAAGTCCAATTTGCGGTTTGCGATAAGCCATGTGGGGGACACAGCAAACATATTCCACAGAAGGTGCTCTGGTCAGATGAGACCAAAATTGAACTTTTCGGCCTAAAAGCAAAAAGCTAACACTCACATCACCCTTAACACACCATACCCATCATGAAACATGGTGGTGGCAGCATCATGTTGTGGGGATGCTTTTCTTCAGCAGGGACAGGGCTGGTCAGAGTTGATGGAAAGATGGATGGAGCCAAATACAGGGCAATGACCCTAAACATACAGCCAGAGCTACAATGGAATGGTTTAGAATGATCGAAGCATATTCATGTGTTAGAATGGCCCAGTCAAACCCCAGACCTAAATCCAATTGAGAATCTGTGGCAGGACTTGAAAATTGCTGTTCACAGACGCTCTCCATTCAATCTGACAGAGCTTGAGCTATTTTGCAAAAAAGAATAGGCAAAAATTTCACTCACTAGTTTTGCAAAGCTGGTATAGACATCCCCAAAAAGACTTGCAGCTTTAAATGCTACGAAAGGTGGTTCTACAAAGTATTGACTCAGGGGGACTGAATACCAATGCGCACCACACTTTTCACATATTTATTTGTAAAAAAATGTGAAAATGATTTATCATTTTCCTTTCGGTTTACAATTATGTGCCATTTTGTGTTGGTTATTAGAAGATAAAATCTGCCATGTTTTGCTCTATTTGCTGTCCATTCAAGTGATCACATATTGTATGGACAATGAACAAATTTAACAAAAACCTAATTGAAGTCTATATTTTTAATATTTTGAGAACTAGGGGATACAGGGGTGGGAGAGGTGTGGAGAATGTGGGCTGTGGTTTTAAAGTGCTTTTGTGCACTCTGTTTTAACATATTTTATAGCTTTTAGGACACTGCACTGAGGTACTATGAAAAAAAGCTCAACAACTATACTACAAAATTGTTGTATTAAACATAAACTTGGTGCAGTGCTATACCAAAATCTATATAACCCCCCCCCTCAATTTACACATCAAAGTGCCAGTACTGTAAACAATAAATGCAATCAATTTACTGTGCAACCAGAGCTATTAACACCTAAGTGCAGATGTTAACTATTGATACTAAATTTCATGCCACTGACTAATTTGTAAAAATTTGAGAGCTCTAGCTTCTTATAGCTTCTGTAGTGGCTGCTACTTCCACTGATCAGTTCAGGCCTATTACTTCTTAAAGCTGGTGTCACAGCCCAAAATACCTAAAATGCCCCTCCCCCCAATGGAAATGAATCACATTGGGTTGCTGAGATTGGAATTAATCCAAGCTAAATGTTAACCGTTAAAAAAAAAAGAAAAAATCAATTACGCATCTAAAATGTGATGCCAAAATACAGCATCACTGACGCAGTCGATGAAAATAGGAACTCAACATCACATACCGCCTAAAGGCATACCCCATGTGAGTGTGCTGGAATACACAAACAACACGAGAGACAAATCACAGCTGTTCAATGTGTTTTATGCACCGCCATGAGAAAGTGGCCAGTGTAGTGCCACAAAACGTGTTGATGATGTCTTATCCTATTCTGTGAGCATTGAATATTGAATCACTAAAGCCATTTCTCAGCTTCTCCTTGACATTTGGGTGCCACTGATGACACCACTTTCCCATCTTTTGGGGCTCATAGACCTCTTACTGTGAACACACTAGAATCCTGAGCGTAGGATCGTCCAGATCACCCAACCTAGCATCAAAAAGCGACCTTAAGCCCCATACACACGGTAGGATTTTCCGATGGATTCTGTCCTATCCTACAATGTTGTCGGAAAATCAGACCGTGTGTAGGCACCATCGGACAGTTTCCATCAGATTGTCCGACGGACAAAGTCCTATCTCCTGCTGGATAGATTTTTTGACAACAAAGTCCGATCACACCAAATCCGATCGTGTGTAGCTTAGTCCGACGGACAAAGTGCTACGCATGCTCAGATCACATTACAAGACCAAACCTATTGGCTACTAGCCTCTACGTAGTCCCGTCGTAGGCAACAAACGTCACCACGTTCAGAATGATCGGATTTTCCGACAACTTTGTCCAACCGTGTGTACGCAAAACCAACATCAGACAAAGTATGACGGACATGGTCTGACGGACCTGGTCCTCGGATAATCCGCGCGTGTGTATGGGGCTTTACTCTGCTCAGGGACAATCGTATTTCCTGCAGGCTTTCACTCCAGGTTGTCTGATTCCCCATTAGGGAGTTCAGCAACCTTACAAATGTGAATACACCATTGCATTTTACCTTCTCATCATATAGCATATCCAACTATCTGACAAACTACTACATAATAAGGAACTTTCCCGTGGCCTTTTTTGTTATTTTCTCCTCATCTTTAAAGGCACCCCAGTTATGTAATGTAAAGGATTAGGGTTTCTTTCCTCGCATTGCCTTCAAAGCGTATTTCTTTGTATAATTTGTAGCTATATATGTGGGGCAGCCATACTTGTCAATTACATACATAGGTTCTGCTTGCTGTGTTGCAGTGCTACACAGTTGTAGTTGTGCTTTATGCAGGTTTATGAGTTAACCAACTCATTAATAAAACAATGAGGCTGATCTCTTATATACTTTCCCTTTAACCATTATCTACATTTTCTACATTAAGTAATATATATATATAAAAGGCCACAGATCACATTGTTACAGAGTGTAGATATCACACCAGTCTTCAAAAATTCACCAAAATCTTCAGGATTTTAAAAAGCCAGCAATTGTCTTTGCTACTTTGCTTCCTTACAGTGTAATTTCACCAAAAAGACAGGTGCCCTTTTAGGCCTCATGCACACTGGATGTTATAAAAAAAATAGCTGTAGAAAGCTGTAGCTGTAGAATGAGTTTTTCCAGTGTTTTTGCAGTAGTGTTTTTCAGCGTTTTTTGGCTTTTTTTCTTTAACCAAATTATACTCCCACGAAAGCTTATAGCTCAAAAAAGCTGATAAACACAGAATAGCTGCATGTTTCTGCGTTTTTTAAGCTTTTTTCAGTTAGAGCGTATTTAAAGCAGAAAAACTCCTCTTAAAACCCACTAGTTCTGTTTTTTTGTTCCAGCCAGAAAACACCCTGCCAAAAACTGCTGATAACAGCCTATGTGTACATAGACACATAGGATAACATTCTGGGGAGTTCACTGGCTGCAGAAAAAAACGTCTGAAGCCAAAAACAGCAGCTGTAAAAACGTCCAGTGTGCATTAGGCCCAGTGTTGCCAACCGTCAGTATTTTTACTGGCAGCCAGTAAAAAACAGGCAATTTTCTCCTGCCAGTAAATGCCAGAAAAAAATATGGCTGTGACGCTTGGCTTGGTCTGGAGCCGGCTGAGACCATCCGAGTGCCTGCTACAGTGTGATAGGGCGGCTCTGGCAGAGGCGGTGCCTGAGCATGTTGTGTGATGTCATGGTGCAATGGAGCCAAGCAGAGCGGACAGAGCCTCGTGTCTTCGGTATGGGAGCAAGGCAGGCTGGGACCGGGACCGTTAGTGCTGTTTAGACTGGATTGGACTGGAGGGACTACTTGGCTTGGAGAGAGACTGTCACTGTGACTCAGGAGGGGACATATTGTGCCAGTGAGATGTCATCATCATCTGTGCTGCTGCACACTGCTGTCAGTGTCACTGTGAGAGTCAATTTTATGTGTGTGCCGACCATTCTAATTTCTTGCCCTCCTGTCTCCTGTCCCTGAGCTACTTACTTTAATCGAAAATAAAATAAGAAATATGTTTTTTGCCTTATTATCTACCTTAAATCATATTGCTAATTGCATATTGTATGTTTGTAGCCTAAATACTCAAATTTGCACTTAAAACTGTCATTTTGTAACTTTTGTGAATGCCAGTAAAAACCTGGCTGTGCCAGTAAATGGGTGTTGTGTCAGTGTTGGTAGGTTGGCAACACTGATTAGGCCTTAGTGGAAATAATTATTGTACAGAATCTGAAAAGCGCATTTGGGAAACACTTTCTTTTTTTTTTTACATTCTATTTAAGAAAAGTGACAGTTGAGAAAACTTTGTGAAATAACAAGATCTTTACAGTCTTCCCAATAGCAGCTTACATTAAACCCACACGGTTATTAGAGTGTTTCTTGGTTTTGCTTGTATTTACATATTGAGATTTTATTTTTATTTGTGAAGTCTTCCTAATAGCCACAACTATTTGCAATTGGTATTTGAATTAAACATACATTTATTTCATTGCACAACAAGTGGCTGGAGGGTAAGAGGAGATGAGCTGTCGGTTTCATTTTAGTTCTAAACTAAATATTTTAGGGCATGTATAATTCTTACAAGTGTGAAGACAGTTAAGACCTAGCCTGGAAGACATGAAGAGATCCCAGCAAAAGGACATGAATTCTCCGTAAGTAGAATAGAATTAACCCTGGGCTAAACTCAATGCATCATTGCTCACGGAACACAGCTTATATTCATGTCGCTTGCTAAGTTCACAAATGAAATTATGTATATATAGTGAACAATGCAAGACCAGACAGACAAAAATAATATCTGGCTCATTTAATAAGGCAAGTAGTGGTGTGCCAAGTTTGGTAGACAACTAATCAGCAATCATGAGACTTTGTTCTGACCATAAGTTGTCTGAAAGATGAAATCTAATTGGTTAAAAAGGAATAATGCAATGTGCAGATCGTCAGTGTCATTTGGATGATGGAAATGAGGAAATTAATATTTTAGAAAATAAGTATTCGTGCTAAAATCCTTATGCCGCGTACACACGATCGGAATTCTCGTCGGAAAAAAATGTTTTTTCCAACGGAATTCCGCTCAAACTGTCTTGCCTACACACGATCACACCAAATTCCAACGGAAATTCCGACAGAAAAAGACCGCTGGGCATACACACGGTCGGAAAATCCGATGAAAAGCTCCCATCGGACTGTTTCCATCGGAAATTCCGACCGTGTGTACGCTGCATTAAAGTGCATGTTTAGACAAAACACAAATAAATCAGTACAACTCTTTAGTGCTTGCACATTTCCTTATGTTTTGTCTCTTTAAAAATGCTGCAAGAACAAAAAAGTATCTGTTAATCTGCCAGAGACAAATTCTGAGTTTAAATATAGAAACATTCCCTTCTCTTTTTGTCCAAACTCCCCATCATGTAACGCAATGCTGTATCTTGCTCTTGTTTTGAACTTTGTCTGACACAGTTAGGCTGCTTTCACACTGGGGCGGTGCGGGGCGGCGACGGTAAAGCAGCGCTATATTTAGCGCTGCTTTACCATCGTTTTACCCGCGGTATGCGGCCGCTAGCGGGGTGGTTTTAACCCCCGCTAGCAGCCGCAAAAGGGTTAAAAACCTCCGCAAAGTGCCGCTGCAGCGGCGGTTTGCGGGCGGTATCCCCGCGGTTTCCCATTGATTTCAATGGGAAGGAGCGGTATAGGAGCGGTAAATACACCGCTCCTTCACCGCTCCAAAGATGCAGCTAGCAGGACTTTTTTTGCGGTCCTGCTAGGGCACCGCTCCAGTGTGAAAGCCCGCCGGCTTTCACACTGGAGTGAATGGAGTGAATGGGGCCGGAAAACCGCCCAGTGTGAAAGCAGCCTTACTGTTTTCCTTTTTATGTTTTTGTTCAATAAAAACTTTTGTAAACAAAAAAAAAAAAAGAAATGCAGGGACAATATTTCAGTAGTGGAGTAATGCATAGTATTATAAGCACAACAGAAAGGTATTTTTTTTCTACTTTATGTGGAGTTCCCTTCACAAAGAATACTCTTAACAAAATAAACATCTATTATTAAAAACAATAAAATAAGATAATTTTATATATATATATATATATATATATATATATATATATATATATATATATATACAGTATCTCACAAAAGAGTATCTCACGTTTTTGTACATATTTTATTATATCTTTTCATGTGACAACACTGAAGAAATGACACTTTGCTACAATGTAAAGTAGTGAGTGTACAGCTTGTATAACAGTGTAAATTTGCTGTCCCCTCAAAATAACTCAATACACATCCATTAATGTCTAAACTGCTGGCAACAAAAGTGAGTACACCCCCAAGTAAAAATGTCCAAATTGGGCCCAATTAGCCATTTTCCCTCCCCCGTGTCATGTGACTCATTAGTGTTACAAGGTCTCAGATGTAAATGGGGAGCAGGTGTGTTAAATTTGGTGTTATCGCTATTAATCTCTCATACTGGTCACTGGAAGTTCAACATGGCACCTCATTGCAAAGAATTGTTGCTCTACATAAAGATGGCCTAAGCTATAAGAAGATTGCCAAGACCATGAAACTGAGCTGCAGCACGGTGGCCAAGAGACCATACATTGGTTTAACAGGACAGGTTCCACTCAGAACAGGCCTCGCCATGGTCAACTAAAGAAGTTGAGTGCACATGCTCAGCGTCATATCCAGAGGTTGTCTTTGGGAAATTGACGTATGAGTGCTGCCAGCATTGCTGTAGAGATTGAAGGGGTGCGGAGTCAGCCTGTCAGTGCTCAGACCATACGCCACACACTGCATCACATTAGTCTGCATGGCTGTAATCCCAGAAGGAAGCCTCTTCTAAAGATGATGCACAAGAAAGCCTGCAAACTGTTTGCTTAAGACAAGTAGACTAAGAACATGGATTACTGGAACCATGTCCTGTGGTCTGATGAGACCAAGATAAACCTATTTGGTTCAGATGGTGTCAAGTGTGTGTGGCGGCAACCAGATGAGGAATGCAAAGACAAGTGTGTCTTACCTACAGTCCATGGTGGTGGGAGTGTCATGGTCTGGGGCTGCATGAGTGCTGCCAGAACTGGGGAGCTACAGTTCATTGAGGGAACCATGAATGCCAACATGTGCTGTGACATACTAAAGCAGAGCATGATCCCCTCCCTTCGAAGACTGGGCCGCAGGGCAGTATTCCAACATATAACGACCCCAACTACACCTCCAGAATGACCACTGCCTTGCTAAAGAAGCCGAGGTAAAGGTGATGGACTGGCCAAGCATGTCTCCAGACCTAAACCCTAGTGAGCATCTGTGGGGCATCCTCAAATGCAAGGTGGAGGAGCGCAAGGTCTCTAAAATCCATCAGCTCTGTGATGTCATCATGGAGGAGTGGAAGAGGACTCCAGTGGCAACCTGTGAAGCTCTGGTGAACTCCATGCCCAAGAGGGTTAAGGCAGTGCTAGAAAATAATGGTGGCCACACAAAATATTGACACTTTGGGCCCAATTTGAACATTTTCACTTAGGGATGTACTCACCTTTGTTGCCAACTGTTTAGACATTAATGGCTGTGTGTAACATTATTTTGAGGGGAAAGAAAATTTACACTGTTATACAAGCTGTACACTCACTACTTTGCATTGTAGCAAAGTGTAATTTCTTCAATGCTGTCACATGAAAAGATATAATAAAAATATTTACAAAAATTAAAGGAGTATACTCACTTTTGTGAGATACTGTTTATGAATATATATATATATATATATATATATATATATATATATATATATATATATATATATATGCTTTTGCCGCTATCGATATGATATTCACTCTCTTCTCCCGGCAGGGGGAGCAGACAATTGCTTTGCAGGAGAGATTTCCCTGTCATCACTGTCTGTGTTGATGGGGGAATTGTGTGAGTTTCTTTCCTGCAACCTGTGGATGAAGGGAAGAAATTTGCACCGTATATGGCCTGTCTAAGTTGCTGCAAACAGATTGTCTACCATTAGTCTAAAAACTCAATTAAACTTGATCTAACCTACTTTGCACATTCATAGGTCAGTTATCTTTGCTACAGTGAACTAGCAATTCTCTAGGTGTTTTTATTTTTTTTATTTCATAAAATCATCTCTTATTCCAGTTCCTAGTTTAATAGTATTTATTTAAAATAAAACAAATATTTTACAGTTTTACAGGGCTTAGCAATAAAAGAATGTGAACTATTTTGCTGGACCTGCCTGTAGCCAAAGTTTTTTTTTTTCCTATCATAAAGGATAATGCAGCATATAGAACATCTTGTTTTGTTTCTCCTTTTTAACTTTATTATGTGTCCTATAACATAGGTCTCGGGATCCCTGGCTATCAAGCATCTAAGCTTCATAAACTTGCCATTTCTGTTTAATATTTTAAAGATTAAAGAAATATCTGTGCAGTAGAGCTGCATGATTCTGGCTAAAATGAGAATTATAATTTTTTTGCTTAGAATAAAGATCACAATTCTCTCGCGATTCTCACGACGTAACATCATCTTTCACATTATACAAAAAAATTGGGCTAACTTTACTGTTTCTTTTCTTTTAAATTCATTAAAGTGTATTTTTTCCCAAAAAACTGCGTTTGAAAGAATGCTGCGCAAATACAATGTGACATAAAATATTGCAACAACCGCCATTTTATTCTCTAGGGTCTCTGCTAGAAATAAATATAAAATGTTTGAAGGTTCTAAGTAATTTTCTAGCAAAAAATACTGATTTTATTTTGTAAGCAACAAGTGTCAGAAAAAGGTGGTTAAACTGACCTAATTTACACACCAAAGTTCATTCCTGTGATCTAAAAGAACTAAATGACACTTGGTTTATAGTTACAGTATCTCACAAAAGTGAGTACACCCCCTCACATTTTTGTAAATATTTTATTATATCTTTTTATGTGACAACACTGAAGAAATGACACTTTGCTACAATGTAAAGTAGTGAGTGTACAACTTGTATAATGCCCCGTACACACGGTCGGAAATTCCGACCACAAAATCCGTCAGATTTTTTCAGATGGATTTTGTCCGACACTGGTGCTGCATACACACGGTCGGACAAAGTTGTCGGAAAATCCGATCATCCTGAACGTGGTGACGTTCGTTGCGTACGACGGGACTACGTAGAGGCTAGTAGCCAATAGCTTTGGTCTTGTAATGTGATCTGAGCATGCATGGCACTTTGTTCGTCGGAATTCGCTACACACGATCGGAAAAAGTCTGATAGGACTTTGTTGTCGGAAAATTTGAGAACAGCATTACAGTGTAGATTTGCTGTCCCCTCAAAATAACTCAACACACAGCCATTAATGCCTTAACCGCTGGCAACAAAAGTGAGTACACCCTATTCATCAAGGCTAGAAAAAAAACATAAGGACATCTCCATATCAATACAATATCAATCCAACATCCCCTTCTCTGGGTCATAGTTGAGACCAAATAACCTATAGCCAATAGTATTGGATGTATAAAATGCAATAAGTCAGGTAACATTGAATAGATAACAAATATACAAGAGCTTCAGATAAATGTAAGAATTTGAATAAAAAAAAAAAAACACATACCATTTTAGTTCATCAATTGTGTTGAAGACAGTAATGATAAAAAATAGTAATAAAAAAAAAATTACCAACAAGAGTAACAATAGTAATCAGTAAAGCAGTTATGGCTGTCTTCTAACCATTAAAAGAAATGTAACCACTTATACACTGCATACAGTGTTCCGGTTTGTACAAGTATACATTTATTTCTGATTATCTGTGCTGGTAAAGGTATGAATGAGTATTCAGGCTTGAATTGCTGGTGGTCCTCACCAGTCACTTACAGGGTTAGGCAATGGTGGATTGAAGATTACAGGCCAAAGTAATGGGGTCTTTCAATTGCATGTGGTCATTACTTAGCGTTAGACAACCCTCCTGGGGCATACAGTTCCCTGATCTACCCCTACCTCCATTCCACCTTACATGGCTCTTAAAAAAAAAAAAAAAAGGAGCAATGTTGAACTTGAGATAACATGGAGCAGGGGTTATTTTTGTTCACTTTGAGCTCAGCAGGGCTAACTGTGGCATGGCAGATGCTTTCATGTTACTTCACAGTCATCTATTCCTTCATGCCATGGTTCTGCAATTCCAACTTTTAATGCCCAATGGAGCAGTATCCAGTGCCACTGGCACCCCCAGAATCTGGGTGGGGCGCTAACACAGGATTTACATCTGGATGTATTGAGCAGCTTTTCCAGGAACTGAACTGTGACCCCCGTCACTCTGGCTAACAGCTGTCACCTCGGGTGTTCTCGCCTCCCTACCGCTCTCCTGGGATTGGTTGTGGGGAGCCTGCAGCTGGCTGCATTATCTCCACAGGGACCAATCTCAAATTGTAATCCTCTCTGTTCGAAGAACATACACATAATGTACATACACAAATACACACTTTCAGTTATAGAGTTAATATTTCAGAAATATAAAATAAGCAAATCATTCCACAATGTTTAATCATTAAAAATACAAGAGATTTTTGGGATGTTTGGGTCTCAAATTTTCTTATGTATAATTTTGACTGCCGGTATTGGAATTATGACAATATTTTTTACAACATGCATCCTACTCCTCCTGGTTGTACCCTCCCTCCCTCCTCCTCTTCTTTAACCCTTCTCCTGCTGCCCCACTTTCTCCTGGTTCTCTCCTACTCTACACATTGGGTATATCCAAGTATGTATACAGTTTGTGGGACCCCTACTGAACCATACGTCATTCTCATTATGCTCATTCATCAATCTTTAATATCGTTCTGGTCTAAACACTTTGTTACCCTAAGCTATATATGGCTACAGGTTACACAGTATGCAATGCAATATGTCACACATATGTAAACTTTGAGCTCACTTACCATTTGTATGTTTGTAAAACTTCTCCTAATCTCATGAAAACGTATTAAATAAGAAAAAAAAAACAAAGAGATTTTAAAACTGTGTTGCCAATTGTTGGGGGATTTCTGCCGAATTACAAATATGTAATAAATTGCAGTTTACCACTAGTCCTTAAAGCTGAATCTCCCTTGTAGTAGGGCTGTGCCTGCATTGCAAGAGTTAACAGTGCTTCTGTGTCTACTGTCCCTTGCCATGGTCCCTGCATTGGTCTTAATGACATCAAAGGCACTACAGCACTTGGGTGCCTTTGATGTCATCAAGACCAATGCAGAGACCATGGCAAGAAACAGTCCACCACTGTAGCATAGGGGAGCGCAGTTTGCTGGGGAGGATTAAAGCGTTTGCTAACATAACAAAAAAAAAAAATGGATCCTTTTCCCTTAACCAGTTCCCGAACACCCACCGCAATTGGCTGCGCTAATCGCCATATAGGTACGTCACTCGCTCCTGCGGCGATTGGATTCATTACAGAACCAATTGATCTTCAGGTCCATGACAATAATTTCTGGCCTGGACCTGCTGATCAGTTCTGGCGAATGACAGAGCCTCCTCTGCCTGTGTAATGTAAACACAGGCAGAGGAAGTGATGTCATCTCCCCTCGTGGAGCCCGTTTTAGTTCCAGCGAGTGCGGAGACGACATCTACAGTAAGTACACCAAACACTACACTAATACCAGGACACGTAGGCCCAATTTTAACCCTCTGATCGCCACCCCTCCCCCCCAGTTAACCCTTTCACTCCCTGTCACAGTGTCATTAAGTGCAGTTTTGCGATTTTTTTACTGATCACTGTAACAGCGTTAGGACAGTTAGCGGTAGTCCCAAATAGGTTTAGGGTACCCGCCATATAGTCCCTAATAAAGTTTTACCCCTTGATCACCCCCAGTTAACCCTTTCACTCCCTGTCACAGTGGCATTAGTATAGTGTACAGATCTTTTTTCTGATCATGGTATTAGTGATATGGGTGACGCTAGTTAGCGTCGCGTCAGTTAGTGTCAGCTACAATCCCAGAAAGCGTCAGATTTTAACCCTTTGATTGCCAGTAGCACTAACACACACGCACACACCATACTCTCTCCAGTACTAGAATAGTGTTTAAACCAGGGGTCTCCAAACTATGGCCCTCCAGTTGTTCAGGAACTACAATTCCCATCATGCCTAGTCATGTATGTTAATGTCAGAGTTTTACAATGCCTCATGGGACGTGTAGTCCTGCAACAGCTGGAGGACCGTAGTTTGAAGATCCCTGGTATAAACAGAACTATACTAGCATCCCCAATAGTATAGTGTTCCCAAAAAACGTGACGTCAGCAGGATCAGTCCAGACACCTGCCAGCACGTGCGTTTAGCCCCTCTGCCCAGCCCACCCAAGTGCAGGATCAGTAGATCACTGTCACTTACAATACACAGTACACAAAACCGCAGAATTAGCAGAGTCACATCTGATTTGCAGCATTGTATACATCCCAATAAGCTGTCTGCATTGATGAGTCCCTGATTAATTTTCTGCCCCAAAACAGTATCTCCCCAGCAAGCGTGCCAAATATGGGGTCAAAATGTATAAGCTCTGTGACAGGGCAACAGGCTATACATGTAGTTTCCAGATTTACGGGTAAATGATGGCAGTGTGGAGCCCCCTGACTGACCAGACTACATAGGGGGCAGCGGTAAGATTGTTTGGGACTTGGTGTCACCCTTATTCGGAAAGGGGTACTATTTATATGTGGACAATTATTACACAAGCATGGCAATTTTTAGTTACCTTTTTGATTCTGGAATTGCCGCATGTGGCACTGTGCAACCTAATCGATGGGGCTTCCCCCAACGGCTTGTAGATTCCCGACTTAAACGGGGGAGGGAGTCTGCTTGAAGTGTAATAAATTGCTTGCAGTGAAGTGGAGGGACACACTGAAACTTTTTGCTCTGTCTTCCATTCACGCAGATACGACTGCCCAAATTACAACGGCGGCTGATGTTGTTGAGATGCCTCCTTTGTGTCCATGAATACAACCTTAAGATGGGAGGGGTGGACTTTAAAGACCAAATGATGCAGTGAGCCAGCTGCATGAGGCATGAGGCATTTTCCGGATGTCCTCCCTGGTACCTCTACCCAAAGATCACCCCAAAGAAGATGTGTCTGTAGAAAACACAGATATAGGCATGACACCCTTTATTATTGTCCCTCCTGTCCTGGCCAACCTGGTCTCTGCATCGGTGACTGTTTCCGTCGCTAACACACACTAGTTGAGTATTAGGATAGGGTACAGCATAGAGCTGGGTGATTTTCTAAAAAAAAAAAAAAAAAAAAAAGAACTAGATTCACGATTCAAATCAAGTTTTTTATTTTTTTGATGGACACCACGCCGGTCCTAAGGAGCTGCGGAGAAAGTTTTTAGGCAAGGCCATGGCTTTGGCCTAGTCTGCAGCATCCGGCCTTGCGGACTAGGCCGAAGCCACGGCCTCGCCTAAAAACTCCTGCCCACAGCTCCTCAGGACCAGTGCGGTGTCAGCACCGTTCCTGGTGAAAAAGAAAATCTAAAAAATCGATTTGCTGAAAATTTGAATCGATTTGACCTCTCAACTCGATTCAAGATTCAAATAGATTTTTTTCCCAGCCCTAGTACAGCACAGCACAGTCCTAGGGCAAACTTTCACACAGGGTCTCGAAAGGTGTTGGATGGCCATCGCATTTTGATAGAAGCTTGAATGTTTATAGTTACAATAAAAGTGTAAAAAACAAAAAAAAAGAATAAAAAAATAAAATAAAGAAAAAGCATAAAATAGTTGTTGTTTTATTGTTCTTACTGTTTTACTGTATTTTATGCTATACTGTAATGTTTTATTGTTACTGTGTTTTATTGTGTTTGCTTTGCAAATATGTCATTTTAATGTGAACCATTGTTTGCTTTGCAGGTACGCCATTCAGATGCAGCACTGATTTGTTTATCTTGATAGCAACAGGGTTTGTTCTTACAATATGTAAATCAGCGACTCCAGTGCTGTAGGAGGTGATTTCACCACCACAGTTTAAAAAAAGAGCATATATGTCAAAGCTTAGGGCAGGGGTGGACATTAGAGGCGGATAGCCCCTATGCTTCGGAATATATTTTTATTTACTTTTCTTGGCAGAGATTTCTTCATCCACATCGATCGTTGTGAATGGAGGAATCTGTTAGGTTCTTTTTTTTTCGTTCAGCCCATGGGCATGAAAATATACAGATATAAAGTAACAGTTAAGAATGGTAGGAAATAATAAATTGAATAAAATTGCAGGGCGGTATTTAAATGATGGGCGTACCACTGATCAATTGATGTAAATGGAGGAATCTGTTAGTTTAGGTTAGCACAGGCTGCATTAAAAAAAAGAACATTACAATATATGCCCAACAAGGACCAGCGACATACTGGTATGTTGCTGGAATTTAAATGGTTATACCGGAATGATGCATGCAGGTTTAGGTATCATCTTGGTATCGTTTTTTCAGCCCCCCTCCCGCCATCTTCCATGGTTTTCTTGGGCTCTCCTGCAGCCGGTGCTTCCGCCAACAGACCATAGAGCTAATCGGAGACCAGACGGCTCCAATTATCTCTATGGCACCGGAAAAAAAAAGAAACCGGAAGCTATGAGCATTTCATGACTTAGAGTTACTGCCCTTGATCTGGCAAAACCGAACAGTAGACCTCCTCTGTAAATCTAAAGTGGTAGCCTGTAAAGGCTTTTAAAGGCTTTTAAAAATGTATGTAGTTTGTGGCCGCTGCATGAGCGTGCGCAATTTTAAAGCATGTCATGTTTGGTATCTATGTGCTTGGCATAAGATCATCTTTTATCTTTTATCTTTTACCAAACATTTGGGCAATATAGTGTGTTTTTGTGCATTAGAATTCAAAAAGTGTTTTTTTTTTTCCCAAAACAATTGCATTTGGAAAATAGCTGTGCAAATACTGTGTGGAAAAAAAAATGCAATACCCACCATTTTAATCTGTAGGGCACTTGCTTTAAAATATATATATATATATATATATATATATATATATATATATATAAATAATGTTTGGGGGTCCAAAATGATAATTTTTGCATGTAAACAAAAGGTGTCAGAAAGAGCTTGGTCTTCGAGTGGTTAGAAGAGTGACCCCCCCCAAATGACCCCTTTTTTGGGAAGTAGACACCCCAAGCTATTTGCTCAGAGGCATGTTGAGTCCATGGAATATTTTATATTTTGCCACAAGTTTCGGAAAAATTACCAACATTTATTTTATTTCTTTTACACAAAGTTGTCACCAAATGATATATTGCCCATGCATGCCATGGGTATGTGTGAAATTACACTTTAAAATACATTCTGCTGCTTCTCCTGAGTACCAGGATACCACATGTGCGAGACTTTTTGGGAGATTATCCATGTACAGGACCCCAAAAACCAATCACCGCCTTCAGGATTTCTAAGGGCGTAAATAGTTGATTTCACTCCTCACTACCTATGACAGTTTCGGAGGCCATGAAGTACCAAGATAGCACAAAACACCCCCAAGTAACTCCTTTTCAAAAAAAGTAGACACCCCAAGGTATTTGCTAAGAGGCATGGTAAGTAAAATATATGGCAAAATATAAAATATTCTATGGACATATTCATATTGAGAGACATATTCCTCAACATGTCTCTCGGAAAATAGCTTGGCGTGTCTACCTTTCAAAATTGGGCAATTTTTTTTTGCATGGGGGGGGGGGTTTGTGCTATCTTGACATTTCAGGGTCGCCAAACTGATAGGGAGTGAGGAAGTGAAATGAGCAATTTACACCCTTTGAAATTCTTTCGGGGGTTCTGTATGTGGCTAGGCTCTCAAAAAGTCTCACACATGTGGTATCCCCGTACTCAGCAGAAGCAGCAGAATGTATTTGGTGTGTTGTTCACATATACCCATGTGTGAGCAATATATAATTTCAGTGACAACTTTGTGACAACTTTTTATTGGTAATTTTTCAAATGTAATATTCAATGGGCTCAACATGCCTCTCAGCAAATTCCTTGGGGTGTCTACTTTCCAAAAAGGAGTAATTCGTTTTTTTTTTGTACTGCCCTGTCATTTTAGCATCTCGACAAATGAGATAGGCAGTCATAAACTAAAAGCTGCGTAAATTCCAGTAAATGTACCATAGTTTGTAGGCGCTATAACTTTTGCACAGACCAATAAATATACGCTTGTTGCATTTTTTTTTGCACCCAAGACATGTGGCTGAAAACATTTTGACCTAAATGTATGACAAATATTTAGTTTATTGGATTTTTTTATAACAAAAAGTAAAAAATATAATTTTTTTTCAAAATGTTTAGTGTTTTTTGCCCAGTGGTGATCAAATACACCAAAAGAAAGCTCTATTTGTGGGGAAAAAAAGGCCGCACATTTAGTTTGGGTACAGCATTGCATGACTTTGCAATTACCAGTTTAAGCAGCACAGTGTCAAATTGCAAAAAGTGCTTTGGTCATTAAGGGGGTAAGACCTTCTGGTCCTTAAGTGGTTAAAGCATGTTATACAGCACAGTGCCTGTGCTGTGTAATTTGACCCCCTGTAACACCTAAAAAACCTGGCCGATCCTACCTGGCTATACCCTCCCCCCTGTAAACTGATCACGATTTATACAGCGTGAGCTGGAGTTCACCTTTAAGTTAGCCAAGTCCATTTAAATCTGCTAGCGCATATAACACTATGGATGGGGAAGCTACTGAGATACCTTTGGACAGTAGCACTATCAGTCTAGGGAGTGGGTACTGTTATATGCACTAGCAGATTTAAATGGACTTGTCAAACTTAAAGGTGAACTCCAGTTCACACTTTATAAGCAGTTACAACAACGTATCGGAATCTCTCCCCATCTCCTTGGTTTCAAAAACTATATGTCACATTCTGTAATTTAAATGTGTACATTTCCAGCCTTGATTGTGTGTCTTGGCTCAGATAGGAAGGAAGGCTAAAAGAAGCTTTACAGTGCTGCAGTTCACAGGAGGAGAGAGAAAGGAGAGAATAACAGGGAGAGACGATAAGACACCATCCTTGTAAGTTTAACTATTTTGCATCTCCCAGCCAGCAGAGTTTGTCCTGTCACCTCTCCTTTTCTTTTGCTACCTCCCTAATCTGTGTTCCCTCAGCACAGTCTGTCATTCATGTTGCTCTCTTACCCCTTCTGCAGTAAAGAGTACATCTCAAAGCTCTAAGCTGATTACTAGTGGCTTGGATTTTAGGCTGCTGCTGCTGTCATCCAATGAGTTTAAAATTCGGGCACTATAGTAGGTGATAAAATATACAATGTTTTGAAACAATTATGACTAATTTGGGTTAAAGTGGACCTTCACTTTTATGGAACACTTTCCATCACTACAATTCTACCCCCTCTACATTCTAAAAAGTAACTTTAGGTTTGTTAATTTACCTATTATTTTTAACTACTTGACCCTGCCCTGGAGGAGAATGAGTTCTCCTCCACTCCTGAAGCCTCCTAGAATACACACGTCACACCCCAGAACGCATCAGCTTCAACACAGACCAGATGAGGGCGGACCTTGAGGTGCGTCATCAGGGGGCTAACTGCCTCCACTCTTGAAGCCTCCTAGAATACACACGTCACACCCCAGAACGCTTCAACACAGACCAGAGGAGGGCGCACCTGGACATACGTCATCAGGGGGCTAAATGTCTCAATCTAGAAGAGGCAAACTGACTTCCAATAATGTCAGAAGGGAAAATGGCAGAGTGGGACCTGGCTTGCAATAGTGGATCACAGCAGTAAAATACTGGACTCAAATAGATGAAAAGAAAAAAAAAAGTACGATGAACATGAAGCAACCCTGTTATGATCCAAAGCTCCACAATCTAACATTATCATTCAGTATCAGTGGCCAGCAGGTTTGGTTGCACCATCCCAAATGCTTATGCAAATACCAGTTTGTGAAATAGAAAAAGCAAATACAGGCAGCCAACTGCTGTTTCTGTTAAGTGGCAATGTCTTGGCCTTGCAGTATGTCAGCCAGCCACTGGGATTTACATTGTGGATTGCAGAAGCGTGCATTTTACATCAGGTTTCACAAAGTTGATACCTTCATATACAGTAAAGGCTCCTGATCAGGCTGCATTAATGAGCACTAGTGTGGCTGCATTAATGAGCACTGGTGTGACCGCACTGATGGGCACTGGTGTGACTGCGCTGATAGGCACTGGTGTGGCTACGCTGATGGGCACTGATCAGGCTGCATTAATGGGCACTGGTGTGGCTACATAAATGGGCACTGGTGTGACTGCGCTGATGGGCACAGTTCATGCTGCACCAATAGGCACTGGTGTGGCTATGCCCTGTCCTATGCCCAATAGTGTAATGTTTTTACTTATGTTTTTTTTACGCAATTGCGTATAGTTTATATACTGTTTTTGTATGGGTTTATTAAAGTGGGCCAGTCTGGATGAAGTCCAGGGCCAAAGTGTTGCCCCAGTCCAGCCCTGGACAGAAATAGCATGTTAAAAAATGCAGAGGGCCCTAACATTAAAAAACAGTCCCACCGCAGTGGGAATACAACACATTTTGTAACTACTTATTCTAGACAGTATAAACAAATTACAGCAATTAAACAATGGGGGTTATTTACTAACGGAAAATCCACTTTGCACTGCAAGTGCACTTGGAAGTAAAGTCGCTGTAGATCCGAGGGGGACATGCAAGGAAAATAAAAAACAGCATTTTAGCTTACACATGATTGGATGATAAAATCAGCAGAGCTTCCCCTCGTTTCAGGTCTACCCCTTAGATTTAGAGCGACTGCACTTCCAAGTGCACTTTCAGTTCAAAGTGGATTTGCCTTTCGTAAATAACCCCCAATGTCTTCCTATTTTATATAAAGCAGATAAAGCATTATATGACATTTTGCAGCAGGGGTGTAGTTTTTCTATTAGAAGGGCCCCCACCTTGGGATCTATTTTACCTCCCAGCCTTTTTCATTAACATCAGCCTTCATGCACATGGATAAGTGCCACGGGATCGTTCCCTTGTGGCATTAGCAGGTGCAGACAATGCAGAAGACACAGAAAGACATAAACTGTCACCTCTTTTTCTACATGCAAAACCTACACTCTCAAACATTTTATTAACTGCAGTTCTAAATCAGTGATCTATGCAGTGGAATGTAGTGCCTGTCAGATACAATATGCTGGGTGTACCATTTGTCATTTACGAATCAGGGTTTCAGAACATTACAATGACACTGCCAATCCAAATGCTAAAAACATTTTGAATGTATCTAAACATTTCAAGACAGTTACCTTGACACTTTTTAATTTGTTCTAGACCAAATAAAGAAAATCTACAAGAGGGGGGACACCCATTGCACCCTGCTCCAATGGGAGGTGTGGTGGATACACACGTTAAAAATAACAGGATGGATATTAGCCTGTTTTTGAAATAAGTCTTTGAAATGTATTATTTATTTTGTACTGTGATTTAAAAGACAAATTTTCCACTGTTGCATCACACATTTTTTTGGTCCCACTTTCCCACCAACCCTGGGCAGTTTTTGCTCCCACTAACCACCAACATTGAAAATTTTGTCCTCCCAATGACGCTGAACGTTTTTTGCTCTACTAACTACTAACAGGTCATTATTTCCTGACACTAAACAACGGCGCCAAGCATTCCTCCCTGACATTTACCCTTGGCATGATTTCTATCCACACCACAACTGGGTCATTTTAACTTCCATTGGCTGTAGAATTGTTTACTTACACCAATTAGCAATATACTGTAATGCCCCGCACACACGGTTGGATTTTCCGACGGAAAATGTCCTATCGGACCATGTTGTCGGAAATTCCGACCGTGTGTGGGCTCCATCGGACTTTTTCCGTCGGAATTTCCAACGGAAAAAGTTTGAGATCCTGCTCTCAAATTTTCCGACAACAAAGTCCTATCGGACTTTTTCCGATCGTGTGTAGCGAATTCCGACGGACAAAGTGCCACGCATGCTCAGATCACATTACAAGACCAAAGCTATTGGCTACTAGCCTCTATGTAGTCCCGTCGTACGCAACGAACGTCACCACGTTCAGGATGATCGGATTTTCCGACAACTTTGTCCGACCGTGTGTATGCAACACCAGTGTCGGACAAAATCCGTCGGAAAAAATTAGACGGATTTTGTGGTCGGAATTTCCGACCATGTGTACGGGGCATTAGAGTCCTTAGTTTACATAGAACTGACTACTGCATCCTGTATACTAGGTTGTAAATTGTATATGCTGACTGCTACACTTTACTTAGTGTGTAGCATAGACCTAAACCCTGCACTCTATACACCAAGTTTTGTATTACATAGTTCTGATCAAAGGGGTTTTTTCTTCTTAACAGTTGTTTGTTCATGTCTATTTTACAACTATTTCTTATTTAATGTAGCGCATCCAGAGCTACTGTTATGCTAAATTTAGTTTTTGGCCTCTCTGTAATCAGGGAGGCATGGTTTGATTAGTCAGGTCTGCTCTGGACTCAATTGGGCTGGTATGGTGGTATGGGCTCAATTTCTTCCCCCTGTCTCTCAGGGTATTCTGGGACATAGTGGGAGGAAGAATTATGACCCCAGCCTGCATATTGATATCTCCTCAGCCAATCCTTGGTTGTGATGCAAGTGACCAACAGGGGCTGAGGGAGGTATAAATGGGCCAGAGTCCAGAGAAGAAATCTCTTGTTCCTGGGAGAGTAAGACCCAGTCTGAGGGCTGTGGCATCCCTGGGAAATTCACACTGGAATGCAAGATTTTGTGGGGTCCCTTGCTGCAGTTTGGCTGGGGGACCTCAGCCCTATCCTTCCTGGAGATTTCTCAGAAAGTCCACTACAGATTCCAGATACAGGCTGCTGGAGTACTGAAGTTTGCTGACCCTGCACATGGTGGCCTGGAAATCAGAAGCCGTGAGTACCAGCCTCTTTGAATCTATAGACTTCCCTTAACTCCGCTGAAAGACCTTTAACTACTATTCTTTGCATTTAGGACTGCATCTTTATTGGGATTCCTGTTTGCTGTTCAGCTTTATAACTTTAAAAAGGGTGTTTTTACCCTGAAGTTCTGGTTCAGTTTAGAGTCCTCATAACTATGTTAGTTTCCTGGAGTATACCTAGGCTCACCTACCCCATCCAAGTTTTAGAACAAAATAAAAATACAAAAAAAAAAAAGGTAAAAAAGGCTGAATGGTCTGTTTACGGTCTCGGAGTATGAAAATGTTGCCTGCCTGGCTTCTGTGTGCCTACTAGGGAATGGAACCTGGGATCAAACAGCCAGGCCAATCCAGTCTGTGCGTTACATTAAGGTAGGCTCAGACAAGAAACCAACTATAAAGTCTTGACTCGTTGGTATTTGGTGCCTGCTAATATTGCACAATTTGTCTCTGCTTACCACGCCACCTGTTTTGGGGGTTTTGGACAAATGGGGACAAATGGGAACCTTTTTCCATATATGGTGGACTTGCCTGCTGGCTCAGCAGTTCTCATCGGGCAATATAGGCCCTTCTTTGTATTAGATCCCCCGACCTATACAAAGTACAATTTAAACAAATTAGTCAAGTCCTCACAGCCAGTGGCGTCGCTAGGGAGGTGCAGGGGGGGCGGACCGCCCCGGGTAAAGCCCACCAGGGGTGACACCAGGGCCGTTGCTACCAAAAGTATGCTCTGCCTGCCCATGGGGGCCCAGAGGAGGTAGGAGTCATGGCACTTTTTATCTGCTATCGGAGGTGCCCTATCTCTGCTCTGCCTCGCAGTAATTGCTAAGGGCAGATAGCGGGACTCTGCCTGACTTGTCACCAGGAGGGCCATCTTGCTCGGCAGTTGGGCTGCAAGTGCTCAATTTCCCAACCTGTCTATTCTCCCAGCTCCTTCCTCACTCCACCAGCTGTCCAATGCCACACTCTGCCTCCCATTTGTTTCCATCCAACCCTCTGCATACAATGCCTGCAATGAGCTGTGATCAGGGTTTTGTGAGCAGCTGGGCGGGAGATATGAAACAATGACTGCTACAGCTGCCTAAAGGGGAACCAGCCTGAATGGAGGGAGGCATAATTGGTGAGCAAAACTTTTGCACACAGAACAAAACCCCTGTCTCCCCCATCACCTTTTGCACTGCCCCCCTTCTGCCTCCATCTCCATTCTCTCTCCCCTTCTCACTTCCTTACCTACCCCCCCCCCCCACACTCTCTCCTCTTTCATCCCCCTTTCTCCCCCCCCTCCTTTTTTCTCTCTCCCCTCTTTTGCTCCACCCTCTCTCTCTCATCCCTTTTCTACCCCCCCCCTCATCCCCCCTCCCTTTGTCTCCCCCCCTCTCTCTCTCTTCCCCCTGTCTCACCTCCTTTTTTCCCTTTCTCCCCTTTTCTCTCTCATCTCCACCCTCTCCTCTCCCTCTTCCCTTTCTCTCTCGCCCCCCACACTATCCCCCCACTTGCTCCCCCTCTCTTCCTCCCTTTCACCCTCCTATCTCTCCTCTTTAGCTCCCCCTCTCCTTCTGCCCCTTATTTTTTTTCTCCCCCTCTATTTCTCTCCAATCTCTTTCTCTACCCCCCCCCCCAGTCCACCCTTACAGTCTCTCTCCTTTTCTTCAGTCCTTCTTTTTTATTCCTCACTCCCCTCCTTTGCGCTCCCTTTTTTCCTCCCTTTATCTTCCTTCATTCTCTCTCACCTTTTGCTCTCTCTCCCCCCATATCTTTTCTCCCCCTCTCTCTTTTTTCTTTTACTCCACTGTCTTCCCCCCCTCTCCCCCCTCTGTTTTTCTGCCCATTCTCTCTCTTACCCCACTTTCTCTATCTTTGCCTCCCTCCGCCAACTCTTTTTCCCCCTTTCTCTCTCTCCTCCATATCTCTCTTCTCGTTATATACAGACCAGTGTATATAATGTACAGTATGGTGTCAAGGTACAGACTGGTCTGTATATCATGTACAGTATGGTGTACAGTCTGTACCCTGTCAACATACAGCATGGTGTCGGGGAGGGTGACACCATGTTTTGCTGCACCAGGTGACACCAACCCTATTGACATCACTGCTCACAGCTTCTAAACATACTATTGGTAGAGCGTGAAAGACCTCCACTGTAGCCAAAACTAAATCTTGGATCACACAAACTTTGCTACATGAGAACATGAAGGCCAGGGTAACTGACACAATGTGAATATACTTGGCTGTTAGGTATCGTTGATTTTCTCCTAGCTGGAACAGATAGTTTGTTTGGATTTAAGTTGGGCTAGACCACCACTCTACTGTTTTCCTTGCCAGCTTTTCCCTCTTTCCCTCTTAATCCCACTTTCTTCCTTGCTCACAGCTACCATGCACTCCTTAAAGTTTGACTTTTATATTTGCAAAGATTTTATTTACTATACCACCACATATTTGTAGTTCTTTCTATGCTCTGTTATTGTTTATTGAAGTGCAACAATATACTGCTTATTAAGGTGTCCTTTTATGAAGCAGTGATCAGCGGAGATCCTGAGGATCACCACTGATCACAGCCCATAAACAGTTTATAAACCAGAGATAATCGGGGGAGAAGTGTTTGAACTTGTTCTCCCGCCAATTATCTCTGCACATGGAGAATCCCCATAGAATGACACAGTAACGGCCAGTGTATGAAGCTGCGATCTGAGCGCTTCACTGGCGATCTGTGTCAGGATTCACACTCCCCGATTCACCAACTCAGAGGAGGTGAAGCGGGGAGTGAAGAGAGAAACCGGGGGATCTGAGGAGGAAAGAGGAAGATTATTAACTTCCTATGCCTCGTTCAGACCCCCCAACACTGTAACCATGTCCCCCTGTCATATATATGTGTATACATGTATATATATATAATGTGTATATGTATATATATATATAATGTGTGTATATACATGGATATATGTGTGTGTGTGTGTATACATGTATATATAATGTGTGTGTGTGTATACATGTATATATAATGTAGGGGGGACTCTTTATTTTATTAACATTAATCACACTGGTTTCTGTCCGTGTATTGAGCTGTGATAATTTATCACCGCTTAATAAATGGACATCTCAGTGTTTCTTTGAATTTCTGGTGCTGTAATCTCGTAAAGTCTCACGAGATTCCAGTATCAGGGGCCGTTCTCCAGTGTTTGAAGCGTTTGTAGATCTCTTCACTCCTCCATGGGTGAAGCGATCTACTATGCTTCATAAACTGGCACACAGAGGAGAAAGATCTCCTAATACCATTACTGCGGAGAAGCTATTTTACCATCTTTACACTTTACAAAAATGAACAATCTTTTTGTCCTAAGCCTTGACCACAATCTGTAACATAAAATGTAATGTAATGTAAAATCAATAAAATTGTATTGGACCATAAGAGTAGGCTCAGACAAAGAGTCAACTCTGTCTATATTAAGTTTTATTTTCTTTTTATTATCCTTTAGGTTTGTGTGTGTGTGTCTGGGGATCTCACTCATAGCATAATAATTTAGGGATATTTTGTGGGTGCAAGGACTTCAGACTTAAGAAGGCTCAATACTAATTTACCCATATCCAATATTCAGCACAAAGTGCTGTGATCAAGGCTAGAGTTGTAGAAACATGTTTGCTTTTACTGAACCATCTATTAATAAACTTCAGAAGGTATTCCAGAGTGGCCGGATCTCCGTTTGTATGTTTGCCTGAGCTATGCTACATGGATATGTGGGAGGACATCCAAGGCAAGCCTGAGCACCTGGGAAGGAACAACCGACCTTTACTGAAAATCATTTTGCCTCATTGATCAGAGCGGTGCTTTTTTCGTGTTGTATCTCATTCAGCACAAAGTAGCCACACTCACTGTTGTCCCAAAGTGCCCCCTTCTATTAAGTTTCATGGTTGGGAGGTATGCAATACAGACTGGTTTGAGCGCTCAAGGTATTTTGTGTGGTTAGCAAAGGGCCAAATAGGATATTCAAATTAATTCCATTAGATTTATAACAGGTAAGTAAAATAGAGAGTGCTGTATAATAAAAAAATAAATAAAAAAAAACTCCATTAGACAGAACATAGATATGTTCTTTGGGTGCATTTATAAGAACATCCATTAGAGATTTCTGTTGCCCTGGAAATACAGATTAAACAGATGTGACTTTCATTATAAGGCAACCATTTCTGGAAAACAACTGGAAAAAAAAACACATCAGTGTTGTCTGAGGCATTGCTGTTAAAAATTGAGGAAACATTTTGATAGCAGAGTTAATATTATTTTCTAAGCATGGGGCATAACACTCACCCAGATCAGTAATAAAAACATCCATTACACCAAACGAATTTCCAGTAAAATGATAAGGTGCATCTCTGAGAAAACTGTAGGCACACAATACTGACCTGGTTGTATTTGCAACCTATTCTAGGAGAATTATCAAAGAAAAGGATTTGTAACATGGTGTTGAACTGGATTACAGACAGCCTGTAAAAAAAAGAACTGTAAAATATAAAATGATGCCTTGACAAGTGATCATGCCAGCTGCATATGAATAGTTTCTTGCACAGTGGAACAGTAGGCTATGAAATGGAAATGTCCTGATTTCTATGGAATCTCTAGAGAGACAGCCCTGTCAATCAGTACAGTGTTCACCTCCAGAAAGTGCACACTAATTAAAAGATCTTTTCACCAAGAATTTCTACAGCTAGAAGCTATTCTCCATTGACGATTGTGATGGATATATCACTGAATTATCTACGGAGGATCGTTAAAATCAACACAGTCTGGGGGGACATTATTGTTAAGCTGCTCTTAAGCCGCTTAAATCCAGGAATATCTCTAAATTAGATAAAGAGCCCAGAATGTAGGCAAAACCAATTCAGATAGTAAAAAAAAAAAAAGTTATACTGGAATTGGCAACAAATTTGAATTCAGATCAGAAAGGTACAGCTTTAATGTAGGCTAATATCTAGTACACATGATCAGAAAATGGTACGAACAATACCACTTATCTTACGATAAACTGATCGCTTCAGTACACGGCTTTGGAAAGCCGATCAGGATAGGTCGTGCAAAATTATCAGATGGGACAAGCACAAAAAATGTTTCCGTATGATACCAAATCATACGATTTTCAATTAATTACTACAGTTTTCGTCCGATACAATATATTACATCACTTCCGAATTTTAATCTGTTGTACAAGAATTTTCATAACTTTAGTAACCTCTTCATTATTGATGTAAAACTAGCATGCAAAAAAAGAACCACGAAACAATATTCGTCCAAGAATCTCATTGTGTGTACCAGGCTTCAGGCTGGACACAAGTTTCACATGGTTTATCTGATTATGAGGTTTAATCACTGTCCAAACAAGGGCCGAGCACATTACAAACAAGCTGGTTAAAAAAATATGGAATTTAAAAAAAGCCTAGAGCATACACTTATCGGCCACTTTATTAGGTGCACCTGTTAAATTGCTTGTTAACACAAATTGCTAATCCTCCAGTCACATTGCAGCAACTCAATGCATCTAGGCAACTAGACGTGGTGAAGACGACTTGTTGAAGTTCAAACCGAGCATCAGAATGGGAGAAGAAAGGAGATTTAAGTGACTAGTACGTGGCATGGTTGTTGGTGCCAGATGGGCTGGTCTGTATATTTCAAAAACTGCTGATCTACTGGGATTTTCACACACAACCATCTCTAGGGTTTACAGAGAATTTTCCAAAAAAATAGGAAAAGCATTGCCTGGTCTGATGAGTCTCAATTTCAGCTGAGACATTCAGAATGTAGGGTCAGAATTTGGCGTAAACAGCATGAAAGCATGGATCCATCCTGTCTTAGATCAACAGTTCAGGCTGCTGGTGGTATAATGGTGTGGAGGATATTTTCTTGGCACACTTTGGGCCCCTTAGTACTAATCGAGCATCATTTAAATGTCACGGTCTAACTGAGTACTGTTGCTGACCATGTCCATCCCTTTATGACTACAGTGTACCCATCTTCTGATGACTACTTCCAGCAGGATAATGCACCATGGCACATAGCTCAAATCATCTCAAGCTGGTTTCTTGAATATGACAATAAGTTCTCTGTACTCCAATGGTCTCCACAATCACCAGATCTCAATCCAATAGAGCACCTTTGGGACGTGGTAGAACAGGAGATTTGCATAATGGATGTACAGCCGACAAATCTGCAGCAACTGTGTGATGCAATCATGTCAATATGGACAAAATCTCTGAGGAAAGTTTCCAACACCTTGTTAAATCCATGCCACAAAGGCAGTTCTGAAGGCAAACGGGGGTCCAACCCAGTACTAGCAAGGTGTACCTAATAAAGTGACCGGTGAGCGTATATAAAACATGTATCTAAAATGGTTATGGCTAAAAAATAAGTGTCCTAGTATTTTCTTAATAGTGGATTTAGCCTCAGTTAAGAAATTAGGTTTTATAATGCTTGTCCCAGCACTTCTGCCAGTTAGGTGACAACCATGTGTACTAGTACAAAGCAAGGACTTCAGAAAGTTATAGTTCCTGACAGGGTACTGCATCATTGCACACTGGAATGAGGCACACAGAGAGCTGCTGTCCTTGGATATAGTGCTTTGCAAGGCTCTTAAGATATATGCCTAATTTCAAAAAGGGGGAACTTTATTTTTTAATAAAGGGGGCAGTTTGCATGCTAAAGGAGGTAATGATCAACATAATATTTTAGTATTATTGCTTTACATGCAGTTTAAACACTTGCCCATAGCAATCAGTTTTCTATCTGAAGCTGAAAGATGAAACCAAAATGGACCCCTTTGGGCAGCTACTCTTGTTTTGGTTTTATTTGCTACAGTATTTGGAAATTGGTCCCAGACATATTACTAATGCAATTCAAATGATCAATAAAATATAAATAAAGATACTAATTGCTCAATTAAAGAAGACCATTTCCATGTGTTCATGTTTACAGTAAAAGGATTTGGTTAGGGCTTTTTTGATCCAATTTTATTGTACCAGCAGATGCCATCTTCCTTACATTAGAAACACTTCCAAAAACACTAATGCCCTGTACACACGACCGGTTTTGCCGTCAGAATAAACTCTGAAGGTTTTTCCGACGGAGTTCCGACGGAATTCCGCTCAAGCTGTCTTGCATACACACGGTCACACCAAAGTCCGACCGTCAAGAACGCGGTGACGTACAACACGTACGACGGGACTAGAAAACGGAAGTTCAATAGCCAGTAGCCAATAGCTTCCTTCTTGTACTTGCTTCAGAGCATGCGTGTTTTTGGTGTGTCGGAACAGCATACAGACAAGTGTTTTTTCCCATAGTGATTTTTTCCGTTGGAAAAATATAGAACATGTTCTCTATCTAAGTCCGTCTGAATTTTCAACAGAAAAAGTCCGATGGGGCATACACATGGTCGGAATATATGATGAAAAGCTCCCATCGGACTCTTTCTGTCGGAAATTCCACTCATTTGTACACGGCATAAGACCCCTTTCACAATGAGGCAGTTTTCAGGCATTTTAGCACTAAAAATAGTGCCTGTAAAGTGCCTGAAAGCTGCCTCTCATCCCTCCCCAGTGTGAAAGCCTGAGTGCTTTCACACTGGGGCAGTGCGCTTGCGAGACGGGAAAAAAAGTCCTGTAAGCAGCATCTTTGGGGCGGTGTAGGAGCGATTTATACACCGCTCCTACACCGCCCCTGTCCATTGAAATGAATGGGCAGTGCTTCTGAAGCCCTGCAACATGGCTCCTTCTTGGGGGTTAAAAGCGCCTCGCTAGCGGCCGAAAATAGCTGCTTAAACATCGGTAAGACGCCTCTAAAACTAGGGACGCTTTACCACTAACGAACCTGCCGCCTCAGTGTGAAAGGGGTCTAAATTATCATAGAAATGCAGACAAAAACTCACCCAAGCTCTATGAAATTATCATAAACTGGTACATTTTTAAAAACCTTCTTGTTCATTGTGTATGTTCAAATATATATATAAATGAAAACATCAGATGACAATTGTGCCTGGCCTCAACCCCCCCAGTGAGATATTGCATTGTTTTCTTTTCTGTATTCTTAGCAGCTATCCATACGGTCCTCCTCCAGTCTGATATTAAAGTGGAAGTAAACCTCCCTATTGTTTTCAGCCAAGGAAGCTGCCATCTTTGCCTCTGTTTAATCTTAAACTGCCACAGTGCTGCACATGTGATCCGTTATGACACCAGCCATTGGATGGTTTGACGGTTGAGAGCACAGCCAATGTGCAGTTAGCATTCACGCATGCCTTTTTTTTTTTAGACTGTTAAATCGATGGGTTTACTTCCGCTTTAAGGAAGACTCAGTCAGATCTAAAATGTACTGGTGTGTGTGTGTAAAACAATTGCTTCTAAAACATTTCAGCTACATTTTTCAGCTTTTTATTTCACCTCTGAACATCAATCCCTAATATTTCATATTATATAAATCTCTATTGAGCTTAAAATATTCCCATGATCAATCTCTCAAGAGCGAATGACACTGTGCAGAAAAAGGGGCAGAAGGTTACATCTAAAGCAACTATTACATTGTGTAGGTGATCACAGTCGGATCCAGACAGTATCTGACATTGGCTAAGATGCATGCCATTGAAATAAACTAAATGGACGGATGAATGTCTGCTAAGGCTGTTTTTTTTTTTTATTTTAACATTCGTGTTTTTTTTTTTGTTTTTAGCTGAGCTTATTTTTTACTTCTCAGTTCACTTGATTTGGACATGTCACTATTAATTAAACAGATTTGCTTTAAATGACTAAAAAAAAATCTAGCTACTCTATTTTTCTAATGTTCAGTTGGTCGGTGACAGATGCACAGTATACTGTGATTTCCATTCAGCATCTTTGGACTTTTCAAATTTTTTAGTGCTATAACTTGGCAATAAATTAAATTTAACTGGGATTTTGAAGCCTTAGGCAGGCGATACATGGGTCGAATTTCAAAAGAGTTTTCTTTCGATGCTAAAGTAGGGGATAATCAATATAATATTTTAGTATTATTACTTTACATGCAGTTTAAACACTTGCCCATAGCAATCAGTTTTCTTGCTGAATCTGAAAGATGAAACCAAAATGGACCCCTTTGGGCAGCTACTCTTGTTTCGGTTTTATTTGCTACAGTATTTGGAAATTGGTCCCAGACATATTACTAATGCAATTCAAATGATCAATAAAATATAAATAAACATACTAATTGCTCGATTAAAGAACACCATTTCCATGTGTTCATGTTTACAGTAAAAGGATTTGGATAGGGCTTTTGTGATCCAATTTTATTGTACCAGCAGATGCCATCTTTCTTACATCTAATTTTAGTAATCGGACATGTTGAAAATTTTTCAACAATAATGGGAGAATCGTGCGAGAAATGTAATCGAAAAAGAAATGCGCATGTGCAAGAAAAGAAAATTCCCAGATAGAAAAGAAGATTCCCAGCCACGAAAATTCTTTTCTGTAGCAACATGAGGAGAAATTGAAGGCTTGGCTTGTCGAATTTCGAAATCAATGGTGGCACCATCCGATCCCAAAAACGCACACATTTTCTGATTTTCAAAATAATTTTCACGGATTTACTTATACCTGCTGTTCACTCCGGGTGCCAGGACATTAGGCACTCATACATGTGAGTTAAATATCTTTATATTTTTTGGAATAAAAAGCTCTTTATCAACGGTACTGCGCAATGAGGCTTTTTCTATTATATTTATTTATATGAGGAACATTCACCGCTGCCAATCATTGGTCCAGAGGATATCCATAGGGGTCGCCCCACACGCGCATTTGATCTAACTAGCGATAGTTGGTCCACTCCCAGGGGTGAGTGCACATCTACTAGGGGGGCACCCTATTTAAAGCACTTAAGAAGCACGGAATCATCCATCTATTGCTCAAATCACAGCATTGTATATTGTTTCACTAGCACAAGCACCTTTTTTTCACTGGGGACTGTTTGATTCATTTTATTTGTTACCAGTGTATCATTTATTACCTGTATGTCATTTTTTTTAGCATTTAGCGCGGTATACTTTTTATCATTTATTAATTGTTCACACCAATTTCACACTGCAGCTGCTTTAATTATGTGGTAAAGCAACTCGTTCACTTTAGCCATATTAACACATACATGAGTTTTTTTTCACTTATTTTCATCCTTTGGGGCTTTGGTTCATTTTTATATGTGTACTGTATATAGCTGAAGTTACATGCAGTACATACAGTGCTTAGAGACACTGCAGCACTTAGTGAAGCAAAAAGTTTGTTTAGACCAGCTTGGTCCAAAGGAACTATTTAAATTGACATGAAACATGGACATCAACTTTAAGGTTTGGTAAACTGCAACATCAACTGGTCATAATGTAAAATCTTCCTACTGTAAAAATGATGCCATCATCCTCAGCAAATATCTTTAATTTCCTGAAACTAAATGGGCTTTCACCATTCCTTAAAATAGCAAAAAACAGTACTTAGGCAGGAAATAGGAGGAAAACACATTCCTAAGGGAGTAAATTAGCACAATTATGTTCTAATTAACTATCATTCCGCTACATAGTAATTACAAAGTGCCCTATCTAGTAAATAACTGTAATTTTACTACTCTGCAAATGACTATCATTATCCAAACATAACAGATCTCCAATACTGCATATCTTGTCCTGCCCAGTAAATGGTCGCTAAACGGCTACTCATATCAACACTACCAGTGTTTATACTTCTAGCTGCCCTACAAAATAGATTAGCAGATTCTCTTAAGATCTTTCCAGTGTTTTTGTTTACTAAGAAACTTTCAGTGTCATTAGTTTAGGGCTATGTCTTAGTGGTCATAAGCTTTTTATTACAAGGATTCCCCAATAGAAAGTTAGAAAACTCAGTATAGCAGACGAGGCTTTTGTTGCCTCTATTAAAGCAGGGATTTTCCACTCTCAATCAACAAGAGCTAGTTGTAATCTGTATGCTGCTAGGGTTTGTAAATAGATAAGAAGAAGAAAAAATATATTCATTTTTTTTTCCCCTTTTTATATTTCTAAAGTTTCTCCCTGGTTTTTGGCCTAGGTCAAAATGTAATCATACCTCCCAGGAGTTGTCATGGACATTGTTTTTTCTGTCATCTGGGATGAGGGGCTTCCTCAGTTAACCATGTTCTCCTGCCCCATTGCTAAATGTTCATTTAATACTGCCACCTTAGAGGCAGCGTATAAAGCGTTGTTGTGGTGGTATTGGGCTTCAGCCTGTATTGCCCACGCTAATCCGACTTATAGTGTTTTCGGGGGTGTGGCCATCGTGGGGATGCTCTGCATATCTGATGGACCTGCCCTCGACTGGTGGACTTCTGGTCCAGAGTGTTTGGTCTGCTGTATTCTCTGCTCCATTTAAATATCCAAAATGAGGCTAAATTTGTTTTGCTGCATTGCCCCATTTTGGGCCTATTTGCTCGTCAGCAAAAACTGGCATTTTATTTGTTCATAGCAGCCAAAAGGACAATTGCCCAGGCCTGGAGGATACTCACAGTCCCTTTCCAGGGAGTGAGGGATGTCTTACAGCCATGATGCTTAATGATGTCTAGTATTCTCCACGACACACACGCCAAGTTCCTTAAGGTCTGGGAACCATGGTTGACTTATGCCCTCCCTGATTTTCCCCTGACAAGCGTGGGTTGACTCTAACTGATGTCTCAGATGACCCTGGGTCCCTACCCCTCTTTTCTCCTCCTTACTTTACTTTTCCCTCTCACTCCTGTTTTGCTCTCTGCACTTTTTCTTTTGATGGGTTGTTTAGCCCTCTTTAGTTGCCTATTGGTGTCCAGGACTACCCACTAAGGAATCCTTGACAAAAAAGGTCCTGGCCACCTTGGCAATTATGGGCTTTTCCCCAAAATACATATATGTTTTGTTTAGGTTAGATATGCCTGTTGAGAAGGAGGCATTCCCTCCTTCACCTATGCTGTGTATGTACACTTATGTTCTCTATGTCACCAGCCGTAGCCCCTGCACAGGTGGACTAGGTGCATTTGTATTACTGTATATTTTTGATATGCCTACAATAACAATTATTGAACAAGAAAGTGGACCAATGTCTTCCAGCCTGATGTCCTCAATTATGAATGTGCCTATGGCCATCCTAAAGACCAACAGTTGCAATTGATGTGAGAGAATTAAAGCGGTTGAAAAGCAGAAGGTTTTTTATCTTAAGTGGATGTAAACCCTCACATATAACCAGTGAAGTGAACAGCCTCAGATGATACACAGGGATGAAACAAATCTCCCTACTTAAATTTTACATGTATATCCGCTGTCTTCATCTGTATATACTGTTTAGAAAGTGCACATAGTGTTAGGAGATTTTCTCTTCCTGGTTAACACTACAGTGAAGCCTGGGCATACAGACAAGACATCTGACTAGAGGAAAGGTACACACCCCCTCTCCTCATAGGTAGAGACTTTCAGCTCTCTTTGTTGAATTGTTCAGCTCAGTGCTAATCTATTTATAGCAACCTCCCCAACACAAAACTCCAGTTTCTTTTATCATATGTGACAGAGGACTTGTCAGGCGTTATCAGGCTGATAACAGAAGAAAGGGGCAGGAGACAGCTATGGGACAGCTATGGGACATAGTGTTTTGAAAAGAGATAAGAAAACACTGCATATATATATGTGCCCAGCTCAAATATCATGAATTGCGTTTACATCCACTCTAATGCATTCTATGCATTCGGATAAAAAGCCTTCTGTGTGCAGCAGCCCCCCTAATACGTACCTGAGGTCTAGCGATGTTGCAGGATTATCTCGGCTGCCCGGGACTCTCCTCCTCATTGGCAGAGACAGCAGTGTGGCATCATTCAATCAAAATCAGTCAGGCAATGAGGAGAGAAAGGGGGCAGGGTCGGGCCGAGGCTCTGTGTCTGAAAGCTGTTTGCTGTGGGGGCACTCATCAGGAGGGATGGGCCAGGAGAGCCGAAGAGAGACCCGAGAAGAGGAGGATCTGGGCTGCTCTGTGCAAATTACATTACATAGGGCAGGCAAGTATAACATGTTTATTATTGTTAACTAAAAATCAATCACTTTAAGCATCTCTTGCAATGACTGGAAAATAGAGCTATTTAGGGGTTAAATAGACAGCAGTAATTAGACATATAAGCATTTAACAAAGAGGTTAGGGAGCCAGGGGGGCCCTAAAAAATGGTGTGCTATCATGTATAATTACACTTCTGGTTGACTTTTCAGCTCATGGAATAATTTGACCTGGAATCAGGCAACTGTACTCTAGAAAATTGAAAAATGTTAATTAGGCTTCATTACATAGTTTATCCAACACAAAAAGAGCTAGTTTGTTCTACATTATGCATTTAACTATGTCAATAAATATACTTATAAATTAATTATTCTTGGCTTGCTTGTCTGCAAATATACCACTCTCGAAAAAGGTATAGGATTTTTGGGCTAAGGTACATTTTACAATGCAGGTTTTTACATTGATCTGACATCCTTGTTTGTAAAGCATTATATGGGCTCATCTGAGCTAGATAATCGTATAGCGATCCATAGCACTGACTTCATGAAAATGAAAGTGATCACATCAGGCTATATTCTCTAGGAAATGTATGCCATTAAAAACCCAGTGGATGGAGGCCAACTCAAATAAAAAGCGCAATAGGCACAAAAAGTCAGTAAGCATTCAGTCTTTATTCATCTGATTTCAATGAAATCATTTCTGAATTATTGCTACGGTTAGTTAATTTGAACTTCAGTTTTGCCTTTTGTCTTTCCCTGAGAAAGCGAATGCGCAAAGCAGTAGAGTAGTTGAGTTGAGTATTCCTAATTAGAAGTAAACCAGTAATCCAACATAAACCAGAAAGTGGCAGGTCCTCTTTAAACAGTGATCCAATTGAACTAAGAATTGCTGTGATCTACTGCCCCCCTGGACCGTTATCAACTTACCTTTCTATCTTCTGAAATACCCACAATCCTTCCCGGGGACTTCAAAATCCCCGTTAATACAAATACTCCTGCTACTTCTAAACTTCTAATGCCGCGTACACACGATCTGACTTTGACGGACTAGGTCTGGCGGACCGGAATCCGTCGGACAATTCGATCGTGTGTGGGCTCCAGAGGACTTTTCGCTGCCAAAAGTCAGACGGACCTAGAAATAAAACATGTTTCAAATCTTTCCGACGGACTTGAGTCCGGTCGAAAAATCCAGTCGTCTGTGTGCTAGTCTGATGGATGAAAACCGACACTAGGACAGCTATTGGCTACTGGCTATGAACTTCCTTATTCTAGTCCGTCATCACGTTCGAATCCGGCGGACTTTTGGAGTGATCGTGTGTGGGCAAGTCCGTTTATTTAACCTTCACTGAAAAGTCCATTGGATAGTCCGCCGGACTAAGTCCATCGAAAAGTCTGCTTGTGTGTACGCGGCATTAGTATAACCTCCTCATTTGACCTGAAGCAATGGGTACAGGCTTCTACTCACTCTGATGGCAACATCCTTGACCTTGTTTTCTCCTACCTATGCACTCCATGCAACCTCTCCAACAATCCTTTTCCCCTCTCTGATGACCACCTTAACAATCTATGCCCTATCTTGCTCCCCTTTTCCTCTAAACTCCTTGAACGCCTTGTCTACAACCAACTGAGTGACCACCTCATAAAGAATAACCGGCTTGATCCCCTTCAGTCTGGATTTCGCCCTCAACACTCCACAGAAACTGCTCTTCTAAAACTTACAAATTACTTACTAACCGCAAACACCAACAGATACTATTCTGTACTCCTACTTCTGGACCTTTCATATGCATTTAATACAGTTGACCACCCCTCCTCAAAAAAAAACTCCCTCGGTCTCCGTGACTGCGCTCTTCAGTGGCTCTCATCCTACTTATCCCAAGGCACCTTCAGTGTCACTTTACAATTCTACTTCCTCCTCTCCTCTTCCCTTCTCCGTCGGGGTCCCCTGAGGTTCTCTTCTTGGACCTCTCTTATTTTCAATCTACACCTCTTCCCTGGGTCAGCTGATTGCCTCACACGGCTTTCAATATAATTTCTGACGACACCCAAATCTATCTCTCCACCCCTAAACTCACTCCATCAGTCTCCTCACACGTTACTAACTTACTAACAGACATATCTGTCTGGATGTCACACCACTTCCGCAAACTCAACTTGTCCAAAACCAAGCTCATAATATTTCCTCCCCAACGTGCCTCTTCCCCTGACTTCTCTGTTAAGAGCAATGGCACAACCATCAACCCATCCCCACATGCCAGGGTGCTAGGTGTTATCCTGTACTCTGAAATCTCCTTTCGGCCCCACATCCAATTCCTTTTCAAAGCTTGCTGCCTCAACCTCTGCAACATCTCCAGCCTATGTCCCTTCCTAACCAATGAAACCACAAAGCTCCTAAATTCACTCCCTGGTTATCTCTCGCCTCGACTACTGCAACTCCCTCCTCATTGGCTTACCTTTAAATAGACTATTTCCCTGCAGTCCATCATGAATACTGCTGCCAAACTCACCCACCTTACAAACCCCTCAGCGCCTGCTACCCCTCTCTGTCAATACATCCATTGGCTGCCACTCACCCAAAAAATGTAATTCAAAATACTAACAATAAGTTACAAAGCCATCCACAACTCTGCGCCCAGCTACATCACTAGCCTAGTCTCAAAATACCAACCTAATCGTCCTCTTCGCTCCTCCCAAGACCCCCTGCTCTCTAGCTCCCTCGTCACCTCCTCTCATATCCACCTCCAGGACTTCTCCCGAGCCTCTCCCATCCTCTGGAATATCCTACCCCAATATGTCAGACCATCTCCAAATCTATCTACTTTTAGGTGATCCCTGAAAACTTTTCTTTTTGGAGAAGCCTACCCTGCCTCCACCTAACAACTGTTCTTTTATTTCCTTCATCAGCTCATCCCCTACATTTATTACCCTTTCATATCACTTGACCCTACCTCCTAGATTGCAAACTCTAACAAGCAGGGCCCTCTGATTCTTCCTGTATTGAATTGTATTGTACTGTCTGCCCTACTGTTGTAAAGCACTGCGCAAACTGTCGGCGCTATATAAATCCTGTATAATAATAATAACTAGAGTGTGACCTAACAAACCTAATCACTACATTATTCAATACACAAAGCGATTTTATTTGATTCTTTTAACACTTTTTGTCAGCAGATATAGTACATAAATGTAATAGCTCATTATTCATGAAATATGATTATTTTTGCAGTTTAATAATTCATAATTCCATCTTGCTTTTCCTAGAAAGCCTACTTTTGCCCTTATATTGATTTATCCTTAGCACTTGGCAAGAACTCCTTAACATGAGAACAGTATCGATATCAGTCTTTATTTCATCTAGTTCTAATTACAGAATTGGCCAACTGAATAATGTAGACTTCAAAAGAAATTTAGAATATTTTTGTCTGTGGCCCACATGAAATCTCTACTTCCCATGACCTTATCTGACCGGATTATAAAAGTACAACAAGGCATAACAAGACATAATGCAGATTAAAAATCATTTACAGCTATCCGTGATCCCAAGGGTCATCCAGTTACCGTATTCCATTTCTGAATTTTCCTATAAAAAGTAATCTAAGATCTTCCAGTTATAGGTGGGAAAACGCAATGAGCAATAGTCTGGGTCAAGTAACTGAAAGAATGTAATAAAAGTCAGATATATTTCCCTGTTCTACCTTTCCATAGTTTCCAGTAAAAGACCCTTTGCACTACCATCAAATCCCTCAACTCTACAACCATTTATGGTAATTTATATTAACCTCTTTAATACATTTTTTTTTTTCAGAACACCAGTTTTGTGCAATTTTTTCTGTAGAGCATAAAGACGCATCATAATGGGCACCAGTGTTTTTAATGAGATGTTATTTTAAGAATGTGTTTATTTCAGCTATTTTAAAAACATGATTGCAGTATTCCCAAGGCTTGTACTGCATCTTTCTCTGCTTCTAAGGTTCTAATCCTATTTGAAATGCCTTCACATTTAAAAAATGTAAGTGGACCTAAATACTAGTTTAAGCTTCAAGTGGGACTTCAATAGACATCTATGCATGAAGCCACACAGATGTCTATCAAGTAGCAGCTGAATCACGCTAACCTTGCTACTTTGAAATCGCGCTACTTCAAGTGAAGTAGCGCAATTTCAATGTAGCATCAATGTGAACCAGGGCTTAATGTAACCTATTTTAACACACACTGGATTCAACATACTTGCATTGACATGCATTTTATACATTTTGAATATTTTTTCTACATGACTTTTTTTTACCAGCAGGAGCCAAATTACCATTTTCTTAATGAGCATTGTCTATCTTGAGCAACACCACCCAACGCACATAGTTTGAATGAGCCCTTACCTGTCAGCAGCTCCAATCCCCCTACCTGTGCCCAGCAGTCGTGGCAGGCAGTGGCAGCTGGTGCTAAAAAATGTTGGGGGGGGGGGGGGGCACAAACGAGCTGAAAAATGACTGAAACAAAAAACATCAAATGCAGCCTCACTGTGCCATCATATGCAGCCACTGTGCCCATCAAATGCAGCCAACTGTGCCCATAATATGCAGCCACTGTGCCCATCATATGCAGCCACTGTGCCTAGCAAATGCAGCCACTGTGCCCATCATATGCAGCCACTGTGCCCATCATATGAAGCCAACTGTGCCAAGCAAATGCAGCCACTGTGCCCGTCATATGCAGCCACTGTGCCCATCATATGCAGCCACTGTGCCCATCATATGCAGCCAACTGTGCCCCATCATATGCAGCCAACTGTGCCCATCATATGCAGCCAACTGTGCCCCATCATATGCAGCCACTGTGCCCATCAAATGCAGCCAACTGTGCCCATCATATGCAGCCACTCTGCCCATCATATGCAGCCAACTGTACCCATCATATTCAGCCACTGTGCCCAGCAAATGCAGCCACTGTACCCATCATATGCAGCCACTGTGCCCATCATATGCAGCCAACTGTGCCCCATCATATGCAGCCAACTGTGCCCATCTCATGCAGCCAACTGTGCCCCACCATATGCAGCCAACTGTGCCCAGCAAATGCAGCCACTGTGCCCATCATATACAGCCACTGTTCCCATCATATGCAGCCACTGTGCTTATCATATGCAGCCAACTGTACCCAGCAAATGCAGCCAACTGTGCCAAGCAAATGTAGCCACTGTGCCCATCATATGCAGCCACTGTGCCCATCATATGCAGCCAACTGTGCCCCATCATATGCAGCCAACTGTGCCCATCACATGCAGCCAACTGTGCCCCACCATATGCAGCCAACTGTGCCCAGCAAATGCAGCCACTGTGCCCATCATATACAGCCCCTGTTCCCATCATATGCAGCCAACTGTGCCCCATCATATGCAGCCAACTGTGCCCAGCAAATTCAGCCAACTGTGCCCATCATATACAGCCACTGTGCCCATCATATGTAGCCAACTGTGCCCATCATATACATCCACTGTGCCCATCATATGCAGCCAACTGAGCCCATCATATACAGCCACTGTGCCCATCATATGCAACCAACTTTGCCCATTATATACAGCCAACTGTGTCATCATATGCAGCTAACTGTGACACCCACTCTCCCGCTGTCTGCCCTGCACTTACCCCATTGTGGTGGCAGGTCAGGCAGCGGGTGACAGCGGCGAGCTGTGGGATAGGTAGCGCGGGTCAGGTGGCAGCTCCTGTGTCCCCCGTGCGTCTCTTCTTGCCTTCTGCTAGGCAGCCAATGGAATCGCTTGTGCCTTCAGCCAATCAGGTGACGGGTTTTAGACCCACGCCTCCTGATTGGCTGAGAGGCAGTTCAGTGTTAGAAAAACAAATATTCATTCGCTTTTCTAACACATCTGGGTGGAATGCGAGTTCAATGCTCCGCTCTCGCAGTCCACCTTTTTTGAAGCCTATTAGAGCATATGGCTCTAATCAGGTGCTTCAAAACAACACCCCCGCCACTGTAATTCAGGCACCCGGCATCTGAAAAGGGTCCGGACCCCTGAATAGGGTGTGGCAGCGGCGGCCATGGATAGATTCATGCAATACATAAATCTATCCATGATACATATAGGGTTGTGACTGGAGAGAGGGGGCGGCGCCCCTTTGCCCTTAATGGAGGCACCGCGATCTGTCAGTAGGTGGCAGAGCCAACCAATAATTAGCGCCATCTGATTACAGATCCTGAAACTGCACCTTCCATTGTGAAATATAAAAGATGAATTCTTACTGGATAGCTAGACTCCACAATATAGAAGCCTAGTAAAGCATGGATTCACACACATTATTGAAGATCCATTCATTGGAAACAAACAAAAAATGGCATTGAAGTCAGCCTTGCTGGTTTTTCCTTTCCTCCTCAGAGAGCCAGCAAACCCCCTTACTCAGGGGGATCAATATGCGTGAGGTTTAAGCTTTAAATCCAGTCGCTTTAGCTCAGATGACATCTAGTATGGCTCCAAACAATCAGTATGCGAATAGAGTAGACCACCAATCACGAAAGTTGCTTCAGTAAAGCGTTGTATATGCTCAGTGGTCGGCATCAGTCCTTACAGGAGATGTCCACACAGGAAAATGCCGGTGCAGCCTGATATGTCTGGTCTTCATTTTCTTCTAAGATTGCCTTGTATTTGGTTCCATCCATCTTCCCATCAACTCTGACGAGCTTCCCTGTCCCTGCTGAAGAAAAGCATCCCCACAACATGATGCTGCCACCACCATGTTTCACGGTGGGGATGGTGTGTTTAGGGTGATGTGCAGTGTTAGTTTTCCGCCACACATATCGTTTTGCTTTTAGGCCAATTTTTGTCTCATCTGACCAGAGCACCTTCTTCCACATGTTTGCTGTGTTCCCAAAATGGCTTCTTGCAAACTGCAAATGGAACTTCTTATGGCTTACTTTCAACAATGGTTTTCTTCTTGCCACTCTTCCATAAAGGCCAGATTTGTGGAGTGCACAACTAAAGCCCCATACACACGGACAATCCGCGGACAAGGTCGGTCGGACTTTGTCCGACGTACTTTGTCCGATGTTGTCGTTGCGTACACACGGTCGGACTACGTTGTCGGAATATCCGGTCCGGAAGAACGTCGTGACGTAAGTCGTCGTCCACGAGATTACAAAAGGGAAGTTCAGCACCACGTCAGGCACCCGTTGGGCTCCTTCTGCTGATCCCGTGTTTATCGAGAGTTAGTGGAAGTTTGGTGACTTAAGATTCGCGCTTCTCAGTTTTCTGACTCAGATCGTTACTGCTCTTCAGTTTGTGCTTGTCGTGCGTATCTGTTTATTAGTGCGTGTAGTCAGTTCGCATTTGTTGGTCATTGCGGCCTATATCTTGATATAGGACGCTTTGATTTGCACTGCTTATTGTCTGCTCGTTGCTGGTATTCACTTCGTTCTTTCAGGCCTTGCTGTTTATCGGTGCTTTCTGTTTGTCCGTTCTGACCAGCCGACCTTTTGTGACCTTCTGAGCGATGTTTCCCGTGCGTACTCGTCGCCGAGTTCGTGCTGTACGCGGAATTGGTGTCGGGCTTTTAGCTTTGACCCAAGACCCGTCCATGAACAGAGTGATGAGGAGTATGTGGACGAGGAATTGGTTGCTTCAGCGTGACCAGTTCTCGCACATGCCTTTGCTTCGTGAGATCCGGGAGAATAATCCTGATGATTTCAGGAACTTTCTCAGGATGACGGACCCCGATTTTCACCGTCTTTTGGCTTTGCTGACCCCCTTTATCAGCCGGCAGGATACCTGCATGAGACAAGCCATTACTCCGGAGCAGAGGCTTGTTGCCACGTTGAGGTACTTGGCGACAGGGAGAAGTCTTCAGGATTTGAAGTTCTCTTCAGGTATCTCTCCCCAGGCCCTGGGAATCATTATTCCAGAGACCTGTTCTGCCATCATTCAGGTCCTGCAGGAGGACTATATTAAGGTAACATTTCTACTTTACTATTCCCTTCTATGTATGCTCTGTTTGCTAATGACTTGTATTTTTGACCTCCTTCCCTAATTACCATGATTGCAATATGTTCTAATATGCTGTGCCCCTTTTCTCCTCATGCATTTTTCCCTTCACTTACCTCACCAGCATGCTCTTCTGCCCCAATAGACACCTATGGCCTACTCACTTAAGCAATGTCTTTTGTCTGCTGCATAGTATTGTTTGCCCCAAAACACCCCCTAAAATATGCACAAATGTTTGCTGTGTGGTTTACTTCATGTAGAGCCCCCTTTTTTTGTTCTTTTGGTGGGGGGGGGGGGCAAACTCATTAGGAACCCCCTCCCCCAACTGCTCTGTCAGATGGTACCAATCCTTTATCTGCTGGCTTTCCCAAGGTCCATACACACTATATACCTACCTCTTTATAGTGCGCATCTTTAGGGATGAATTCAGCAAAGCATGTAGTGCAAGGGACTGCCTCCATACATTCCATTTCCTATTTTTTTGTCTTCTTTCCCTCCTATTAGCTTGCTTGGTAATTTAATAATGTCACACTGTGCCTGCCTTTTTTGGGGGGGGGGGGGAAATGTTATTTGATCTTTCCTGTGGCCTGCCAATAGTGTTAAGTACAGAGGGTCTGGCCAAACTAGGCCACATTATTGAGCCATTTGCCAATCAATGAAGTGCAGAGGGTTACCTGTCCCCCACCCCCCCCCCCCCCCCAAAACCATAGTTATTGCCAATGTCCCATCAGAAGTGGGGGGATTGATGGGGGGGTGAGTAATCTGTGAAGGGGAGCCTCTACTTTTCTGTGTAAATACTTTCCAGCCTCCAATTTTATACAATGCTCTTGTTCCAAGATGTTGATTGTCTAATCTGCTTGCAATGTTTAGGTGCAAAGTGACTAATTTTTTTTTTCTTGTTTCACTCCACAGTTCCCTTCCACGCCACAGGAATGGCAGACTGTGGCCTCCCACTTTGCCAGCCGTTGGGACTTTCCTAACTGCGGAGGGGCAATTGATGGGAAACACGTCGCATCGTCCCACCGCCCAACTCGGGGTCCTACTATTATAATTATAAAGGGTTTAATAGTGTAGTGATGTTGGCGGTGGTGTCGGCAACATACGAGTTTATGTATGTGGACGTGGGGATGAACGGCCGGATATCGGATGGTGGGGCCATTACGCACACGGAGTTCTACTGGCGTCTCCAAAGTGGCAGTCTGTGCTTGCCACCTCCAGAGGAGAATGCCGAAGGACTCCCCTTCGTCTTTGTCGCAGATGAAGCGTTTGCGCTGACTCCCCATGTGATGAGGCCGTTCCCGATGAGGACCCTCACCCCGGACCAGAGGGTCTTCAACTACAGGCTGTCCAGAGCCAGAAGAGTGGTGGAGAACGCTTTTGGCATCCTGGCCAGCCGCTTCCGCCTGTTCCTGACGGCATTTAACTTGGCGGAATACAAACTGAACCACATAGTTCTTGCCTGTTGCATATTGCACAACTTCCTCAAAAGACATAACAGGAACTATGTGGTGCCCGTTGGCCCAGATGTGGAGGGCCCTCCAAATGCGGACCTCACAGCCCTTCGAGTGGCACGTCCAGGCTTGCCCCCTCTCAATGCCCGCGTGGTCCGGACCAATATATGGAATACTTTGTGGGTAGGGGGGCCATTGCTCTGCCTGACGATGTGTGAGAGGCATTTTTTAATAAATCTGATATTTTAACCAACCTCTGATTTCTTGTCATTTTAGTCTTCTTTTTAGCTTATTTTACTTTGACATTTTTTCCCTTTGCCTTCGACAGTGGTAATGCACTTTCTGGGCAAAAGGAGGTAACAGTCTCTTCTTCCCAAAAAGATTATTCTCATGTGTGTTTGCTACCTAATCTTTGGTCTAGAGAAGGTTTGTCCTGCATAACTGACACCCAAAATACTCCTTTTCAGCACCAGGTGTGACATGTGTGTATTCTCCAAAATGCTGTGCTCCGTGTTTTCGTACAAAGCACTGTGGGTGTCATTTACATAAGTCAAATCCGCTATGCTCTACAAGTGCATTGAAAAAGTTCCCTGGGAAAGGAAATTGCAGTGCAAAGTGGATTTGCCTTTAGTAAATAACACCCATTGCCCCCCATATCCTTTACATTTTACATACATAATGCATTGTTTTATTTAAATAAGGAAGCCACACATTTTCAAAAATAAAAAAGTTTACTTGGAAAACATTCACAAGTGCGTTTACAATCTTCACGCCAAAACTGACAACATCTTGGTTATTTACAACATTATTTACAAAGATTACGCAATTTGTAAAACCAGGCATGGAGCTAAGCAGAACCTATGAAGTAGGAAAGTTCAACTTTGTAAAGTGAAGACAAGATCAGACATGACTATATGTTCAAAGTGTGTTTGATCTTGCCTTCATCACATGGGGGGGGCACCCCCGAAAAGTGGAAATTTGGAACATGCACACAATTTGGTTATGAAAATGGTCATTAGATGGTAAAACACATGCCTAGAAGCTTCAAAAGTGCCATTTTCCATCATGGGGATGAATGGACGTTTTTTGGGGTGCAACCCCTTCACCACAACCACTTTCGTAGTTCGTAAAGTGTTTGCACCCCCAAAAAAACGTTGCCATTCATCCACCATGATGGGAGCTAGCACATGTGGACACAATGTGTGCATGTTCCAAATTTCACACAGTTTTTAAGTTGCAAATGTGTTCAGAAGCTGGCACAAATGTGTGTAAATTACTTGGTGCTTTTTCATATTTTTCCTAAAACATCAATGATGTTCTTCAATTTTTGTTGAACATCATTGATGTTTTGCTTTATGTAATCTAGATCTCGATTGCAGACCATTATCTCTCCGATGAGTACGTGGGCACTCTCTGTGGTAAAGTGCGATTTTTCTTCCACAACATCCACGTCACCTAAAAACCACAAACAAAAAAAATGGGTGTTGGAAATGAGGCAGCCATACATGGATTAGCTTACCAGTAGCTGTGTTCTCCCACACTCACCTGTTGTGGTGACAATTTCTCCAAGTTCGATGATCTCTCCTTCCTCCTCCTCCTCTGCTTCTGCTCTTTCCCCTTTTTTGGTAGGTGTTGGTTTGGGGGTTTCCTCAGACGGCCCAAGTTTTCGCTCCCCTATGAGAATGTCCAAAAGGAAGATTTAGCAACACAAGCTATTGAGGGCAGAAATAGGAAATGACAAACATTGCTTGAAAGTGACGGACACTATTTTAGTTTGGCCAGTTACAAATGTCAACTACATGAATGAAGTCACTTTGTAAAGGTGCTAAACTGACTAGCTTTTTGGTAGAAGTTTGTGTGATGGAGACCCCCCTCTAGTATCCACTGGAGCACATGTGTGGAAAAGCATAATAAAAAGGGGGTTTGGGTGTCCCAGCACTAGTGCTCTAGAGTCCAGATGGGTAAACAGCTACTGAGTGACCTCTCCTTTACATTGAATAAATTGGCTTTACATTCTTGATGACATTTCTAGTGAGAACAAACTTCCTTTCCCCAAAAAAACACCAAACATCGTATTATAAGTGGCCGAACGATCGAGGTTGCGTACGATCGAATGCACACACGACCATGACAGTGGCAGAAAGATCGAGGCTGAGTACGATCGAATGCACAGACGAACCTGAAAGTGGCCATTTTGGAATGTACAACTTGGTAAAAATCAAAACACAATGGAGCAGTATGCAAGCAAGAAATCAAACACAAAACACAACTACTTACTTTTTTGAAGAATTCTCTTGATCTTTCTGTACTGATCGGCCTCCCTCAGTTTCAGGTCTGACCAGCGTTTCCTGAGTTGCTCCTTGGATCGTTGTACCCCAAAATTATTGTACAGCCTTCTCACAACTTTAGACATGATCTTGGCCTTGCGGACATTGGGGTTGAGGTAAGGCCCATACTTCCCATCATAGTCGCTCCTCTTTAATATGTCCACCATCTCCAACATTTCTCCAAATGACATATTGGAGGCCTTGAATTTCAGGTTCCGGGATCGGGACGTTTCTGCCTCCGGACTTTCCTCGTCCTCCTCCTCGTTGGTGGGATATTTGTGGCGCACCTGCTGTGTCCCCGCCATGTGCTCTCCCCACTACGCCGTAAAGAGAAGGGGTGGGGAATAGACGAGAAAGATCGTCAGGGGCGGGCGGAGTTTGAAGCATGCGCAGTGTATATAAAACGTCACACGCCTGTGTCGTAGCCACGATCTGGGAGACGAGGGGAGAGAAAACTCACACGAGACGATCGCTACAAACGAAGGTACAATTTAACGTTGGTACATAACTAGCCTAGACTGATTTGAACTTGAGGCTTCTTTATGGAGAAGATTAGGAGAGTTTAGCCTGACATAATTTTGAGGGTTTTGTGTGTTGTTGTGTCTTGCAGAGATTGATATGAAGGGATTCAACGACATGAGTTTTCTCCCCCTCTTCATTGCCAAATACAGGGATTTTCCCATATTGTGGCAGGGTATACACCCACATTACACCAACAAACCAAAGAGGCACGCAGCCCTGGAGGAACTTGTGGAATTTGTCAAGCCAAGGTTCCCCACGGCAACTGTTGATGATATTAGAAAGAAAATTGGCAGCCTGAGGAGTGCGTATATCAGGGAGAGGAAGAAGGTCGTGAAGTCTGAGGAAACTGCAACTTCAGCAGATGAGGTCTATGTCCCCAAGCTCTGGTACTATCAGAGTCTCCATTTTCTGAAGGACCAGGCTGATGTCACGGAGCCAACCTCAACTCCTCCTTCCACGCTTCCTTGCGCACAGCCCACCCCTGATGAGGCTTCCGAGGAGCAACCTGGGCCTTCCAGTCTGGAAGTGGTTGACATATCAACAGACAGTGGTGTGGTAGACATTTGGGGCCAGAATTTAGGGGAATAATGTATGATGTTCACTTAATTCAGGATCGCCAAGTTGTCCTGTGGACAGATTTGTCCAACTGAGCTGTGGATCTCTGCAGCTCAACAGACAGTGTTGTGGGAGACATTTGGGGCCAGACATGCCACACCCGCCGACGAGGAGACCTTTGGCTCGGTGGTTGTCACAAAAATGATGGGTATGGAGGTGAGTCAACGCAAGATGTGTGAGGGGCTCATCCTCCATGTCCTAAATAAGGGTAAGGCTGGGGAGATGACCCCAGTCACACATGTTTGCCATAGTTACCATGGGCCTCTTGGCTGCTTCACTGATTAATGCTCTCCTTGCCCGGCCTGTCAGTTTAGGTGGACGGCCATGTCTTGGTAGGTTTGCAGTTGTGCCATATTCTTTCCATTTTAGATAATGGATTGAACAGTGCTCTGTGACATCTTCCAAGCTTGGGATATTTTTTTATAACCTAACCCTGTTTTAAACTTCTCCACAACTTTATCCCTGACCTGTCTGGTGTCTTCCTTGGCCTTCATGATGCGGTTTGTTCACTAAGGTTCTCTAACAAACCTCCGAAGGCTTCACAGAACAGCTGTGTTCATACTGAGATTAAATTACACACAGATGGAAAATTCTTTACAAATAGTACTACACCCCCATGAAATTGGCTCGAATTTTCCCTTCTCATTCCAGCAAATGTTGGAGGAACTGTGACATGGATGGTCATATCTTTCATGTTTGGCGGGAATGTCCGTCCATGGATACCTTTTGGACAGACATCTCCACCCTCATCCGAGAGGTTACTAACCTGTCTTTTGTCGTGACCCCGCAGGCGGCTCTCTACGGTCTAGACCTCTCAGACTGGCCACCAAAATTCCACCCTATTACGCATATACTCATAGCGGCCGCTTAGCTATTGCCCGTCGCTGGAAACAACCCTGTGCACCTTTTTCAGTAATGTCATTGATATCCTGAATGCACACTTAATAATGGAATATCTCTTTGCAAAAGCACAGATGACCCTGGGGAAATTCTATAGCCACTGGCAATATTGGTTATCTGATTATAGGGCCAGGCCCTGTCCTTGACTAAACAATAACTACTATCCCCTATAACAGCTTTCCCCTTGCTGGAGAGAGCTCCATTTACTAATTAGGTGACTTCTGAAGGCCATTGGTTCCACTAGACTTTTGTTAGGGGTATCAGAGTAAAGGGGGCTGAATGCAAATGCACGCCACACTTTTCAGATATTTATTTGTAAAGAAATTTGAAAAACATTTATCATTTTCCTTTCACTTCACAATTAAGTGCCACTTTGTGTTGGTCTATTACATAAAATCTTTGAAAAAAAGAAAGTAAAAAATAAAATTTTTGGTTGTAACATGACAAAATGTGGAAAATTTCATAGGGTATGGATACTTTTTCAAGGCACTGTATTTGATATCCTTTAACTTGATGCAATATAATCTTTAAGAAATGTTGATAAAAAAATTGGATATTAAATTGTGTTTGGGTGCACTAAAATGCAGTTAAGTTTATTTTTTCCTGAAAATTAGCTTCTCAAATGTGTGCGACAAAAGACAGCACCCACAATTTATTCCCCAGGGCCTCTGCTTTCAGAAAATATCAAATATTTGGGGATTCCAAGTAATTTCTAGCAAGAAATGTGGATTTTTAACATGCATGTGAAAAATGTAATTTGCCTCAGCTGTCAAGTATAGTTATAACACCACTTTTAATGTAGGATTATAACTCCTTTAGTCTTGAATTAAATGGGAACCAAGGAAAACAGCACATTTTATTATGACATTTTGTTAAGTTATTTTTAGTACAACAGATTGGGTGAGAAGCACATTAAATATTCACAATACTATAAATACTAAATGCTCTCAGACAAGCAACAGGTATAGCAGAGGAAAAGGGCATTCGTAGCTTTAGGCATATCGTTTTATATAAGAGTATGCTCTGAGGCATATGCCAATAAACTTAGCAGTGGTCTTATCATTGTATTAACCTGAAGGACATCCTATGCGCTTCAAGGGAAAAAAAAAAGTGCCATCATTCAGCTACACTGGGTCTGATTTATCCAGCTACATGTTAGATTGCATACTTTTTATGATTCCTGTGAAAATATATTGCATATTATACAACTTAAAGTGAGAGAAACATACTAATAAAAGATAATGCGCTAAAACAGGAGCTGCCATCATTGCAGGAAACCTTTTCAAAACGCTTGTTATATTTTGGCTCTGCTGCAATGACAGCCTACAGGTTTCCTTCTTAAAATGTTCCCTTTAAAAGAGAAGCATGGGGATTTTGAATTTTTTTTGCAAATTCATACTTACCTTGGTGGATGCAGCATCAGATCGATGCTGCATCTCCCCCACTGCCTCTTCACTGAGAACTGAGCCACCGAACATCACCTCCACGAGTGGAGAGCTGCTGCCTGTCAGTCAGCAGCTCTCCTGCTCTGTTCCTCCATGCTCACTGGAGAGCTGAGCTGTGGAGGGGTGGGGAGCGGCCATCTCATCGGCTCGCTGAAAGGCTGAGGCAACCATCAGTCCAGGCACCTGGCAGATCCAGACTTCCTAAGTCGGGATGATGCGGTGCCTGGACTAATTCCAGTGACGTCAGTAGAGAGCGGACTTCAGACCTCTCTCCACTGAAAATGGGTCACAGGAGTGCAAAACAAATTGCACTCCTGTGACCCATAGGAGAAGCCCAGCCGAATGAGCTCAGGCTGGACTTCTCCTTTAAAGCAAGGTTAAAAAAAAAAGAAAAAGATAAAAGGGGGTGGGGGGTAAATTGACTATGCTTCAACCTTCCTTCTTTAACATGACTCTGAATTCCTGAAAGAGTAGTGTCAGCCTGCCCAAAGAGCACAGAAGGTTCAGAAATTTATCAGCTCACAAGATTTCTGGCAAAAACAACAGGTATTTTTACAACAGATATAACAAAACATTGTTATAGCGGTATGTTTAGCAGATCAAATAAAAACAAATGGGACATGTGTTCATTAGTAGGGTTTACCTACACTTTAAGCTTGTTTTCATTTCCTTCGAGCTGCTAGACTTAAGCGACATTAAACCCTCCATTTTAAGCACTTTCATCTTCACTTTTCATTAAATCCCTGATTAAATCCACTTTAATTCTTGCCAATGTTCCTGTTTAATCTGCTGCCATGACCGCTACCCCAGGTTTGCAATTTCAGTGACACTCCTTTATCTTTTGTCCTTTCTACTAGAGTTGTGTATTCCTACACTGTGTGCGTCAATAGAAGCACACAGCCCTAAAGCCTAAGATGGTATGGCACTCCTCTTACTTTCCCTCCTCCTCCCTCCTTCAAAACAGGTTGACACCAGTTTCCACTGTTCACTTTGAACTTTCTCCTGTAAATAGCAGACGTTCAGGGAAGCAGCACTGAGAGCAGAAGCTAGCAGTATTGAGAGTTATGAACTGCAAGTGCCGAGTTAAGAACTTTAATAAATAGTTTACTGGGGAATGTGTATTCTGAGAATCCCTCAACCAGAATTCACAATAGCTCAAAAAACGTATTTTATGGTCTCACTTTCCAGAGCCATTCACCTGCCAGGGCACATTGACTCTAGACTTAAGCCTAGTACACATAAGCCGAATGTCTGGCAAAATCGTCCGGTTCAATAAAAAACGTCCGACATTTGGCCCGTGTATATGGCAGCCGGTCCGGCAGAAGCCGTCTGTTTGGCTGGCTTATGTCGGATTTGCATGCTGGAAAACCAGAAGCTGACCAGCTCCCGATCAGCTCTCTCAGACAATGGCTGAGGGCGCTGACCGAAGGCGGGGGGGGGGGGTCAGAACACAACAGCTCAGCAGGGGAAATCGCTGTACTAACATCAGATTGTTAGTACATTAGCTCCAAAAACTCATGGTGTGTATTAGGCTTCAGATTTAAGAAATAGACTTCCAATGTTATCAGTACCCCAAGGTTATCAGCACCTCAATTATAGCATAGGATACTGCTTCTTAGCATTATTTTTAGGCCAATAAGCACTTCAATTCATTTTTTCCCATACAAAAACACAAAAAGGGTCTTCATTTTGATGAATGTCTTAATTTTAATCTTCAGTGACTCAAGAACAAAATCTCACAAGTCCTTGCCATTGCAGATGATTAATGCAGCTGGGTTATGTCCCAACATATTGGCTGGATACCCACCCGTCTAGCTTGAAGGAATGGCTTAGTCACATGAATAAATAAATATCGGGAAGATGAAAAAATGTATTTATACAGCTCAAGATTGAATGCCGTCCTTTACTAAAACATGGGCATGCTGGCTTCATTATAAATCTTTGGATGAGTACAAACAGATTACGTTGCCCCCTTGATATACCTGCAATGTCATTCCCACCAAGGGGCAGTCATGGCTTTGACTTGGATCTGTAACTAGTGTGAATTGCACGGTTTTCCTCTCCATTTTATGGCTGTGTTTTCATTGTGCCATTCTAGGCGAGGGCATTCGGAGTGGCAGCAAATAAACCATTGTCTTGATTAATATAAGCTTCTGTCCTGTACTGAAAGAAATGAGCTTTAAAACAAGCTCTTGCTTAACTCTATAGCTGCAGGCACCATACATCACATCAAACTCAAGGTTCACAGAAAAAGCACTGAAGTTGTTGACCTCAAACTCTCCATGTAAAAAAGAGGAGATATTGTTGGAAGAGTAGGGTGAGTGGAGCCGTTTAGAAAATGGCTTGAATGACTTTATAGTCTACTGTACTTAATTTTGAGGAGGAATTACTTTCCAGTGCCCGCAGCTACACAAGTCACAGAGGACTTGTTTTACTTGTTAACAATACGAATATAAATATATATATTTGAATGTCTATAGCCTGGCCACATGTTCACTTAAAGCTTATTTAGTACATCAAGCAATATATCAGTTATTAGCAGTGTTTGTCATGTTATGTCTGTCTGTAAAAATGACAAATTCTTCAACTGAACCAATACCGTTTCTGATATTACCACTGCTTATATAACTATTGTGTTAGGACAGCATATGCTTACAGATCTTTAATATTTGAGATAAAATAAAATAAAATAAAGAAGCCATCTGAACCAGGGATGTGCAGGGAGGTCAGTGGCTGGTGAGGCACTGGTTAGTATCCGAGCCAGATACACACAGGTTACATACGCCACAAACATTAGTGTGAGAGGAATAATTCTAGCACTAGACCTCCTCTGTAACTCTAAACATGTAATCTGTACAAAAATTTAAAGTGTCTCCTATGGAGATTTATAAGTACTGAAGTTTGGCTCCATTCCACAAGTGGACGCAATTTTAAAGTGTGACATGTTAGATATCTATTTACTCGGCGTAACATCATCTTTCACATTATACAAAAAAATCTGGCTAACGTTAGTGTTGTTTTTTTTTTATTCATGAAACTGTTTTCTTTCCCCCCAAAAAAACATGTTTAAAAACATTGCTATGCAAATACCGTGTGGCGTAAAAAGTTGAAACAATGTCTGCTAAAACAATATATATATATATATACCGGTATATATATATATATATATATATATATATATATATATATATATATATATATATATATAGATATAATGTTTGGGGGTTCTAAGCAATTTTCTAGCAAAAAAATTATGATTTTTACATGTAGGAGAGAAGTGTCAGAATTGGCCTGGGTGGCACGGAGTTAATTACCATAATTACCAAATAATTATTATATATTGTTTTTAAGGTAATTTACTATATTTTCAAAATCTGTACTCAAGCAAGTGGCTTAACAGACACATTACTGAAGTTTGAAGTTAGAACTTCCAATTCCAACCAGTAATTTTACAGTAAATAGATAAATAATAAATTATTATCTTATAACATATAGCATAATAATATATGACTTATGCCGCGTACACGCGGTCGAAATTTCCGATGGAAACAGTCCGATGGGAGCTTTTCATCGGATTTTCCGACCGTGTGTATGCCCATCAGTCTTTTTCTGTCAGAATTTCCATCGGACTTTGGATTGAGAACCTGTTCTTAATTTAACGCATGCTCGAAAACAATTTGACGAATGCTCGGAAGCATTAAACTTCCCTTTAATAGTGCTGTCGAACGTGTTGTATGCCGCAGTGTTATTGACCGTCGGAATTTGGTGTGATCGTGTGTAGGCAAGACAGTTTGCGCGGAATGCGGTCGGAATTCCGACGGGAAAACCATCAGAGCTTTTTCCGACGAGAATTCCGACCGTGTGTACGCGGCATTAGCTTAAATATAACAGTACCTTTTCAGCAGGCAGCAGAATCTCATTCTCCCTCTTAACTGTGTGAGAAAAACATGGGATTGTGGGTAAATTTTATACCCATATGTAGGCAGCTGTAGTGTAGGGCAGCCTAGCTCGCTGCAAAAGGTAGTGGGTTAGCAAGTGTATATTCTCACTTTCCAGCCTATTTGATGTTTTATGTGTACATATGTTCAGAGCTGTTTGGCCTCTATAATTGTCTCCAGCACCATTTTGTAGAAGCCTGGTGTCCTGATAGGACAAGCAAATCTCGGAAGATTTGGTCAGCCATTTTTGGGTGGATACTTTATATAAGAAAGCCCAGCCATGTTTTCATTCAGTTCACGTGTGTGCATAGACAGGAAGAGAGAACCCGCTTGTCAGGGAGAGTTAGGAGAAGATAGGGAGAGTGTTCCGGCCTGTGAGGGATAGCTCAGGGTTCCTACGGAGTCCTGTATCAGCAATCCTGGTCGGATAAGAGACTCCCCATTGCAGCTAATAGATCCGGTTTCCTCGCTGTGAGGTAGGGACAATGATGCATATAGCCATCTGCTGAAAGAATACTGTTGTTACCGGGTAATGTGTGTGAACGGCAGCCTCTACAGATACGCATTGTGTGCTTGGGTTTATACTGTTTTAGTCAGTGGAAAGTGCCTATAGTGCTGACGAATACAATTGTCGCTTACATCAGAAGTGACTGTGCTGTGTATCTGTGCCTCCATGCTTGGAGTGAAACGACGTGCCTTACTGCTGTAAATACTCTTTCTACTACCGTCTCTCCGGTAATAAACGTTGCCTGGTTTATAAAGTCAGTACGTGTGATTCCCTCTGTGAAAACGCTACACTCTACCCCCACTTACACATAAACACATGTTTTTTCCTTGTAGTTAAGAGCGCTGGGCTGGAAGGGAGCACTTGCCCCTTCTATGACACTGCAGTAAAAGGCGTGCCTACACTGCAGTATTTTTATTGGACATCAGGGACCAATGATACTTTACTATTGGTCCAAGACTCCAAGCTGTTTATTGAGCTCATTGCCTCTGACAAGATATGAGAGGCACTGTGAGCTCATCCTCTCAGTCTGCTGCAAACAGAGTGTGTCAGCTTGTATTTAAAGTGGACGCTCTGTATTTAGCTTCTGACAGGCTGTGCAAGGAGCCCCATATCTCTGCAACCATAGGTTGTAGGAGCACCAAATATTTACCAGTGGTGGGTAACTTAGGCTACATACCCTCCATACCCCTCGCCGAGCTACGACCCTCAAAGCTTGATTTTTTACATTTAAACTTTTTTTTAATGTTCATGGCAGGTGAGGCCCTGCCTCCCCTGACTGCACATCCCTGATCTGAACAACAGCTTCTATAAGTAGGAGTAGGAGGAAGTAGGAAGTCTTCTACATCATTTGCATAAGGCATAGCAAATCAACCTTTTTCCAGAAACACATCTTACAACCTTTATCAACCAGATGCTACATTCGTTAATCTTGGGTGGGACAGTATTAACATCTGCACCCTGTGCTAATCAGACTACTGTACAATGTATGGAGATCTGAAAGCCTCCAAACAGTAAAAAGTAGATTGTGAAAAATGTACACATTCCCAATGATCCTACAATACTGTTGTGTGGCTGCTTTATCTCCTACTATTTCCTCTGTAGAAGTGCTTATGTACCTATTTTAGGTCTGTTTTGTATCATAGATAGTCCTCAAAAATCAGTTTCAGATGAAGAGGTTTTATAGCTAAAGTGAAAATAAGGTTAATGTTTCAAAACATTACCTAAATGTGACCAAAAAAAATCACTTCTTGCTTAGTCAGTTACATTTGAGTGAATTAACTGTATATGAATAGTTTATTTTTTTAAGTAGTAATTTCTAGATAAAGCTCTATAGTGCACTCTGATGAGTCTTTTACAATAAACTATAAATATTGTATGTCGTTTGCCTCACTAATTCCAGTAGATTGTTTTTATCGGTTAGTAAATTGATCTCGGAAGCCTCCATTGTGGTAAAGTTAGTTCAGGCCAAAGCTTAGCAGGGAAATGTGTTAAAAGTGCTCTGAATATTTACTTATTGGCCTGAAATGATCAGTTTTCTCATTGTGTGTTTTTACAACAGCTTTTTAGCCATTTTCTCTTACTTAAAGAGGAACTGCAGTCTGCTCACATAATTTGTAATAAAAAAATGTTTGCCATTCTAAAGCTTCCCTACCACTTTGCATATTATTTTATATATACTGTGATTCTGTACTTGCCAAATATGCTGCAGAAATCTCCCTCCACTGAGTCTGGCTGCAACCATTTTAACTGTGGGCAGCTGAAGCTGCTGCCTGTTCACTTCCTGGATTTACACACCCATACACACAGGCACACCTCCAGCTCTGCAGCTCCCATTGTCCCTCTTATTATTCACCCCCCTCCCTTCCTGGAAAACTCTCACAAGAGTGAGAGAGAAAGCTGTGCATGATGTTATAAGCCTTGGCTTTTTACCAGACAAGAAATAGGAAGTGGGCTGTATAAGGTATTTACTGGCAGAAAAAAAATGTTTTACTATCCAAAGTTGAAAACAACAAGGGCAGAAGATTTAATAGATGGAAAGTTGAAAAAAAGTTCTGCTTTAAGGAGAGCTTCCATCACTTTGTCCATACTCCCAATAGAGTCAAAGGAAGAAGAGCATTCTACTATTCTAATGCAGTCCATAGATAACTTTTTTCTTCCAAGCTTTTCCCACTGCCCCAATTCTCTGGCACTGCCACTTTGTGTCCTGGCATATCAGGTGGGGCAGATTTTTTTTGCCGCGCCCCTGACAATGAGCCACAAGTGATCTAGCCAAGTAGTTACTTTGGTTACCCATTTTCAAAGTATCAACAATATAAGCGCAAGATGAAATCTCACAAAAACTCAAGAGTTAGTGCTTGAAGCTCTCTACGATACATGACGTAATATCGTAAGAGGCTGTGGGTAGTACAGCATATGTCATGCTCGCCTAGGTGCGAATGAAGGAAGTGATGATGAGAAGGTGGATGGTAGAAAATGTACAGTGTATGCAATTTAGTAATCTCGGAGGGGGCTGTTAAGAATATTTATGCATTTTATTTTTTCTCTCCAATATGCCCTACTGCTAGCACCACCCAGAGAGCCTAAAACAATACCGTATACCAGCTGTCATTATTAATTAGAGATCCTATTGACTAATGTAGTAAAGGTGAACAGCTATAGTCTGTTGGCTGCGTAGATTAAAACTGCATGATTTTAAGTCAACCTAATGGTTGTCTTTTCATTAGGTATGATATATGCTGTCATGTACCATTAGGCATGGTAAATGAGTATCTAACCAGTATACAGATGCCCAGTCAAACAGAAAAATCTAGAAGTCTGTATCAAACAAAACAATCTGTTACTAAGCATATGTCTTCTAAGCATACAGCAATTGTGAGGGGTCAGAAGTGCATGAAAAAAAATCTGCAGGTGTTGTCTATTAACAATTAGATATACCTTTTTTTAGATGAGAAATTAAACTTTTCCATTCCAAAAAAGTCAAGCCTTGGAAAAACCCTTCCACCCTCCTTATTGTACCTTTAATGTAATAAAAGTCCCACCAACTAACATGGGGGTTTAGGATGTGGGAAGGCTGTCGTCAGCATTGAGTTGTAAAGGAAAAGGTGAAATTTGCATTGAAAAATGTTGTATATCTGGATTTACTGATAAAATCTTTGATAATGCTTTTTCTCATATGCATTGAACCTGCAAATGGCAGACTTACTTCTAATATCTGCTATATATCACAATAATTGTCAGTGTTGTAAAAATGCAATTGTGATTTGAATATGCAGTCTTCTGACTGTGCCTCATATACTGTCAATAAATGTCTATTTATCAGTGTTTTCAGGGACTTACTAAAACATTTAATGTGAAAATGGCTTAATGTAGCTTAACGTGTAATAAAGTGCCTAAACCTCAATCAATTGCCCTGAAACTTTGCACAGCCCAAGATCTCAACTTACCAAACCTATCCAAGAAGTTTCATGCGATTCAGTGTTCCACAAGGAAAATTACGGACATTAAGCTTGATTTTTGGGGAGCTTAATGTGGCTTAACGTACAAAAAAGACATAAAATTTTAACCAATTTCCCCAAAACTTCACACAACACAAGACTCTATCCATGCCAACATATTCTGAAAATTTCAGCTGATTTGGTTAATCACACCAAAAGTTATTCACATTAAGCTATATTTTACAATGCTAAAACATTTAATGTGAAAATGGCTTAATGTAGCTTAACGTGTAATAAAGTGCCTAAACCTCAATCGATTGCCCTGAAACTTTGCACAGCCCAAGATCTCAACTTCCCAAACCTATCCAAGAAGTTTCATGCGATTCAGTGTTCCACAAGGCAAACTAGGCACGTTAAGCTTGTTTTTTGGAGAGCTTAACGTACAAAAAAGACCTTAAATGTTAACCAATTTCCCCCAAACTCCATACAACAGAAGACTCTATCCATGCCAACATATTCTGAAAATTTCAACTGATTTGGTTAAACACACCAAAAGTTATTCACATTAAGCTATATTTTACAATGCTAAAACATTTAATGTAAAGAGCTTAATGTACAATAATGTGCCTAAACTTCAATCAATTGCCCTGAAACTTCGCACAGCCCAAGATCTCAACTTCCCAAACCTATCCAAGAAGTTTCATGCGATTCAGTGTTCCACAAGGCAAATTAGGGACATTAAGCTTGATTTTTGGGGAGCTTAATGTGGCTTAACGTACAAAAAAGACCTTAAATTTTAACCAATTTACCCGAAACTTCACACAACAGAAGACTCTATCCATGCCAACATATTCTGAAAATTTCAGCTGATTTGGGTAATCACACCAAAAGTTATTCACATTAAGCTATATTTTACAATGCTAAAACATTTAATGTGAAAATGGCTTAATGTAGCTTAACGTGTAATAAAGTGCCTAAACCTCAATCGATTGCCCTGAAACTTTGCACAGCCCAAGATCTCAACTTACCAAACCTATCCAAGAAGTTTCATGCGATTCAGTGTTCCACAAGGAAAATTACGGACATTAAGCTTGATTTTTGGGGAGCTTAATGTGGCTTAACGTACAAAAAAGACATAAAATTTTAACCAATTTCCCCAAAACTTCACACAACACAAGACTCTATCCATGCCAACATATTCTGAAAATTTCAGCTGATTTGGTTAATCACACCAAAAGTTATTCACATTAAGCTATATTTTACAATGCTAAAACATTTAATGTGAAAATGGCTTAATGTAGCTTAACGTGTAATAAAGTGCCTAAACCTCAATCGATTGCCCTGAAACTTTGCACAGCCCAAGATCTCAACTTCCCAAACCTATCCAAGAAGTTTCATGCGATTCAGTGTTCCACAAGGCAAACTAGGCACGTTAAGCTTGTTTTTTGGAGAGCTTAACGTACAAAAAAGACCTTAAATGTTAACCAATTTCCCCCAAACTCCATACAACAGAAGACTCTATCCATGCCAACATATTCTGAAAATTTCAACTGATTTGGTTAAACACACCAAAAGTTATTCACATTAAGCTATATTTTACAATGCTAAAACATTTAATGTAAAGAGCTTAATGTACAATAATGTGCCTAAACTTCAATCAATTGCCCTGAAACTTCGCACAGCCCAAGATCTCAACTTCCCAAACCTATCCAAGAAGTTTCATGCAATTCAGTGTTCCACAAGGCAAATTAGGTACATTAAGCTTGATTTTTGGGGAGCTTAATGTGGCTTAACATACAAAAAAGACCTTAAATTTTAACCAATTTACCCGAAACTTCACACAACAGAAGACTCTATCCATGCCAACATATTCTGAAAATTTCAGCTGATTTGGGTAATCACACCAAAAGTTATTCACATTAAGCTATATTTTACAATGCTAAAACATTTAATGTGAAAATGGCTTAATGTAGCTTAACGTGTAATAAAGTGCCTAAACCTCAATCGATTGCCCTGAAACTTTGCACAGCCCAAGATCTCAACTTACCAAACCTATCCAATAAGTTTCATGCGATTCAGTGTTCCACAAGGAAAATTACGGACATTAAGCTTGATTTTTGGGGAGCTTAATGTGGCTTAACGTACAAAAAAGACATAAAATCTTAACCAATTTCCCCAAAACTTCACACAACACAAGACTCTATCCATGCCAACATATTCTGAAAGTTTCAGCTGATTTGGTTAATCACACCAAAAGTTATTCACATTTAGCTATATTTTACAATGCTAAAACATTTAATGTGAAAATGGCTTAACCACTTGCCGACCGGCGCACGACAATGTACGTCAACAGAATAGCACGGACAGGCATAAGGGCATACAGGTACGTCCCCTTTAAGATGCCGCCGTGCCATCGGGTGCGCGTTCGCGCCGGTCGGGACCCCCGTGAGGCCGGTCGCGGGTCCCGCGGACTCGATTGCCGTGGGGATACCCGAGATCGTCTCACGGGAAGGCTGAACGGGGAGATGCGAAAAAAAACAGCATCTCCCCATTCTGCCTAGCAACTAGTGACGCTGATCTCTGCTCCCTGTGATTGGAGCAGAGATCAGCATTCACTAGCTGACAGCCATGCCCCCCCCCACATTAAGAAACACACCTCTAGGCACACTTAACCCCTACACTGCCACCTAGTGGTTAACCCCTTCACTGCCAGTGTCATTTACACAGGAATCAATGCATTTAAATAGCATTGATTGCTGTATAAATGACAATGGTCCCAAAAATGTGTCAAAAATGTCCGATGTGTCCGCCATAATGTCGAGGTCACAATAAAAATCGCTGATCGCCACCATTACTAATAAAAAAAAAATTATTAATAAAAATGCTATAAAACTATCCCCTATCTTGTAAACGCTATAACTTCTGCGCAAACCAATCAATAATCGCTTATTGCGATTTTTTTTACCAAAAATATGTAGAAGAATACGTATCGGCCTAAACTGAGGAAAAAAAATGTTTTTTATATATTTTTAGGGGATATTTATTATAGGAAAAAAAAAAAGAATTTGTTTTTTTCAAAATTGTCGCACTTTTTTGTTTATAGCGCAAAAAATAAAGACCGCAGGGGCGATCAAATACCACCAAAAGAAAGCTCTATTTGTGAGAAAAAAAGGATGTCAATTTTCTTTGGGAGCCACGTCGCATGACCGCGCAATTGTCAGTTAAAGCGACGCAGTGCCGAATCGCAAAAAGGGGCCTGGTCCTTTGGCTGCAAATTGGTCCGGTCTGAAAGTGGTTAATGTAGCTTAACGTGTAATAAAGTGCCTAAACCTCAATCAATTGCCCTAAAACTCTGCACAGCCCAAGATCTCAACTTCCCAAACCTATTCAAGAATTCCAGTTCAGTTGGTAAATCACCCCAAAAGTTATTCACCATTTTTTTTACAATCCTTAACCAGTTGCAGACTTTGGGCGCATTAGACACGCCCAAAAACATGTCATTAATGTACACAGGTCATGTCTAGTACATCCAGTCCTTCTGCTCTGCTGCTGGGACCCTTCCCTGTCTCTATACCCAACAATTCAGCAGGAACTGTCTAAAGATAGAAGCAGGCTGGCAATGTTTATCAACAACCACATCACAGAAAGTTACATTGAAACATTGTATCAATTGTAACTTTCTGTGTTTTGCATTCACAGATCAAAGGGATGAACTTCGATTTGAAGGTGAAGAGAGTTAAAGCAACCTTGACATGTAAATAAAACTTTTTTTTTCTAATTAAATGTTCCTCTGTTGAACTCCTAATTAACCCTTTAGTTTTCTTTAATCAGCACTGATTAACTCTATATTCTCCTTCTCTATTGAATTGTAGTTTTCCTGGTGATTTTTTCTTTTCTATTTTATTAACTAGTAGTTAAACTTTTTTTCATTTTTTTTGTTTGCTTTGCTTATTAAAAATGTTGACACCTTTTTACATATATATACCGAAAGAAAGAAAAAAAATGCCTTTTGTTTAATTTTATTACACTTAATTGTAAAAATTATTGTTGCAGGACAATATTCACAAAAAGAAAGCCTTGTTTGTCCTTAAAAAAAAATGCATGTATTACGTTGTTAACTTAAGGGGTTAGACAAGCTCAAGCTCAACTCGAGCTGTGGTGAAACTACAAATCCCATCATGCCTCTGCCTCTAGGAGACATGCCTGTGATTGTCAGGGTCTTGCAATGTCATCGCTGGATCTAGATGGGACTCAGGGTAGTGTTAGGGGCAGGGCCGGTGCTACCACTAGGCGGACTAGGCAGCCGCCTAGGGCGCACTGCCGCCTAGGGCGCAGCCACGGCCACTAGGGATGTTGTTGAAATAATTGACGGCAGAGCAGCTGAATCACAATGGTGCGCCCTTCCTCCCCTGGCATCTTACTGTCCCGCTCCTTCAGTCAGAGGCAGCCCCCCTCGTTCGCGCCGTGGCTCCCTGCCTCCCTCAGATCACTCAGTAACGCCTCAGAAGGCAATCTGCAGGGGACAGAGTCCTGTTCCGTCCGAGTTAGTAGAGAGGATGACCTCTTAAGGGCGGAGTTGTAGGACGTTGCTGAGGGGCGGGGTTGGACAGTCCGGAGTGAGGAAGCATGTATGGTCAGTAATGGAGGAGAGTGAAGTCGGTGTCCAGTGATGTGAGGAGCCGAAGCGGAGCTCCGTACTCATCACACTGCTAGTCATCTGCCCGACGGTGAGTCACCTCTCCACACACCTTGACTGCCTTGTGTGTATGTGAGAGGATTTACTGCCAGGGGGACACCGACCTCCCTACACAGCTGTCTGCATACTGTGCCCAGGGAAGTGTATTGTACCACCCCAAACCTGTATACTGAACACCCCACCCCAAACCTGTATACTGCACACCCCACCCCAAACCTGTATACTGCACACCCCACCCCAAACCTGTATACTGCACACCCCACCCCAAACCTGTATACTGCACACCCCACCCCACCTGTATACTGCACACCCCACCCCAAACCTGTATACTGCACACCCCACCCCAAACCTGTATACTGCACACCCCACCCCAAACCTGTATACTGCACACCCCACCCCACCTGTATACTGCACACCCCCACCTGTATACTGCACACCCCCCACCTGTATACTGCACACCCCCACCCCCACCTGTATACTGCACACCCCCCACCCCCCACCTGTATACTGCACACCCCACCCCCCACCTGTATACTGCACACCCCACCCCCCACCTGTATACTGCACACCCGCACACCCCCCACCTGTATACTGCACACCCCCACCCCCCCACCTGTATACCGCACACCCCCCACCTGTATACCGCACACCCCCCACCTGTATACCGCACACCCCACCCCAAACCTGTATACCGCACACCCCACCCCAAACCTGTATACTGCACACCCCACCCCAAACCTGTATACTGCACACCCCCACCCCCCACCTGTATACTGCACACCTCCACCCCCCACCTGTATACTGCACACCCCCACCCCCCCACCCCTGTATACTGCACACCCCCACCCCCCACCTGTATACTGCACACCCCCACCCCCCACCTGTATACTGCACACCCCCACCCCCCCCTGTATACTGCACACCCCACCCCAAACCTGTATACTGCACACCCCCACCCCAAACCTGTATACTGCACACCCCCCCTGTATACTGCACACCCCCACCCCCCACCTGTATACTGCACACCCCACCCCCCACCTGTATACTGCACACCCCCACCCCCACCTGTATACTGCACACCCCCCACCTGTATACTGCACACCCCACCCCCCACCTGTATACTGCACACCCCACCCCCACCTGTATACTGCACACCCGCACACCCCCCACCTGTATACTGCACACCCCCCACCCCCCCCACCTGTATACTGCACACCCCCCACCTGTATACTGCACACCCCCCACCCCCCACCTGTATACTGCACACCCCCACCCCCCACCTGTATACTGCACACCCCCCACCTGTATACTGCACACCCCACCCCCCACCTGTATACTGCACACCCCCCACCTGTATACTGCACACCCCCACCCCCCCCACCTGTATACTGCACACCCCCACCTGTATACTCCACACCCCCACCTGTATACTCCACACCCCCACCTGTATACTCCACACCCCCACCTGTGTACTCCACACCCCCACCTGTATACTGCACCCCCCACCTGTATACTGCACACCCCACCTGTATACTGCACACCCCCACACCCCACCTGTATACTCCACACCCCCATCTGTATACTCCCCACACCCCACCTGTATACTGCACACCTGCACCCCCACCTGTATACTCCACACCCCCCACCTGTATACTCCACACCCCCATCTGTATACTCCACACTCCCCACCTGTATACTTCACACCCCACCCCCCTCCTGTATACTGGAAATCCCCACCCCCCACCTGTATACTGTACATTGGGGGTATTACACTGAGGTGATTACATTTGGGGGGGAGGGTTACAAAAAATCTCCAGTCGGAGTGGAGTTGGGGGGCAGAGCCAAGCGGGCGGAGACAAGGGGGCGGCAAAATGAGGTTTCGCCTAGGGTGTCGAAAATCCTTGCACCAGCCCTGGTTAGGGGGGCTGCTGCACACAGAAGGCTTTTTATCTTAATCAGAGGCGGCTCTTTAATTAGGCAAATTAGGCGATTGCCTTAGGCCTCGCCAACAGAAGGGCCTCACCGTCGAGCGATTGCCTAATTTGCCTCAGGTGCTGTGTTGAGACTGTCTGGCGGCGGGCGCTCTGCGCAGAGTGAGCTAATAGCTTAGCTGAGCCAGCGCCGCGATCCGCGGCGGCGGACGAGCATAGTGGAAGTGTGGTGGGCGTGGCTAAGGCTGCCTGCGTCCAATAGCCGGCTCAACCTCTAGCCCTTCCCCTAAAGTCGGCGACAGCGGCCCCAATGCATGGCGGGAGGCAGGACTCGGGAGCAGCCCTGGAAGAAATACATGCTCGGTGAGTGGAGCTTGTTTGTGATAGAGGCGAAGGCTGGGCGGGATAGCCGTGTCTGTGTGCCCCATTGTGGAGGCGAGTCTGTGGGAGTGGGACTACAATGTCCAGCATGTGTATGTGGAGGACGAGCAACTAACTTAGTGTGAGGCTGGAGGGGGAAGCATAGCGTATCAGTCCCACTCTCAGTATAACATGTCTGGATGGCTTTGCAGTGTGAGGAGGAGCCCTAAACACCCTCATATGTACACTGTTTCCACATATCCCAATTACCACATGTTAGCCCCCTCCTCCTTCTACTCCTCCTGCCCCCCCCTCTGCCCCCTCTACCCCCACTCCCTCTGTCCTCTAACCCTCCTATCTCCCCCTTCCATTCCCCCATTGTTTTCTTCACCGTCTTTCTCTTCTCTCCTCACTTGCCACATCCTCTCTCTCTCTCTGTCCTCTCTACCTACATCCCCCTGTCCACTCTCTCCTCACCCCCTCCTATTGTCCAGGCTATCCTCCCCCCATCCACTCTCTCCCTGTCCACTCTCTCCTCACCCCCCTCCTATTGTCCAGGCTATCCTCCCCCCTATCCACTCTCTCCTCTCCCCCTCCCCCTGCCTCTGTCCACTCTCTCCTCACCCCCCCTATCATCCAGGCTATCCTCCCCTATCCACTCTCTCATCTCCCCCTGCCTCTGTCCACTCTCTCCTCACCCCCCCTATCATCCAGGCTATCCTCCCCTATCTACTCTCTCATCTCCCCCTGCCTCTGTCCACTCTCTCCTCACCCCCTCCTATCGTCCAGGCTATCCTCCCCTATCCACTCTCTCATCTACCCCTCCCCCTATCCACTCTCTCATCTCCCCCTCCCCCTATCCACTCTCTCCTCCCCCCCCCCCCTGCCTCTGTCCACTCTCTACTCACCCCCCTCCTACCCTCCAGGCTATTCTCCCCCCTATCCACTCTCTCCTATCCCCCTCCCCTGCCTCTGCCCACTCTCTCCTCACCCCCCTTCTACCCTCCAGGCTATCCTCCCCCTATCCACTCTCTCCTCACCCCCCTCCTACTGTCCAGGCTATCCTCCCCCTATCCACTCTCACCTCTCCCCCTCCCCCTGTCCACTCTCTACTCTCTTCTATCCAGGCTATCCTCCCCCCTCTTATATCCTCTCCCTCTGTCCACGCTAACCTCCACCTCCCCCTATCCACTCCTTCTCCCTTTCTGAAAGTTAGTTCAGCTTTTCATTTTGTGTGAAATGGTGAACTTACTCTTTAAGCCTTCCAAACTATCTCAGGACATGAAAAAAGGCCCTATATGTGCTGCATTCCTCTTACCTACCTGGTGGAAAATTCGGGAGACCTGAGTCCCCAAGAACTCTATAATATACAGATCTAGACCAGCAAGAGGAAGTGGTAAGGCTCCATTGGTTGTTATTGGCTTATAAGTTTGATGGATGGCCTCCTTTACCAGTAAGGTAGAGTGCAGGCCCAAGCATTCTACAACAGTGGCTGGTCAAGATTTGCATAATGGAGCACCTAAGGTTTAGGGGTTCAGAGGTATGTGACCATACAACCGCCAACAACAGATGGGACATGGGAAACTGTGGGTGATGTCACTGCTCCAGGCTTTACCAGTGATTGTCAAGTGCTCTCTCCTCTCCCCTGAGGCCAATACTAATTGACACAGTGGATCATGTGACCAGACCAGAGCTAAAAGTCCACGGTTAGGGAGCTCTGATTACTTGCCTTGCCCCTAACACTGACAACCCATGCTATGCCACTGGAGGGGAGAGCCCAGCATCGGGAAGAAGGATGGCGCTGCCACCTCGAGCTGTCAATGTTATCTCTATGTACCACTCACAAATGGCAATCTGCTGACAAGACACTCCCAGGGGAGTGCAGAGCACAGCCTACGAAACGGGGGAGGGGACCGTCTGGGTGAGCTCACCGGTGTGATATGATCCAATAACATGCTAGAATCTTTGAGGACTGGCCATGGGTGGAGTGCTATCAGTTAATTGTATACTGTACATTGCAATGTAGTATTATTTTTTTATCAGTTTAATTATTTTTCCAATTATGGGCGTGAGAGGGCCTCATGTCTAAGTTTTGCCAAAGGCCTGACAAAGCCTAGAGCCGCCTCTGATCTTAATGCATAGAATGCATTAAGATAAATAAACCTTCTCACTTTAAAATCCCTTTAAACGCTTCAGCCCCGGAAGATTTTACCCCCTTCCTGACCAGAGCACTTTTTACAATTTGGAACTGCGTCGCTTTAACTGACAATTGCGCGGTCGTGTGATGTTGTACCCAAACAAAATTTGCATCCTTTTTTTCCCACAAATAGAGCTTTCTTTTGGTGGTATTTGATCACCTCTGCGGTTTTTATTTTTTGCGCTATAAACAAAAAAATGTGCGACAATTTTGAAAAAAAAGTAATATTTTTTACTATAATAAATATCCTCCAAAAATATATAAAAAAACTATTTTTTTCCTCAGTTTAGGCCGATACGTATTCTTCTACATATTTTTGGTAAAAAAAATCACAATAAGTGTTTATTGATTGGGTTGCGCAAAGGTTATAGCGTCTACAAAATAGGGGATAGTTTTATGACATTTTTATTAATAATTTTTTTTTTTACTAGTAATGGCAGCGATCAGCGATTTTTATCATGACTGCGACATTAAGGCGGACACATCGGACAATTTTGACAAATTTTTGGGATCATTGGCGACCAGTGCTATAAAATTGCATTGATTACTGTAAAAATGTCACTGGCAGGGAAGGGGTTAACCACTAGGGGGCGGGGAGGGGTTAAGTGTATCCTGGGGGCTTGTTTCTAACTATCTGAGGCCGTGGCTGTGTGTGACACCACACTGATCGCTGCTCTAGATGACAGGGAGCAGACGATCAGTGTGCTGTCATTAGGCAGAACGGGGAGATGCTGTTTACATCGGCATCTCCCAGTTCTTGATCTCCGTAACACGATCGCGGGTATCCCCGCACTAATCGAGTCCGCGGGATGCGCAGGCACTGTCACGGGGCTTGCGGCGTACGTGTACGTTACTTTGCCCAGCCGTGCCATTCTGCGGACATATATGTGCCGATAACGGTCGGCAAGTGGTTAAGCCATTTTCACATTAAATGTTTTAGCATTGTGAAATATAGCTTAATGTGAATAACTTTTGGTGTGATTAACCAAATCAGCTGAAACTTTCACTTTTGCGTGAAGTTTGGGGGAAATTGGTTGACATTTAAGGTATTTTTTGTACGTTAAGCCACATTAAGCTCCCCAAAAATCAAGCTTAATGTCCCTAGTTTTCTTTGTGGGACACCGAATCACATGAAACTTCTTGGATGGGGTTGAGAAGTTGAGAACTTATGCTGTGCAAAGTTTCAAGACAATTGATTGAGGTTAAGGCACATTATGGTACGTTAAGCTCTTTACATTAAACGTTTTAGCATTGTAAAATATAGCTTAATGTGAATAACTTTTGGTGTGATTTACTAAATGAGCTGCAATTTTCTAAATATGTTGGCATGGATAGAGTCTTTTATTGTGTGAAGTTTGGAGGAAATTGGTTAACATTTAAGGTCTTTTTTGTACGTTAAGCCACATTAAGCTCCCCAAAAATCAAGCTTAATGTCCCTATATTGCCTTGTGGAACTTCGAATCGCATGAAACTTCTTGGATGGGTTTGGGAAGTTGAGATGTTAGGCTGTGCAAAGTTTCAGGGAAATTGATTGAGGTTTAGGCACATTATGGTACGTTAAGCTCTTTACATTAAACGTTTTAGCATTGTAAAATATAGCTTAATGTGAATAACTTTTGGTGTGATTACCCAAATCAGCTGAAATTTTCAGAATATGTTGGCATGGATAGAGTCTTCTGTTGTGTGAAGTTTCGGGTAAATTGGTTAAAATTTAAGGTCTTTTTTGTACGTTAAGCCACATTAAGCTCCCCAAAAATCAAGCTTAATGTCCCTAATTTGCCTTGTGGAACACTGAATCGCATGAAACTTCTTGGATAGGTTTGGGAAGTTGAGATCTTGGGCTGTGCGAAGTTTCAGGGCAATTGATTGAAGTTTAGGCACATTATTGTACATTAAGCTCTTTACATTAAATGTTTTAGCATTGTAAAATATAGCTTAATGTGAATAACTTTTGGTGTGTTTAACCAAATCAGTTGAAATTTTCAGAATATGTTGGCATGGATAGAGTCTTCTGTTGTATGGAGTTTGGGGGAAATTGGTTAACATTTAAGGTCTTTTTTGTACGTTAAGCTCTCCAAAAAACAAGCTTAATGTGCCTAGTTTGCCTTGTGGAACACTGAATCGCATGAAACTTCTTGGATAGGTTTGGGAAGTTGAGATCTTGGGCTGTGCAAAGTTTCAGGGCAATCGATTGAGGTTTAGGCACTTTATTACACGTTAAGCTACATTAAGCCATTTTCACATTAAATGTTTTAGCATTGTAAAATATAGCTTAATGTGAATAACTTTTGGTGTGATTAACCAAATCAGCTGAAATTTTCAGAATATGTTGGCATGGATAGAGTCTTGTGTTATGTGAAGTTTTGGGGAAATTGGTTAAAATTTAATGTCTTTTTTGTACGTTAAGCCACATTAAGCTCCCCAAAAATCAAGCTTAATGTCCGTAATTTTCCTTGTGGAACACTGAATCGCATGAAACTTCTTGGATAGGTTTGGTAAGTTGAGATCTTGGGCTGTGCAAAGTTTCAGGGCAATCGATTGAGGTTTAGGCACTTTATTACACGTTAAGCTACATTAAGCCATTTTCACATTAAATGTTTTAGCATTGTAAAATATAGCTTAATGTGAATAACTTTTGGTGTGATTACCCAAATCAGCTGAAATTTTCAGAATATGTTGGCATGGATAGAGTCTTCTGTTGTGTGAAGTTTCGGGTAAATTGGTTAAAATTTAAGGTCTTTTTTGTACATTAAGCCACATTAAGCTCCCCAAAAATCAAGCTTAATGTCCCTAATTTGCCTTGTGGAACACTGAATCGCATGAAACTTCTTGGATAGGTTTGGGAAGTTGAGATCTTGGGCTGTGCGAAGTTTCAGGGCAATTGATTGAAGTTTAGGCACATTATTGTACATTAAGCTCTTTACATTAAATGTTTTAGCATTGTAAAATATAGCTTAATGTGAATAACTTTTGGTGTGTTTAACCAAATCAGTTGAAATTTTCAGAATATGTTGGCATGGATAGAGTCTTCTGTTGTATGGAGTTTGGGGGAAATTGGTTAACATTTAAGGTCTTTTTTGTACGTTAAGCTCTCCAAAAAACAAGCTTAACGTGCCTAGTTTGCCTTGTGGAACACTGAATCGCATGAAACTTCTTGGATAGGTTTGGGAAGTTGAGATCTTGGGCTGTGCAAAGTTTCAGGGCAATCGACTGAGGTTTAGGCACTTTATTATACGTTAAGCTACATTAAGCCATTTTCACATTAAATGTTTTAGCATTGTAAAATATAGCTTAATGTGAATAACTTTTGGTGTGATTAACCAAATCAGCTGAAATTTTCAGAATATGTTGGCATGGATAGAGTCTTGTGTTGTGTGAAGTTTTGGGGAAATTGGTTAAAATTTAATGTCTTTTTTGTACGTTAAGCCACATTAAGCTCCCCAAAAATCAAGCTTAATGTCCGTAATTTTCCTTGTGGAACACCGAATCGCATGAAACTTCTTGGATAGGTTTGGTAAGTTAAGATCTTGGGCTGTGCAAAGTTTCAGGGCAATCGATTGAGGTTTAGGCACTTTATTACACGTTAAGCTACATTAAGCCATTTTCACATTAAATGTTTTAGCATTGTGAAATATAGCTTAACGTGAATAATTTTTGGTGTGATTAACCAAATGAGCTGAAACTTTCAGAATATGTTGGCATGGATAGAGTCTTCTATTGTGTGAAGTTTGGGGGAAATTGGTTAACATTTAAGGTCTTTTTTGTACGTTAAGCCACATTAAGCTCCCCAAAAATCAAGCTTAATGTCCTTAATTTGCCTTGTGGAACTCCGAATCGCATAAAACTTCTTGGATAGGTTTGGGAAGTTGAGATCTTAGGCTGTGCAAAGTTTCAGGGCAATCGATTGAGGTTTAGGCACTTTATTACACGTTAAGCTACATTAAGCTACATTAAGCCATTTTCACATTAAATGTTTTAGCATTGTGAAATATAGCTTAATGTGAATAACTTTTGGTGTGATTAACCAAATCAGCTGAAACTTTCAGAATATGTTGGCATGGATAGAGTCTTCTATTGTGTGAAGTTTGGGGGAAATTGGTTAACATTTAAGGTATTTTTTGTACGTTAAGCTCTCCAAAAAACAAGCTTAACGTGCCTAGTTTGCCTTGTGGAACACCGAATCGCATGAAACTTCTCGGATTGGTTTGGGAAGTTGAGATCTTAGGCTGTGCAAAGTTTCAGGGCAATTGATTGAGGTTTAGGCACTTTATTACACGTTAAGCTACATTAAGCCATTTTCACATTAAATGTTTTAGTATTGTAAAATATAGCTTAACGTGAATAACTTTTGGTGTGATTAACCAAATGAGCTGAAATTTTCAGAATATGTTGGTATGGATAGAGTCTTCTATTGTGTAAAGTTTGGTGGAAATTGGATAACATTTAAGGTCTTTTTTGTACGTTAAGCCACATTAAGCTCCCCAAAAATCAAGCTTAATGTCCTTAATTTGCCTTGTGGAACTCCGAATCGCATGAAACTTCTTGGATGGGTTTGGGAAGTTGAGATCTTAGGCTGTGCAAAGTTTCAGGGCAATTGATTGAGGTTTAGGCACTTTATTACATGTTAAGCTACATTAAGCCATTTTCACATTAAATGTTTTAGTATTGTAAAATATAGCTTAACGTGAATAACTTTTGGTGTGATTAACCAAATGAGCTGAAACTTTCAGAATATGTTGGCATGGATAGAGTCTTCTATTGTGTAAAGTTTGGTGGAAATTGGATAACATTTAAGGTCTTTTTTGTACATTAAGCCACATTAAGCTCCCCAAAAATCAAGCTTAATGTCACTAAATTTGCCTTGTGGAACACTGAATCGCATGAAACTTCTTGGATAGGTTTGGTAAGTTGAGATCTTGGGCTGTGCAAAGTTTCAGGGCAATTGATTGAGGTTTAGGCACTTTATTACACGTTAAGCTACATTAAGCCATTTTCACATTAAATGTTTTAGTATTGTAAAATATAGCTTAACGTGAATAACTTTTGGTGTGATTAACCAAATGAGCTAAAATTTTCAGAATATGTTGGCAGGGATAGAGTCTTCTATTGTGTGAAGTTTGGGAGAAATTGGTTAACATTTAAGGTCTTTTTTGTACGTTAAGCTCTCCAAAAAACAAGCTTAACGTGCCTAGTTTGCCTTGTGGAACACCGAATCGCATGAAACTTCTGGGATGGGTTTGGGAAGTTGAGATCTTAGGCTGTGCAAAGTTTCAGGGCAATTGATTGAGGTTTAGGCACTTTATTACACGTTAAGCTACATTAAGCCATTTTCACATTAAATGTTTTAGTATTGTAAAATATAGCTTAACGTGAATAACTTTTGGTGTGATTAACCAAATGAGCTAAAATTTTCAGAATATGTTGGCAGGGATAGAGTCTTCTATTGTGTGAAGATTGGGAGAAATTGGTTAACATTTAAGGTCTTTTTTGTATGTTAAGCTCTCCAAAAAACAAGCTTAACGTGCCTAGTTTGCCTTGTGGAACACCGAATCGCATGAAACTTCTGGGATGGGTTTGGGAAGTTGAGATCTTAGGCTGTGCAAAGTTTCAGGGCAATTGATTGAGGTTTAGGCACTTTATTACACGTTAAGCTACATTAAGCCATTTTCACATTAAATGTTTTAGCATTGTAAAATATAGCTTAATGTGAATAACTTTTGGTGTGATTAACCAAATCAGCTGAAATTTTCAGAATATGTTGGCATGGATAGAGTCTTGTGTTGTGTGAAGTTTTGGGGAAATTGGTTAAAATTTAATGTCTTTTTTGTACGTTAAGCCACATTAAGCTCCCCAAAAATCAAGCTTAATGTCCGTAATTTTCCTTGTGGAACACCGAATCGCATGAAACTTCTTGGATAGGTTTGGTAAGTTGAGATTTTGGGCTGTGCAAAGTTTCAGGGCAATCGATTGAGGTTTAGGCACTTTATTACACGTTAAGCTACATTAAGCCATTTTCACATTAAATGTTTTAGCATTGTGAAATATAGCTTAACGTGAATAACTTTTGGTGTGATTAACCAAATGAGCTGAAACTTTCAGAATATGTTGGCATGGATAGAGTCTTCTATTGTGTAAAGTTTGGTGGAAATTGGATAACATTTAAGGTCTTTTTTGTACGTTAAGCCACATTAAGCTCCCCAAAAATCAAGCTTAATGTCCTTAATTTGCCTTGTGGAACTCCGAATCGCATGAAACTTCTTGGATAGGTTTGGGAAGTTAAGAACTTAGGCTGTGCAAAATTTCAAGACAATTGATTGAGGTTAAGGCACATTATGGTACGTTAAGCTCTTTACATTAAACGTTTTAGCATTGTAAAATATAGCTTAATGTGAATAACTTTTGGTGTGATTTACTAAATGAGCTGCAATTTTCAAAATATGTTGGCATGGATAGAGCCTTCTATTGTGTGAAGTTTGGAGGAAATTGGTTAACATTTAAGGTCTTTTTTGTACGTTAAGCCACATTAAGCTCCCCAAAAAACAAGCTTAATGTCCTTAATTTGCCTTGTGAAACTCTGAATCGCATGAAACTTCTTGGATAGGTTTGGGAAGTTGAGATCTTGGGCTGTGCAAAGTTTCAGGGCAATCGATTGAGGTTTAGGCACTTTATTACACGTTAAGCTACATTAAGCTACATTAAGCCATTTTCACATTAAATGTTTTAGCATTGTGAAATATAGCTTAATGTGAATAACTTTTGGTGTGATTAACCAAATCAGCTGAAACTTTCAGAATATGTTGGCATGGATAGAGTCTTCTATTGTGTGAAGTTTGGGGGAAATTGGTTAACATTTAAGGTCTTTTTTGTACGTTAAGCTCTCCAAAAAACAAGCTTAACGTGCCTAGTTTGCCCTGTGGAACACCGAATCGCATGAAACTTCTCGGATGGGTTTGGGAAGTTGAGATCTTAGGCTGTGCAAAGTTTCAGGGCAATTGATTGAGGTTTAGGCACTTTATTACACGTTAAGCTACATTAAGCCATTTTCACATTAAATGTTTTAGTATTGTAAAATATAGCTTAACGTAAATAACTTTTGGTGTGATTAACCAAATGAGCTGAAATTTTCAGAATATGTTGGCATGGATAGAGTCTTCTATTGTGTAAAGTTTGGTGGAAATTGGATAACATTTAAGGTCTTTTTTGTACGTTAAGCCACATTAAGCTCCCCAAAAATCAAGCTTAATGTCCTTAATTTGCCTTGTGGAACTCCGAATCGCATGAAACTTCTTGGATAGGTTTGGAAAGTTAAGAACTTAGGCTGTGCAAAGTTTCAAGACAATTGATTGAGGTTAAGGCACATTATGGTACGTTAAGCTCTTTACATTAAACGTTTTAGCATTGTAAAATATAGCTTAATGTGAATAACTTTTGGTGTGATTTACTAAATGAGCTGCAATTTTCAAAATATGTTGGCATGGATAGAATCTTCTATTGTGTGAAGTTTGGAGGAAATTGGTTAACATTTAAGGTCTTTTTTGTACGTTAAGCCACATTAAGCTCCCCAAAAAACAAGCTTAATGTCCTTAATTTGCCTTGTGGAACTCCGAATCGCATGAAACTTCTTGGATACGTTTGGGAAGTTGAGATCTTAGGCTGTGCAAAGTTTCAGGGCAATTGGTTGAGGTTTAGGCACTTTATTACACGTTAAGCTACATTAAGCCATTTTCACATTAAATGTTTTAGTAAGTCCCGTGTTTTCACAACTTTTTGAGCAAGATTCTCCCACATTTCTAATTGAATCTTAAAAAAAATGATTGAACCATGCTGTCTTCAATATTCAAGCAATGGTATTTTTGATTTTACTTGAATTATTTTAAAATGTAGCTCCACATTGAGGGAAAAAACCCACCCACAAGAACACCACACAACATTCCCCTCTTTGTGATCTGCGTAGATTGTTAGGATTCTACCAAGCTTTGTTACAGATTATTACCGTAACAGTAGCTGTTAGTTTTAACATGTCCTTTCCAGACTAATTCCTAAATGGAAGGATTTGCTCTCATAATCAACGTGTTCTAATGCAGAAAGCCACAATGTCCCTTTAAAAAAACCTTAAGGAGCATTTAGCCAACATTTCTACTGCAGGAAATTGCAAAATATTTTACATACCTTACATACATAGTGCAGACTTTTGGGACAAGCAGTGCACTAATTACACAAGCAGGAAATATTTTTATTTTGCCATATTACAATGACAGGTACTTTTTAAACACATTATGTGTAGTACTTTTATATGCTATATTATTTTTTCTAACAAAAGTGAAGTTTCTCTTTAAGTATACAATGTATTACACTAGTTCTTGTTCCTTACAAAAGTAACTCCACTTTTGTAAAAATAAAAAAATAAAAAAAACATTCTCCTACAGCTATATAGAGCTATATACGGTACATTGCAGGGATTTAACAAATTTTATTCTTCGGAATAGAAAAATGGTAGGAATCTGCAACATGTTTAGCTGTTTATTTGTCTGTGTTCATAAGCATAGGAGTGGTTTTATAATTATCAATCAATTCAGCTTCTGCACCTGTAGGGCTCCAATTAGGAAAGTGGTAGAGTTTGCAGACATGATTTTCCTTTGGGAGTATCTCACCAAAAATTCAATTTTTAGTGTAGATTTCTGGGAAAAACAGCAAGCCAATAATTCAAGCAGCATTTTATATACAGTGGTGTGAAAAAGTGTTTGCCCCCTTCCTCATTTCCTGTTCCTTTGCATGTTTGTCACACTTAAGTGTTTCGGAACATCAAACCAATTTAAACAATAGTCAAGGACAACACAAGTAAACACAAAATGCAATTTGTAAATGAAGGTGTTTATTATTAAAGGTGAAAAAAAATCCAAACCATCATGGCCCTGTGTGAAAAAGTGATTGCCCCCTAAACCTAATAACTGGTTGGGCCACCCTTAGCAGCAACAACTGCAACCAAGCGTTTGCGATAACGTGCAATGAGGCTTTTACAGCGTCCTGGAGGAATTTTGGCCCACTCATCTTTGCAGAATTGTCCTAATTCAGTTACATTAGAGGGTTTTCGAGCATGAACGGCCTTTTTAAGGTCATACCACAACATCTCAATAGGATTCAGGTCAGGACTTTGGCTAGGCCACTCCAAAGTCTTCATTTTGTTTTTCTTCAGCCATTCGGTGGTGGACTTGCTGGTGTGTTTAGGATCATTGTCCTGCTGCAGAACCCAAGTTCGTTTCAGCTTGAGTACACGAACAGATGGTCAGACATTCTCCTTCAGGATCTCTTGGTAGACAGCAGAATTCATAGTTCCTTTTATCACGGCAAGTCTTCCAGGTCCTGAAGCAGCAAAACAGCCCCAGACCATCACACTACCACCACCATATTTTACTGTTGGTATAATGTTCTTTTTCTGAAATGCAGTGTTCCTTCTACGCCAGATATACTTGGACACACACCTTCCAAAGAGTTCCACTTTTGTCTCATCTGTCCACAGAATGTTGTCCCAAAAGTCTTGGGGATCATCAAGATGTGTTGTGGAGAAATTGAGACGAGCTTTGATGTTCTTTTTGCTCAGCAGTGGTTTTCTCCTTGGAACTCTGCCATGCAGGCCATTTTTGCCCAGTCTTTTCCTGATGGTGGAGGCATGAACGCTGACCTTAACTGAGGCAAGTCAGGCCTGCAGTTCCTTGGACGTTGTTGTGGGGTCTTTTGTGACCTCTTGGATGAGTCGTCGCTGCGCTCTTGGGGTAATTTTGGGCGGCCGGCCACTCCTGGGAAGGTTCACCACTGTTCCATGTCTTCGCCATTTGTGGATAATGGCTCTCACTGTGGTTCGCTGGATTCCCAAAGCTTTGGAAATGGCTTTATAACCCTTTCCAGACTGATAGATCTCAATTACTTTCTTTCTCAATTGTTCCTGAATTTCTTTGGGTCTCGGCATGATGTGTAGCTTTTAAGGATCTTCTGGTGGACCTTACTGTGTCAAGCAGCTCCTATTTAAGTGATGCCTTGATTGTGAACAGGTGTGGAAATAATCAGGCCTGGGTGTGGCTAGAGAAATTGAACTCAGGTGTGGACAACCACAGTTATAGTATGTTTTAACAAGGGGGGCAATCACTTTTTCACACAGGGCCATGATGGTTTGGATTTTTTTTCACCTTTAATAATAAACACCTTCATTTACAAATTGCATTTTGTGTTTACTTGTGTTGTCCTTGACTATTGTTTAAATTGGTTTGATGTTCCGAAACACTTAAGTGTGACAAACATGCAAAGGAACAGGAAATGAGGAAGGGGGCAAACACTTTTTCACACCACTGTATGTATATATATACACACACACACACAAAAAAAAATACTGTGCAAAAGTGGAGAAATCATGTAAAGTAAGCATGCTTTCAAAAATATATATTTTAATTGTTTATCTTTATCAGTTTACTAAATGCAAAGTGAGTGAACAGAAGTAAAGTCTAAATCTAATCAATATTTGGTGTGACTTCCCTTTGCCTTCAAAACAGCATCAATTTGTCTAGGTACAATTGTACACAGGTTTTGAAGAAACTCCGCAGGTAGGTTGTTCCAAACATCTTGGAGAACTAACCACAGATCTTCTTGTGTCTTCATGTAATCCCAGAAAGACTCATTGAGATCAGGACTCTGTGGAGGTCAAGCATCACTTCCAGGACAACTTGTTCTTCTTTGAGCTGAAGATAGATCACCATTGATTGGGGCAACGCCAAGTGACTTAACTATGCATGAAAACATAAGAGTTGGGGTGCAGGAAAATTGAGGAGTCAAAATTGGAAAAATTTGGCTGTAGCAGGGACTGTAGAACAGGGACTGTAACGCTGATGACTGTAGAAAAAGTTGTCAGCCAAGGACAATTAGTGCAGCAGAAGACAGACAACATCATGCTTACTTTCCTTTGACATTAGAAGATATCCAGTAGTGCCATTAGCACAGAACTGGTGAAAACCCAGCCATTCTGGCCAGAAGTGGTCTTCATGGAAAAATTGCAGCCAAACAGCCACATCTCCAACATGCCAAGTGACTTAACTATGCATGAAAACATAAGAGTTGGGGTGCAGGAAAATTGAGAAAAATTTGGCTGTAGCAGGAGGCAGTTTGTTTGCCGAAAGGCTGGAGTGTGGTACACCAATGAGTGTCAGCAGGCAACAGTGAAGCATGGTGGAGGTTCCTTGCAAATTTGGAGCTGCATTTCTGCAAATGGAGTTGGAGATTTGGTCAGGGTCAGTGGTGTCCTCAAGGCTGAAAAATACAGGCGGATACTTATTCATCATGCCATAACATCAGGGAATCGGGTGATTGGCCCCAATTTATTCTGCAGCAATACAACAACCCCAAACATACAGCCAGTGTCATTAAAAACCTATCTTCAATGTAAAGAAGAACAAGGAGTCCTGGAAGTGATGGTTTGGCCCCCACAGTGCCCTGATTTCAAACATTGAGTCGTTCTGGGATTACATGAAGTGACAGAAGGATTTGAGGCAGCTTACATCCACAGAAGATCTGTGGTTAGATCTCCAAGATGTTTGGAACAACCTACCTGCCGAGTTCCTTCAAAAACTGTGTTCAAGGCTACCTAGAAGAATTGATGCTGCTTTGAAGGCAAAAAGGTGGTGACACCAAATCTTAATTAGATTTGGATTTCTCTTCTGTTCATTTACTTTCCATTTTGTTAATTTATAAAAAAAAAAAAAAACTATTAACACTTCTATTTCTAAAGTAAGCATTCCTAAATTTACAGAATTTTTTTCACATCTGCCTTACAGAGCTCCTCAAAATGCATAAGACACACAGGTCTGGATGGGAACTTTGCGTAATTGAAACATGCACAGCAGATCTGAAAGAATGGACCGTGTATCATTCTGTTAAGCTTTTAATATGCAGCTATTTGTGAGTATACATCTATTTTATTGCTACAGTAAAAAGGTTTATAAAAAGGTAATACACTAGGCTGGTGTGCCCTCTTTTTCTGTTTCAGTCTTATTAGGGCTTTCCCAGTTATAAGAGGGCAGCAAAGAAAGCATGGTGACGTTTTTTGCCTGAAGAGTTGACAAGTGAAAGTCTATCAGTGCCTGAGCATCACACTTGAGCACAGGAGGTTGTACTGTGTGCATGTTTTTATTTTTTTGCATAGAAACATTGGTCCAGCTTGGACCAAAGTAAATATATATATGCCATGCCCTACTGACCCCTGTGGACATACTGTTGTGCCTGTATGATCACTCACTCAGCAAGGGTGCCATTTAAAGTAAGTCTTGTATTTTTCCCAGTTGATGAAAGTGTTCTCTGACTGGACAAGGTGGAGCTGATGGTGAAAACTGAAAAGTGTTCTCTGCATGGTGCCCTTTGCGGAAAGAGCAGCCAGGCAGCCATTCAACAGGGTATATGAAAGGAACACTGCATTAGCTGCTGCTACTACAGTTCCACAGGGATTGGCCAGGTAGCGTATATGGTATGTATACTTGCATTGGTCCAAGGTGAACAAATAAAACTATGCTAACAATAAATACATGGAATTCAGGAAGGGAATTTACAAACATACTGCCCCCCCCCCCCCCCGCCTAATTATTACCCATTTCTTTATAGAATACATGGTCAGGTTCCCATCTTTTAGAACTGTCCTGTGAACAACAACAAACTGAAGTATGCAAACAAATGCAGATCAGCCCGATGTTTTCCTTGGCAAGAAGTACGCCAATTAGCAGGGATCTACTTTCAGCTTCATATAAATATTCAAAGCCGTAGCAATCATTATAATGTCAAAGTATGGGTGAGCACTCCTGCATTCATATTTTTAAAAGCAATTTGGTTTCCTACAAAACAAAAACTTCAACAGCATGCAGAAGCACTTTACCTAGCTTCATCCCTTCCACTTCCCCACATCCATTCTACTCTTCTCTACAAGGTTGTGAATAACTTGGCAGGCTCTGCTTAGTATTATTTTAATGGGTATAGGACTTTTAATATGATTTATAGTAAGTGCTTTTAGGAATATGAATCTACATTGCTCAATACACCTTTCTCCTTGAAAACAGACTGCAGCAAATCAAAAAGATTGCACGCTTGAATACCTTTATATTTACACAGACAACCTCAGATTGGCAGATATAATGAGATTGAGGCTCCTGGTTTCTAGAAGGCCAGGGAGCTGCAACAGGAGGAGATCTCTTCCCATCTAAATTATGAAAGAATCTGTGTGTGGTAGAAAGAATATATTTTGTGGAAATTGCTGACCGGCTGTTAAAAGCAGAACTGCTGACCCATAACAAATATGAAGATTGGAAAGTAAGAGTAAAGTCCAAACTCCTGATCTGCATACTTTTTCTTAGGTCAGTGGGTCCCAAATGGTTAATAGAAATATAACATAAAAAATAAAAAAATTTACATAACATATATTATTGCTACATGTGCCGTTTTTTTAATCGATTGTTGGAAAATAATCATTTTTTTTAAAGGGTCAAAAAAATGATATGTTGCTTCCTTGCAATATTGCAACCTGGAGCCATTCCGTACATACTTGCTATACAGATTTCCCCCCAGAAATCAAATTTCTGGCTTATGCTATTGGCTCACTGCTTTTTCTTGACGTCTGTGCTGACATAAAAGTCAAGTTCAGGCATCTTCTGCAGAGATATTCTCTCAGGCTCACTTGTACACATGTGTACACTGCAGGTTCATTAAGGCCCTTTCACACTGGGGCTTTCTTCAGGCGCTACAGCGCTAAAAATAGAGCCTGTACAGCACCTGAAAAAATCCGGCCCCATTCACTCCAGTGTGAAAGCCGGAGGGCTTTTACACTGGAGCGATGCGCTAGCAGGGAGCGGTCAAAAAAGTCCTGCTAGCAGCATCTTTGGAGCGGTGAATGAGCACCGCTCCTATACCGCTCCTACCCATTGAAATTAATGGGACACCGCGGTAATACCGCAGCAATACCGCCGCAAAGCGCCGCTGCGACGGCGCTTTGCGAGGGGGTTTAACCCTTTTTCGGCCGCTAGCGGGGGTTAAAACCACACCGCTAGCGGCCGAATACCGCGGCTAAAACGACAGTAAAGCAGCGCTAAATATTGCACTGCTTTATCGTCACCGCCGCTCCCGCCCCAGTGTGAAAGGGGCCTAACACATCGATATTGCTCAGAAGGTTATAGGAAGATAACCTTCCCATTCAATATTTGGTTTGAGAAAGGATTTGTAAAACAAACAGCAATTTCTTTAGAAAAAGATCAGAGAAAAATGTATGCTATAATCTATTTAATGTATACATTTAAGCCAGAGGGAAAATATATTTTAATATATAAAATTATACACACACATTTTTTTTTTTTTTTTTACAAAACTGAAGTTACACTTTAATATCATTGGTTTACCATAAATCATTTACAGAAAGACGTCCACAATCGCAGCCTCCACACTCTTAGAACTGGTTTTCTTTAACGAATACTTGTTGTTAGATTAAACCATTATAAATACGTTATCAATTCATTAGTATTACTGCTACGTACATTAAAAAGGACAACTTAACTATTTGTCCTTTAACCACCTCCCTACCGCTGTTTAAAAAACACATGAACAGGAAGGTGGATGTCTATTTCCGGAATGCTAGTTACACAGACAGTGTACAGAGCTGATCGGAGCAGCTCTGTACCTTGTAATTCGCTATGGTTGACCGATGATATATACATTAATGATGTGGTGTGTAAAGTGTACCGAGGCTCCAAGTTGTAGTCATTTCAAAAGCAGCAGGTTTTTTTTATTTCCAAAATAATTGTGCCAAAAACCTTGGGGTGTCTACTTTCCAAAAAGGGGTAATTTTTGAGGATGTCTGTACTGTCTTGGCATTTAAGATGTCTCATAACAGAAAAGGAAAGCATTTTTTCACAAAATTCTTGGTCCTTTCTTCTTTATATGATAAAAAATAAATCCAGTGGTTATTAACTACAACCAAAAGAAAGCTTTGTCTGAAAAAAAAGTTATACATTTTTTTTGGGTACATTATGGTATGCCTAAGAGATTTTCAGGCATATTATCACAGCACTGAAAAATGTCCTGATAAAGAATGGGTATATGCACAGGCCAGTACTCAAGCAGTTAACTATTTCCCCAATCATTCATATACCAAATTTTTTTAGCCCACTTCCAAGCTCTTCAATAGGTTGCCCTGCCTGGCGTCAAATATTGCTTATCTCCATCAGAATTTAAGAACACAGGGTCACAATCACAGTAGTGGCTATTTACTCCTGATAGAAATGTCTATATACAGACACTTCATCTACACCGGTATTCAATTTACACAAAGTTCTGTTCACTGAAAGGAGAAGAGACATTGAGGTTCATTTACTAAAGCTGGAGAGTGCACAATCTGGTGCAGAAGTGCATGGTAGCCAATCAGCTTCTAATTTCAGCTTGTTCAACTAAGCTTTGACAAAGAAAAAAAAAAAAAAGCTGATTGGTTTCTATGCACAGCTGCACAAAATTTTGCACTCTCCAGTTTTAGTAAAATCAACGCTATTGCTTGTAGGCCCAAAAGAAACAAGGGCAAAGAAATGAAGAAGACCCTAAAGACAAACCTTTATACGAACCACACTTAAAATTCGTTTTTTTAGAACCTACCTTGTAGGGATTTTGACACGTAGATACCGGTCTACAGCAATGGCTAGCAATGCCAGTATGGAGCTCTGCGTCAGAATCAGCATAATACAAGCCACCATGAGGCAGCTATAAAACTCAGTTTCCAATCCAATACTAATTATAATGGCCAAAGGAATGACCAGTGCTCCAACTGCAATGTCAGCCACAGCCAATGACACAATGAAGAAGAAAGTGGTGTCTCGAAGTGCCTGGTTCACAATTACAGCCCAAATCACCAGTATGTTACCAAGTACCGAGACCAAGGCTATCAGCACTTCAATGACGATGTAGACAGCTAGTGAGACGGAGGTGCCCATGCTGCTTTAATGTGGAGAATGGCTGTTAATCCTGAACCTGGAAATAAAAAAAAACTTTAAATTAAACCTTGTAAGATACAGTAAATCCCAAAAATTGCCATGCATGGCACATTGCAGTGGAGAACAATAGGTGTCATTAGAAAAATATAGACATGCTTAGTTTAGCGCACATCAAATATTAAACACATGCTGACTTAGTGGAATCTTAAGAAAAGTGGGTGGCACATAGTGCAGTGCGTCTGCCAGTAAATGTATACTGCATAGTCTTTTGCAGCATTGTCAACCTTTTAATATACATCTCATAAGCTGTCAATGCCATCTACAATTACTATTCTATTAATAATTTGCATATGTGCTGATGAACGTGCCTTATTATGCCAGCTCAGCAAGCCTTTTTTCCTTCAAGCAACAATTAAGGGATGGTTCACCCCAGGTGCCTTGCCATGCATTTTGCAGTATTTTTTAGCACAAACAAAACTTAAATGGACGTGATAAAATACATCATTTTTTAGTACAGCCTCTTCATTCCATGATAACATTGTAGTGCGCGGGAGCATTCATTTTGCCGTTGAAGTGGATTCAAACTGAGTGCTTGAAAAGTATGCATTCTGTTCTAGGAGCAATATTTTGTGTAGTCACCTTGACACTAAATTTAACCACAATGTACAACATGTACAAGTTTAATTTAAAAAAGCATCTTGTGTCAAAGATTGATCTATCTCCAAGATCTGGTTACTTATCATTCCTATATGATTTGGTTAACCAATCGAGCAGGCAGTCCCCCAGTCACAAAACATCCTAGTTACACATGACTTGTACTTAAGATCGGAGGCAGCCTGACATCACGCTGGTCCTGGAAACCACTGGGTGGCCATCGTGCTTCTCACCACGTGCTGCCACCTACTGTCCAGACCGGTCAGCAATCCCACGTCACTGCATGGCCAGTTGACCCTTCCTCATGCTATCTAAAACTTAAACATAATTTTTTGACTGGAGTAACACTTAAAAAATGTACAGTGCCTTGCAAAAGTATTCACCCCCTTGGCTTTTTACCTATTTTGTTACATTACAGCCTTTAGGTCAATGTTTTTTTAATCTGAATTATATGTGATGGATCAGAACACAATAGTCTAAGTTGGTGAAGTAAAATTAGAAAAATATATACATAAAACCATTTTTCAGAAATAAAAAAAATGACAATTGGCATGTGCCAATTAATTTAATTAGTGAAATGATGTCCACCTGTGTGCAATCCAAGTGTCACATGATCTGTCATTACATATACACACCCTTTTGAAAGGCCACAGAGGCAGCAACACCTAAGCAAGAGGCACCACTAACCAAACACTGCCATTAAGACCAAGGAACTCTCCAAAACAAGTAAGGAGGAATGTTGTTGAGAAGTACAAGTCAGGGCTAGGTTATAAAAAAATATCCAAATCTTTGATGATCCCTAGGAGCACCATCAAATCTATCATAACCAAAAGGAAAGAACATGCCACAACAGCAAACCTGCCAACAGATGGCACGGACCGGGCAAGGAGGGCATTAATCAGAGAGGCAGCACGGAGACCTACGGTAACCCTGGAGGAGCTGCAGAGTTCCACAGCAGAGACTGGAGTATCTGTACATAGGATGACATTAAGCCATAGGCTCCATAGAGTTGGGCTTTATGGCAGAGTGGCCAGAAGAAAGCCATTACTTTCAGCAAAAAACAAAATGTCACGTTTTGAGTTTGCGAAAAGGCATGTAGGAGACTCCCAGAATGTATGGAGGAAGGTGCTCTGGTCTGATGAGACTAAAATTGAACTTTTTGGCCATCAAAGAAAACGCTATGTCTGGCGCGAACCCCACACATTACATCACCCAAAGAACACCACCCCCACAGTGAAACATGGTGGTGGCAGCATCATGCTGTGGGGATGTTTTACAGCAGTCGAGACTGGGAAACTGGTCAGAGTTGAGGGAAAGATGGATGGTGCTAAATACAGGGATATTCTTGAGCAAAACCTGTACCACTGTGTGTGATTTGAGGCTAGGATGGAGGTTCACCTTCCAACAGGACAATGACCCCAAACACTGCTAAAGCAACACTTGAGTGGTTTAGGGGAAACATGTAAATGTGTTGGAATGGCCTAGTCTAAGCCCAGACCTCAATCCAATGGAAAATCTGTGGTCAGACTTAAAGATTGCTGTTCACAAGCGCAAACCATCAAACTTGAAGGAGCTTGAGCAGCTTTGCAAGGAGGAATGGGCAAAAATCCCAGTGGTAAGATGCGGCAAGCTCATAGAGAGTTATCCAAAGCGACTTGGAGCTGTGATAGCCGCAAAAGGTGGCTCTACAAAGTATTGACTTTAGGGGGGTGAATAGTTATGCACATTGACTTTTTCTGTTACTTTGTCCTATTTGTTGTTTGCTTCACAATAAAAAAAAATATATCTTCAACGTTGTCTGTAAATTAAATGATGCAAATCCTCAAACAATCCATGTTAATTCCAGGTTGTGAGGCAACAAAACACGAAAAATTCCAAGGGGGTGAATACTTTTGCAAGGCACTGTACCTGTTCCAACTTACATACAAATTCAACTTAACCCACTTCTGGACCACCCCATAGCAGATATACTGTTAGAGGGCCCTCCTCCTGTGCAGAATCATGTATATATATATATACGTGATTCTGCACTTCCGCCCAGGGGGTGAATGCCGCTGGCAGGCCACTTCTGCTGTAAAACTCACAGCAGAGACTGATCCTTGGATGCCAGGCACTGAATGTCCGCCGATCGCCGGGCAGAGACACAGAATGGAGCTCTGCCTATGTAAACATGGCAGAGCTTTGTTCTATCGGGGGGGGGGGGGGATGGATTTAGTGTCCCTGCAAAGGGAATAGAATCCATCAATTCAGTAGTAAAAGCACCTAACAGTAAACAAAAACACAAAGTTAACCTTATGATCACCCTAGGTGTATAACCCCTTCCCATCAATGTATTAGTGTCACTGGTCCCCACAAAATGTCAAAATTGTCAGTTAGTGTGAGATTGTCCGCTGTAAAATCGCAGTCCCGCTATAGGTCGCTGATCACTGCCATTACTAGTATAAAAAAACTAATATAAATATAAAAATTTCAGTATATACAATGGATATAAAAAGTCTACACACCCCTGTTCAAATGTCAGGTTTCTGTGATGTAAAAAAATGAGACAAAGATAAATCATTTCAGAACTTTTTCCACCTTAATGTGACCTATAAACTGTACAACTCAATTGAAAAACAAACTGAAATCTTTTTGGGGTGGGGGGATGAGTACAAAAAAATTTAAATAAAATAATGAGGTTGCATAAGTGTGCACACCCTCTTAGAACTGGTTATGTAGCTGTGTTCAGAATTAAGCAATCACATTCAAACTCATGTTGAATAGGAGTCAGTACACACCTGCCATCATTTAAAGTGCCTCTGATTAACCCCAAATAAAGTTCATCTGTTCTAGTAGGTCTTTCCTGACATTTTCTTAGTCGCATCCTACAGCAAAAGCCATGGTCCACAGAGAGCTTCCAAAGCATCATAGGGATCTCATTGCTAAAAGGTATTATCAGGAGAAGGGTACAGAAGAATTTCCAGGGCATTAGATATACCATGGAACACAGTGAAGACAGTCATCATCAAGTGGAGAAAACATGGCACAACAGTGACATTACCAAGAACTGGTAGTCCCTCCAAAAGTGATGAAAAGACAAGAAGAAAACTGGTCAGGGAGGCTGCCAAGAGGCCTACAGACACATTATAGGAGCTGAAGGAATAATTGGCAAGTACTGGCTGTGTGGTACATGTGACAAAAATCTCCCATATTCTTCATGTGTCTGGGCTGTGGGGTAGAGTGACAAGACAGAAGCCTTTTCTTATGGAGAAAAACTCAGAGCCCAGCTAAATTTTGCAAAAACATCTTAAGTCTCCCAAAAGCATGTGTGAAAATGTGTTATGGTCTGATAAAACCAAGGTTGAACTTTTTGGTGGCCATAATTCCAAAAGATATGTTTGGCACAAAAACAACACTGCACGTTACCAAAAGAACACCATACCAAAAGGGAAGCATGGTGGTGGCAGCATCATGCTTTGGGGCTGATTTTCTTTAGCAGGAACCTTAGTCAAGGTAAAGGGAATCATGAACACTTCCAAATACCAATCAATATTGGCCCAAAACCTTCAGGCTTCTGCTAGAAAGCTAAACATGAAGAGGAACTTCATCATTCAGCATGACAACGACCCAAAGCATATATCCAAATCAACAAAGGAATGGCTTCACCAGAAGAAGATTAAAGTTTAGGAATGGCCCAGCAAGAACCCCGACTTGAATTTTATGAAAATCTGAGGGGTGATTTGAAGAGGGGTGTGCACAGGAGATGCCCTCGCAATCTGACAGATTTGGGGTGTTTTTGCAAAGAATGGGGAAAAATTGGCAAGTCAGGATGTGCCATGCTGATAGACTCATACCCAAAAAGAGTGCTGTAAAAAATCAAAAGGTGCTTCAACAAAATATTCGTTTAAGGGTGTGCACACTTATGCAACCATATAATTTTAGGTTTTTATTTTTACTTCCCTCCACCTAAAAAAATTCAGTTTGTTGCTCAACTGAGTTGTACAGTTTATAGGTCATATTAAAAGGTGAGAAAAAATCTGAAATGATTTATCTTTGTCTCATTTTTTTACATCACAGAAACCTGACATTTTAACAGGGGTGTGTAGACTTTTTTGTATCCACTGTATACACACCATGGTTTGTAGACGCTATAACTTTTGCGTAAACCAATCAGTATACTCTTATTGGTTTTTTTTTTTTTAATACCAAAAATATGTAGCAAAATACATATTGACCCACATTTATGAAGACATTTGATGATTTTTTTCTATTGTTTTTATTGGATAGGTTTTGTAGCAGAAAGTAAAAAAATACAGTTTTTTTTTGGTCAGTCTTTTTTTTGTTTATAACGCAATAAAAAAATAAAAGTGCAATGGTGATCTAATACCACCAAAAGGAAGCTCTATTTGTGAGTAAAAAAAATTACATCAATTTTATTTGGGTACAGCGTTGCATGACTGAGCTATTGTCAGTTAAAGTAACGCAGAGCCGTATTGCAAAAAATGGCCTGGTCATGAAGGGGGGTAGATCTTTCGGACGTTAAGTGGTTAAGAACAAACCTTCAGAACCTTGAATCTTCTTCATAACCCAGGGACTGCCTGTATTCTGCAATTAAGTGAATTGCAATGGCTTGAGTGATCCAGTCTGGCCAGTCCCAATTGTTCATATTGGTTTAGCACCAACTCAATGGAAGAAGATTAAGTAAAAAACATTAAGACACTGTAATAACACATACTTTGATGCCAATTTACTCAAATTGAGTGAATATGCCCTACAATTATCCAATCATATAAAAAGCAAATTCCTGTTCAATTTGACTAACCAATCATGTGCAAATGAAAAAAGGAAGTATTAATTTGCTTTTCTGAAGTGAATAATCACACAAAAGTGAAGATTCTCAACTCAGAAGAAAATCAGTCTCAACGTATTGTAAAAATGTTACCGCCACAATTAAAAATCTCTTTCCGACGGCACGGATACCCATCAATGGTCACCTTCTGAATGCCATCTCAATCCACAATGGTACTAGACAGAGTTGCCCTCTATTCCCCTGCTAACGCTGGAGCTGTTCTTGCAGCACCTCAGAGTGACCACAGACATCAAAGGCCTGAGGGTAGCAGGTCACTCTTTGAAAGTAGCGGCATTCGCCAATGATATTCTACTCTCTCCCTGAGTCACACATCACGCTTCCCAACTTGTTGAAAGACTTTGAATCATTCCACTACATGTCCAATTTTAAGATAAACTTTGATAAGCCCTATGACCTGAATGTATCCTTAGCCCATGTCAGGCCAACTTCCCTTTCAAATGGCAGACCGGGCTATATCATATCTGGGTATACAACTACCCACACGCCTGTCTGAACTGTTCTCTAGGAACTACCTACCCATTCTTTTAACTCAGGAGACCTGCGCAAGTGGGACAGACCTGCTTTCTCTTGGTTTGGTCGGGCAGCCATTCTTAAAATTAATGTGCTACCCCATCTACTTTACATCTTGCAGGCAACCCCCATCAAGCTACACACTACATTTCTCAACTCCTACAAAAAATAAATGTGTATATTTCTTATGGCGACATGGCCATCCACAGATCAGCTATGATCAACTTACATTGCTGAAACACAAGGGGGATATGTGCCTGCTTACTTGGCACAAATTATTATTGGGCGTGTCACCTATCTAGGGTAGTAGACTGGACTGTACACCATAAATTTAAAGAGTGGGTAAAGCTTGAAAGCTCCTTCTCTAATCTGCGGCTGAGCACTATACCCTGGATTCTGACCAGACACATCCCTCCCGCATTTCAAGACCACACCCTCATTGGTCCCACCCTCTCCTGCTTTCGGACAGTATACACAAAACACCGTTTATCATCTACTTCAGGCCCCCTAACACTAACTCGCCTGAATCCACACTTTCCACCCAGAATGACTGCAAACTTCTTGTCAGACCTAGAATCTGGTGATACTGCTCAGGTGCACACCTTCTTTCACAATGTAAGCTGCTTTCACAGGACGCCATGGCAACCAGACTACCCGGCACATCTTTGTCTTTCTGGACTTATTTTCAACTCCGCCATTTTCTCCACTCATTAGACTGCACTCTTCAGTGTCCAGACCTTTAACTCAATTTGAACACCTCTGCACCAAGACCTCACCCCAACAAGAACTCATCTCTGTGACCCATAACCCGCTCCTCCAAAATACACCTTCAAACACCTAGAAGGCCTGTGTGGCATGGGAACGAGACTTATAAATCACCCTCTCTCCTGAACAATGGGAGCACCTATATATATATATATATATATATATATATATATATTACTATATTATCAAGGTGGTACTGCACTCCTGCCATCACATTTCAATATTTGTTGGCGCTGCCCTACTGCCATTGGCTCATTCCTCCATATCTGCTGGGAATGCCTGCTGATCCGCCCCTTTTGGTCAGAAGTTCATGCCACAATCTTTCATGTGACGACATACACATTAGATTTCTCGCCAGCTCAATTCGTTTTACATCACACCTCTCTCTCCAACAAATCCTACTGCAGATCCCTGGCGATGTATATGATCAATGCAGCCATGATGTGCATCCCGCTACACTGGGGCCCGACTCAAGCCCCCTCTCTATCGGAACATCTCTGCCGCATACTTAAACTTGCCGAAATGGAAGAACTCATAAGCATGTCCACGTGGGCACGTTGGATACATTTTTAAATGACAGAAGCATATAAAACTATGCTAAGCCCCCCAACCCTACCCAGCTGAAGTAAAATAGATCTATAGGTCTGCAATCCGTGATAGAGATCCTAGACAGGGGAGATTTCCTGCCAGTGGGACCCCACGAAACCTCGCCTGGCCCCCCGTCCCTCAACTATTCTCACCCGCCTACTCCTTACCTCCCCCTCTCCTTCCTCTCTTCCCCTCAGTCTCCCCCTTTTTTGTGATTATCCCTGTCCTTAATCTGCTCCTAGAAATTTCCCACCTGGGAGGATTACATTGGCCATATGTGCCAAATTTTACCTTAAAGTGTTTGTTACCCCCCCCCCCCCCAAAAAAAAAGGATCCTGCTCCTTTAAAGCATGTTATACAGCACAGTGCTTCTGCTGTGTCATTTGGCTCCCTGTAACACCTAAAAAACCTGGCTGATCCTGCCAGTTTCTACCCTCCCCTATGTAAACTGACCATGGTATATCATGGCTGCTGAGCCCTGACACCATGGTCAGTTTACGTGCCTCTGCAGTCTGCTCTCATTTTTCTGTGTCCTCCTTCCTGCCTGTCAGTTAGTACCAGGGCCGCTAAATACCTTATTCTATAGTGGCGGTCTGTCACGGCCATCTCTCTCCTCTTCTCCGCTCCTCCTCCCAGCTGACATCAGCAGGGGTTTCTCAGCTCCGCCCACTTTCCTGTCAGCTCGAGATGGGAAAGAGATGGCCAGACACATGAGCACCAATTGGCGCTATAAAATAAGGTATTTGGTTGCAGATTTTTTAGAAGACACATGCAGTGCAGTACATTAGTATTACAGAGAGGATAGTAGCAACAAAACCAAGTGGGCGAACAACCACTTTTTGAAAAGCCACCCCCTGCCCCATGTTATGGACTGTTGCTTTTCCAGTAGTGAGAATCTGGAAACCTATTCACCTTGGTCCATTCCTGGTAAGCACATCATATGATGCTTCTCACTACATTGTACCTATTGACTGATATCTAACCATGCGCTGTACATTGGCATCCTTTTCAATAAAACCATTTTGGTGAAAAAAATAAAATAAAAATCTCTTAGCCAAGTGTACTACATATCAACGTAAACCATGTAATGTCAAAGCTTACACAATACTATTGAAACCATTATATTTTCATATTACTAGGAAACTGGGTTTTTCGAGAAATTCTATTTTTGGATGTTAAAAGTTTTTGGACTTAACTTTTATTCTATTTCTTAAAACGTGTAAAACATTTGCGTCAAAATGTTATACAAATCTCTGTATAGCCCAGTTTCACGCAGAGCAGGAAGGAGTAAAGTTTTTGCTTTCTGTACCCTGCTGAGTAGATGTCCCATTACTTTATGTCCCAGAAGTTCAAGGAAGCAAGAGGAAATCTCACCAAGTGAAGGGAATTTCTGCCTTAAAGTGATACTAAAGTCTTGTTTCTTTTTTCTTTAAAAATAACAAACATGTTATACCTACCTGCTCTGTGCAGTGGTTTTGCACAGAGCATCCCAGATCCTCCTCTTCTCGGGTCCCTTGCTGGCTCTCTTGGCCCCTTCCTCCTGTTAAGTGCCCTCACAGCAAGCAGCTTGCTATGGGAGCACCCGAAGCTGAGCCACAGCTCTGTGTGTCCATTCAGACATGGAGACGTGGTTTGGCCCCACCCCCTCTCTTTTCTGATCTAACTGACTTTGATTGACAGCAGCAGGAGCTGATGATGCCGCTGCTGTCTCTCAGCCACTCAGGAGGGAGAGTCCCGGACGGTTGAGGCACTTGTGCACATCGCTGGAGGAAGATCAGGCTCAGGTAAGTGGGTGGGCTGAGGGGGGCTGCTGCACACAGAAGGTTTCCTTTATCCTAATGCATATATCGCACTAAGATAAAAAAGCCTTTTAGAATCACTTTAAGCGCCGTACACATGGGCCGAATGTTGGAAGACAATAGCCGGTTCTGACATTTGGCCCTTGTGTATGTCGGTTTGTCAGACAGAAGCCAGCCCTTCAGCCGGATTCTTTTGGACATGCATGCTGGAAAACCAGCAGCTGACCGACTCCTGATCAGCGCTCTCCGCCAATGGCCGAAAACGCTGATCGGAGTGTTCCCCCTGTCAGAACACAACAGCTCAGCAGGGGAGATCGCCGAACTAACCTTGCATGTTTTGTACAGCAGCCCAAAAAAAAAACTGTTATGCCGCATACACACGAGTGGAATTCTGCTCAAGCTTGGCTTGCATACACACGGTCACACAAAAGTTCTCTGAACTTTCGACCGCCAAGAATGCAGTGACATACAACACTACGACGAGCCGAGAAAATTAAGTTCAATGCTTCCAAGCATGCGTTGAATTGTTTCCGAGCATGTGTAGGAATTTTGCGCGTCGGAATTGGTACAGACAATCAGAATTTCCGATTGGAACTTTTTCCGACCGAAAAATTGAGAACCTGCTCTCAATCCTTTGCTGGCTGGAATTCCGCCAGCAAAAGTCAGATGGAGCATAAACACGTTCGCATTTTCGGACCAAAAGCTCTCATTGGAATTTTGCTGGCGGAATGTCTGCTTGTGTGCACGGGGCATTAGTGTATTCCAGGCTTTAGCCTGGCCATACATTATACAATTTTCCTTTAGATTTACCAAAACCATACACTATGAGGACAAACCTAAACACTTTCAATTTTTTTGCAATCAGGTAGGCACCTGCACTACATAGTTGAAGGTAAATCTAAGGGAATTTTAATTAAAAAAATGTATAATGTATGGCCAGCTTTAGGCAGGTGTCGCCAGAACATTTGTCCCCATTGGCTGATTTTACCCTTACCTCTGCTCTGGTGACAACGTTTGAATGGGTAATTCACTCCAAAACACACAGGAAGAAAAAAAGAAAAAATAAGTTCTATCATGATACTAGTATGACAACTCAGTAATTGTTTTCGGACTAGTTACAGTATTTATATAGAACCATCTGAGCAGGGAGAGGTGTGGAGGAATGGGAGAGAAGTCCCTCCACTAAACCCGTGCTGTGTGTTCAGAGCCTTTTTTCACAGCAAAGTGGTAAAATGATTCAATTAGAGAAAAGCTGACTTCACCTGAATGTGTTGAAAAAGAGGACTACCTGCTGGTTGGAGATGGTAAATATGAAATATTATACAACACCTTTATTACCTCAAAGCAAACAAACCAGAAACTCTATCGACTCAAACCTTACGCTCACTGCAAAAACCTATAACATCTGTGCGACTTAAATGAAACCGTGATTCATACACAAGTAACCCTGTCAAAGTTTTACACACATTCCGCTCAAATCTTGCTAATCTATATTCTCCCAACGATAATTTTGACCATACTGCTGCTGATTCCCTTTTTTCACAAATTACCCTTCCAACACTCTCACAAACCCACTGTGAACGGCTCGAGTGTCCCATCTCTGCAACAGAAGTCATTGCAGCTATTATAAAACTTAATAAATGGGGATACTCTTTTCCATCAGAATCCTTAATGGCCATGGTTTCCATGCTTCCCAAATCTAAATCTGATACAACCTCTTGGACAAATTACCATCCTATTTTGCTTCTTAATATTGACATTAAACTTTTAGCTAAAATACTTGCAACCCGATTGAATCAAGTATTAGGTGAACTTGTTTATCGAGATCAAGTTGGGTTAAACCCCTCACGCCAAGCAAGTGATAATATTTGTAGAGCTTCTTTACTCACCCATGTTGCTAAATCCAGACGTCTACCTGCGTGTTTTTTATCGATCAACAAAGGAAAAGCATTTGACACCGTCTCATGGCCATACTTGCAATATATTCTTCAAAAATGGGGGTTTGGATCGCATTTTTTAAAGTGGATTTCATCCTTATACAACAAGCCGAATGCATTTATCAAATATGCTGGTTTTAAATCAGACCCTTTTGCTATTTGAAGAGGCACCCATCAAGGATGTCCTCTCTCCCCCTCCTTTTTCCACTCCTTATTGAATCCTTGGCCCATTTAATTAGATCTGATCCAAACATAAAAGGTATTGAAATAGCTGGATGTCATCATAAAGTATGTCTTTTTGCAGATGATATCTTACTCTTCATGTCATCTCCCCATATCACAGCACCTAATCTCCTCTCTGTCCTAAACCGTTTTGCACACATTTCAGGCTTAACAGTTAACTATCAAAAATCGACTGCACTCAACATTTCCTTGCCTCCTTCAGACCTTCAGCTTGCTAAAGATTCACTTCCCTTCTCTTGGACACCTCATAGACTTCCATACCTAGGAATACAACTCACTCAACTCACTGAATTATTATCACAATGGTCCTCTATCCCTCTATCCTGGATAGGCAAAATTGATGTAATTAAGATGGCTATACTGCCCAAGTTTATATATCTTTTTTAGAGTCTTGCCCATCACAGTTCCATCTCATTTGTAACATTATCTAACATATTATGGTTGAGACCAACTGATCGTAATTTTATTCGCAATCCTATCACAAAACATTCTTTATCCATCTGGGACAGTTTCAAAACTTCTCTTGGCCTTCAATCTCCTCATTTACCGATCCTTTCTTTTGTTACAAATCCCGCTTTTTACCCTGCCTGGATTGCTCCTACTTTTTTCAAATAATGGAATACAGCTAATTTATCCCGTTTATATAATTTGGTATCTGCCTCCTCCATACCTTCTTTTCATACTTTGTGATATATTTGGACTTCCTCAATCAGAACTGTTCTGATATTTGCAAATCTAATTTTTTTTCCAACCTTATCTCAATTCCAGCTATCCCAGATGTGGCGTTTTGAATGCATATGTATTTCTGACCCTCATGCTAGAGGACTTTTTATTTAGTACTAACACTGGTCCCCCCTCATATGTCTCCAAATGAGAACTAGACCTTAATCGCTCATTTAATGCTACTAAATTGTCTAGCATATGGTCCGCCACTAAAACTGTTTCTTCTAATGTTGTTACTGTGGAAACCAACTTTAAGGTGCTAACCCGTTGGTATTTGGTTCCCGCTAGATTATCGAAATATGCTTCTGATTACCCTGGAGCTTGTTTTTGCGGCGGTTCAGAGTCTGGCACTCAACTTCATATTTGGTTGGATTGCCCAATTGCCCAAAAATTCTGGAAGACAGTGATTGACTCCAAAATTTTTGATACACCTATACAATCCAATCCTGCTACAGCCCTATTAAACCTGAAACCTGGTGGGATCACACAGAACCAATTTTGCCTTCTTTTACAGCTCCTAACAGCTGCCAAACAAACCATTGCTAAGGCATGGAAAACTCAATATTTAATTCTAGCCAAACCATACACAGAACTAATAAAGCTCTTATTCATGCTAAAATGGAAGCAATCAAATAAGTTTGAATTGGTCAATTTGAAAAACCCTGGCTTTCTTGAGTTAAGCATTGTTTACCTCCAGACTTTGATGACAAACTATTATTGCCTTGGTAATTTTACGCTACTTGCCTTGACAGTACTTTCTATTCATTTGGGATCGCATCACCACTTGTAAACCCCTCCCCCCCATTCCCTTCCCCCCTTTTTTCTACCCTCTTCTCTATATCTACTCTTATTTTTGTTTTATACCTTTCCTTTAATATTGCGTGGTACTTAGAAACACACAATCTCTTCTGTTTTTAATATATACCTATTAGTACGATCTGCTTATTACTGCTATTTCAAAATGAACCAATAGCCACTAGCTTACTTTTTTGTTCTGATGGAATTTTCTAATGCTTTTGATGTAATACTTTATTGGTTTATTCGTTGCACTACTCGTTACATTTTTACATTGTCATGTACTCATCCTGTTCATAAATCAATATGGTTAGCTTTATTGCTATTTGAATGATGTACCACCATCGTTGTATGAACTCAATTTGTCAATCTTTGTTATATTAACCACATGCCGACCGGCGCACGACGATATACGTCGACAGAATGGCACGTACAGGCAGGAGGGCGTATATATACGTCCCTCCTTTCGCCTGTCCGTGCCATCGGGAGCGCGCCGGGAGCGGCGCGCTCCCGCGCCGGTCGGGACCCCCGTGAGTCCGGCCGCGGTCCCGCGGACTCGATCGCCGCGGGGACTCCCGCGATCGTCTCACGGAGCGGCTGAACGGGGAGATGCCGAGATAAACAGCATCTCCCTGTTCTGCCTAGCAACTAGTGACGCCGATCTCTGCTCCCTGTGATTGGAGCAGAGATCAGCATTCACTAGCTGACAGCCACGCCCCCCCACAGTAAAAAAAACACCCCTAGGCCTACTTAACCCCTACACTGCCACCTTGTGGTTAACTCCTAAACTGCCAGTGTCATTTATACAGAAATCAATGCATTTAAATGCATTAATTGCTGTAAAAATGACAATGGTCCCAAAAATGTGTCAAAAAATGTCTGATGTGTCCGCCATAATGTCGCAGTCACAAAAAAAATCGCAGATCTCCGCCATTAATAATAAAAAAAAAAATTATTAATAAAAATGCTATAAAACTATCCCCTATCTTGTAAACGCTATAACTTCTGCGCAAACCGATCAATAATCGCTTATTGCGATTTTTTTTACCAAAAATATGTAGAAGAATACGTATCGGCCTAAACTGAGGAAAAAAAATGTTTTTTTATATATTTTTTGGGGATATTTATTATAGCAAAAAATAAAAAATAATGCATTTTTTTCAAAATTGTCGCTCTTTTTTTGTTTATAGCGCAAAAAATAAAAACCGCAGGGGCGATCAAATACCACCAAAAGAAAGCTCTATTTGTGGGAAAAAAAGGACGTCAATTTTGTTTGGGAGCCACGTCGCACGACCGCGCAATTGTCAGTTAAAGCGACGCAGTGCCGAATCGCAAAAAGGGCCTGGTCCTTTGGCTGCAAATTGGTCCGGTCTGAAAGTGGTTAAAAAAAAATATTAAACAAATTTGACGAGAAATATTAAAATTTGATGCTCAAAGTATTGGCAAGATCTCTTAAACACTAACCACAATCGGCTTTTGCGATACCAGATGTGTCATAACAGTGCAGGATCCTCCTATTTGCCCTACATGGGGCCCCTAACCTCATTTCGGAGAATGTACCACATGATCCTACAAAGCAAATGCTTTGGCATATCTGGATGAGATTGTCATTTCCAGTGGGATTTCCACCTACAGGAGATCCTGGCAGCTTTATATTCCATTCATAAGGCCATGTTAACACCCAAACCAAAAAAAGTGCAATGGACCTGGAAAAAGCCTGCGGGGGGGGGGGGGGGGGGTTATAAAGCCTCTAGTGGACAAGGTTAAAGCGAAACTAAAGAAAGCTTCTATAAGAGATTCGTCTACGCCTGTCCTAAAGTATATCTAAACTCAAAAACATAAAACATTTTTTACCAGTCCTTAGATGAGTGGCTGGATTTGCTTGCAAATATTGAAAGAGTGCAAACAAGAAGTTTGTTGTTTATATAAGGGTCCCAACATAAGGGTACATAAAGGCACAGAATAGGTACACTTAAAGGCAGCCAATGAAAGCTCTCCTGAGCTCGAGTGATATTCTTTGAGGCAAATTTGTATCAACTCTTCATCAGCACCAATATGTATTGCTGCCCCTCAGGACAATGGCTATCCGTATATACACTGCAAAACAACAAAGAGGGCCCACAACCTAGCACAATACCTTAATAAAATGTATTGAGAAATGAAAAGCAACAGTAGTTATACTCACAAACACATGACGTAAACAGGCATGTCATAAAAAGCAAAAGGGATCGCTTCCAGGTCTGCTACGATAAACCAGTAAGGGAAGACCAGATAGTGTCCATAGTGGCTAATTGAAGGCAGCACCCAGCCAATGCATGAGTTTGTACATGCAACAGAGTATGAGTTTTTACACAACACAGCAGAGATAAGGCATGCAACACTCTGTGGCTGAAAGTAAAGTATGCCTTGTATCTCTCTGCCTGATGAAGACATCAAAAACACAGAGGGGGTTGATTTACTAAAACTAGAAAGTGCAGAATCTGGTGCAGCTCTGCATAGAAACCAATCAGGTTCAATTTTTTTAATTAAAACTTAATTGAACAATTGATTAATTGATTGGCTACCATGCACAGCTGCACCAGATTCTGCACACAGATTTGGTAAATCAACCCAGGAGTGTTGTGCAGCCTCTGTATTGTTGTATTTGAAGCAATTGCAGTATAGGACATTTTTACATGCACAATTTTCCACTTTTTAGAAAAATAAATAAATGCACAAATATTTGCAGGGAAAAAAATGTACATTTATTTCAAAAAGTGACAGCTGTTGCAGGGGAGAACAACCCCTGCGCTTTATCATGGGAGGGCAGTCTGAGGGTCCCATTTGCACCATGTTACATCCTATATAGGTTTAACGTGATGCAAAAGATGGAGTTTGATGGAGTAATATGCAGCAAGCTCTAAAAAACACAAAAAGGTGAAAACAAAGCCTAAAATTATAGTTAGAATTAAGATTTTTAAGGTTAATCCTGAATAACAAGCCTAATCAAAAACAAGTCCCATTTCAAAATAGTTTTTGACATTAAAAGATCACATTTTCAAGTCTAATTCCTTTTGCTCAGATCTATATTAAAATCTTTGGAGTGACACCATTGCAATAACTTTAATGCTTAGGAATATTTGCCTGGAAAAAAAAAAAACCTTTAATAATACTGCAATATCATAAATACAGACAACGCTTGTAGTACTATATAAAGTGCGCTCAGTGTAATATACACTTGCCAAATGTGTCAAAAAAAATATATATATATCAAAGTGCAATTAAATACATGCAAAATAAATATATGGTGCAAATCTGTTCTTCATTTAGGCCCCTTTCACACTGGGGCGTGAACGACGTCGGCGGTAAAGCAGCGCTATATTTAGCGCTGCTTTACCGTTGTTTTAGCCACGGTATTCGGCCACTAGCGGTGCGGTTTTAACCCTCGCTAGCGGCCGAAAAAGCTTTAAAACCCCCCGCAAAGCGCCGCCGCAGCAGCACTTTGCGGCGGTATTGCCGCGGTATTACCGAAGTGTCCCATTGATTTCAATGGGTAGGAGCGGTATAGGAGCGGTGAATGCACCGCTCCTTCACCGCTCCATAGATGCTGCTAGCAGGACTTTTTTGACCGTCCTGCTAGCGCACCGCTCCAGTGTGAAAGCCGGAGGGCTTTCACACTGGAGTGAATGGGGCCAGATTTTTTCAGGCGCTGTACAGGCGCTATTTTTAGCGCTGTAGCGCCTGAAAAACGCCCCAGTGTGAAAGGGGCCTTGGAAAATAGAGGTCATGAAATTGAAAACAGTATCTATCAATCTTCATTCAAGTGAATGAGCAGTGTAAAAAAAGTAATTCTTGCTTCAGGCAGTAATCGCTTTCCTGTTTATATGGCAATATAACTTTATACCATTGATGATATTTGCACAGCTGCTAGTGAATGAATGTAGGTTTTTTTAGTACATTGTTTTTTGCAGCTTTTATTTAGTTATTCCAACAGAGTGGAGACACGTACAACTTTCAATACAACTCCAATGACATCAATATGAGTAGCCTGGCCAAATATTAGAATACACACACACACAAAATGTTGTAAAGTAAGAATGCTTTCAAAAATATATAAACAGAATACTTTTTTTTATCAATTTACAAAATGAAAAGTGAGGAAACAGAAGAAAAATGTGCCTTAAAACCAGGGTCACGGATTTGTAGGATTAGTCAGGTGTATGTTTGACCAATTATACCAAGCAGGTGCTAATGATTAATATCATATGTAGGTTGAAACACAGTCAATACCTGAAACAGCTGTGGAGACTTAAAAATGGGGGGGGGGGGGGGGGGGGGGGCAACAGCCAAACCCTGCTAAGGTGAGGTTGTGGAAGACCATTTCATGTCACAGGTCATACACCATGGCAAAGCAACAAGACATAAGGTAGTTATACTGCATCAGCAAGGTCTCGCCCAGGCAAAGATTTCAAAGCAGACTGTGGTTTCGAGGTGTGCTGTTCAAGCTCTTTTGAAGAAGCCCAAAGAAACAGGCAATGTTGAGGACTGTAGATGCAGACGTCGGCCAAGGGACCTTAATAGGCAGTGCCATCAGCACAGAACTGGTAGAAACCAGTGGGGCCCAGGTACATCCATCTATTGTTCTGAGAAGTCTAGCCAGAAGTGGTCTTCATGGAAGAATTACACCAAAAAGCCATATCTCCAACATGGAAACAAGGTTAAGCAACTCAACTTTGCATAAGATCATAGGAACTGGGGTGCAGACAAATGACAGCAGGTGCACTGGACTGAGGAGGCAAAATTAAAATTATTTGGCTGTAGCAGGAGACAGTTTGTTGGCCAAAGCATGGCAACAGTGAAGCATGGTGGAGGTTCCTTGCAAGTTTGGGGCTGTATTTCTGCAAATGGAGTTGGAGATTTGGTCAGGATCAATGGTGTCCACAATACTGAGAAATACAGGCAGATATTTATTCATCATGCCATAACATCAGAGAAGCGTGTGATTGACCCCAAATGTATTCTGCAGCAAGACAACAACCCCAAACATGTAGCCAATGTCATTAAGAACTATCTTCGGTGTAAGGAACAAGGAGTCCTAGAAGTGATGGTTTGGCCTTGATCTCAACACCATTGAGTCTGTATGGGATCACATGAAGAGACAAAAAGATTTGAAGCAGCCTACATCCACAGAAGAAGAACAACCTACCTGCCGAGTTCCTTCAAACACTGTGTGCAAGGGTACCTAGAAGAATTGATGCTGTTTTGAAGGCAAGGGGTGGTCAAACCAAATATTGATTTGATTTGGGTTTATTTACTTTCCATTTTGTTCATTGATAAAAACAAACAACAAATTTTTTTTTTAGCTGGGAATTTTCTCTGGTTTAGTCTTTCGTGCGTTTGCCCTTACATGTGTTTCTTGCTGTGAAGGCCAGGTATAGGTGGGGGCAGGGGCCATCTCTTTGTTACTGGTGTAAGCTTGGTCAGGGGACACACTGGGCAACTTTGCGCTATGTGCTGGGTGCCCCTGTGCCTTTTAAGGAGGATTGGGCTACCTCCAGGCTCACCTGCCCCTTATCTATCCATTAGAATGCATGTGCTACCAGTATGGAGACTCTCAACAATTTAGAAGGGTTAGGACTGCAAGCGATACACAGGGTGCCGTGAAGAGGCCTTACAGCTTACATGCATTTGTAATGTGTGCTAACTAAACCCCTGTTTTTAACGCATACTGTTGGACAGGTTAATTCGTTTGGTAAGCAGACTGGTTAGTTAGTTGAGTTAGGAATTTTCTGTGGTTTTGTCTTTCATGCATTGTCCCTTCCATGCGCTCCTTGATGTGAAAGCCAATTATAGGTGGGGTCAGGGGCAATCTCTTTGTTACCTATATACTAAACTCCCCAAGCTAACCTAACTTAGGAAACAATAAAACGACTCTTTATAACATTTTTGAACAAGGTGGTTCATATCAGCACGGTTTTATCTGCACAACTGAGATACTTTCATATTTCATATACAGGTTTATTTCAGATGGGCAAAAGAGACTTCTGTGTGTCAAAAATGTAAAATAGCGGATGGCGTTGTTTTACATATGGTATAGACCTTTCTGGTAACAGATCACAAATGTAATTTCCCAGACATGCTGTTCTCAATATACAGTATCTCACAAAAGTGAGTAAACTTCTTACATTTTTGTAAATATTTTATTATATCTTTTCATGTGACAACACTGAAGAAATTACACTTTGCTACAATGTAAAGTAGTGAGTGTACAGCTTGCGTAACAGTGTAAATTTACTTACCCAGCAAAATTGTCAAAGTGAAAATGTGTCATGTGTCATGTGACTCATTAGTATTACAAGGTCTCAGGTGTGAATGGGGAGTAGGTGTGTTAAATTTGGTGTTATTACTCTCACTCTCTCATACTGCTCACTGGAAGTTCAACAAGGCACCTCATGGCAAAGAACTCTCTGAAGATCTGAAAAAAATAATTGTTGGTCTACATAAATTTGGCCTAGGCCAGTGATGGCGAACCTTGGCACCCCAGATGTTTTGAAACTACATTTGTCATGATGCTCATACACTCTGCAGTGTAGTTGAGCATCATGGGAAATGTAGTTCCAAAACATCTGGGGTGCCAAGGTTCACCATCACTGGCCTAGGCTATAAGAAGATTGCCCAGACCCTGAAACTGAGCTGTAGCACAGTGGCCAAGACCATACAGCGGTTTAACAGGACAGGTTACACTCAGAACAGGCCTCCCCATGGTCGACCAAAGAAGTTGAGAGCACGTGCTCAGCGTTATATCCAGAGGTTGTCTTTGGGAAATAGACCTATGAGTGCTACCAGCATTGCTGCAGAGGTTAAAGGGGTGGGGGATCAGCCTGTCAGTGCTCAGACCATACGCCGCACACTGCATCAAATTGGTCTGCATGGCTGTCATCCTAGAAGGAAACCTAAGATTATGCACAAGAAAGCCTGCAAACAGTTTGCTGAAGACAAGCAGACTAAGGACATGGATTACTGGAACCATGTCCTTTGGTCTGATGAGACCGAGATAAGCGTATTTGGTTCAGATGGTGTCAAGCGAGTGTGGCGGCAACCAGGTGAGGAGTACAAAGACAAGTGTGTTGCCTACAGTCAAGCATGGTGGTGGGAGTGTCATAGTGCCGGGCTGCACGAGTGTCGCCAGCACTGGGGAGCTACAGTTCATTGAGGGAACCATGAATGCCAACATGTACTGTGACATACCGAAGCAGAGCATGATCCCCTCCTTTTGGAGACTGGGCCACAGGGCAGTATTCCAGCATGATAACGGCCCCAAACACACCTCCAAGACGACCACTGCCTTGTTAAAGAAGCTGAGGGTAAAGGTGATGGACTGGCCAAGCATGTCTCCAGACCTAAACCCTATTGACCATCTGTGGGGCATCCTCAAACGGAAGGTGGAAGAGTGCAAGGTCTCTAAAATTCACCAGCTCTGTGATGTCGTCATGGAGGAGTGGAAGAGGACTCCAGTGGCAACCTGTGAAGCTCTGGTGAACTCCATGCCCAAGAGGGTTAAGATAGTGCTGGAAAATAATGGGGGCCACACAAATTATTGACACTTTAGGCCCAATTCAGACATTTTCACTTAGGGGTGTACTCACTTTGTTGCCAGCAGTTTAGACATTAATGGCTGTGTGTTGAGTTATTTTGAGCTGACAGCAAATGTACACTATTATACAAGCTGTACACTCACCATCTGTCAGGCATTGTTGGATACTCCTGCGCTCACCCCACCTCAACTGATTAAGCATAGATTACTTCAGGTATAAGTGCTCAGTACCTCTTAGTTCCTTATCCATGGTAGGACACAGGGGAATTGGACTTGTATTAGGTAATCTTACACGAGACAGATTCAAAATTGCACCTAGTTCTCTCTCATGGAGGCTGCCTCTGTTACTTTCTCCTGGGATGGCAAAACATTAGATTATATACGGCCTGTTGGCTGTTGGTTTCATACTCCGTAAGGGGAAAATAATACTCTTGGGTAAATTGTTTTTTTTTTTGTTTTGACTTTGTACTTATGTGCCAGGTTTCATGTCTACATTATCCTCTACTTACCTAACAATTTTGGGGTAATATGGTAACCAGGTCATATCGTCAGTGTACATATAGTAAATTATGTAGAATTGTTTATTGTATGTCCTGGGTTTCTTACCCTTATTGTTTATTGTATTGTATGCCTGTTGACTTATGGCACAATAAATATTTTCCTGATTAAAAAAAAAAAATAGATAAATATATAAGATAACCTATAGGGCCTGAAGTTGCCCCAAAATAGCATCCAGTCACACAGTTGAACCTTAGCATCATCTAGAATGATGAAGGGAATCTGGTTAAAAAAGAAGGAGAGATGGCGAAGGTATTGAATTTATTCTTCTCCTCAGTCTTTATGAGGGAAACAGGGGGAATCAGTAACCAAGACTGCAATGTTTATCCTCATGACATGTCACAGGAAGCACCCTCATGGCTAACAGAGGATAGATATAGGAAAAGACTTGATAAACTTAACATTAATAAGTCACCTGGACCAAAGGGTCCCTAAGGAACTCAGTCAAGTAATTGCCAGACCGTTGTTCCTTATTTTTAAGAACAGTCTAATGACTGGTATGGTATCAAAAGAATGGAGAAAAGCCAATGTGGCATCAATACTTAAAAAAGAACCAAGATATATCCCAGGGAATTACAGACCATTAGCCTAACGTCAATAGTTTGCAAGCACTTGGAGGGGATAATAAGGGACTATATACAAGATTTTTGTAATGAGAACGGTATCATTAGCAGTAACCAGCATGGACTCATGAAGGATACATGAATCGTTCTTGCCAAACCAATCTATTAACCTCTATTAACCTTCTATGAGGCGGTGAGCTGCCATCTAGATAAAGGATGGCCCGTAGACATGGTGTATCTGGATTTTGCAAAGGCATTTCATACAGTTCCACATAAACGTTTACTGTACAAACTAAGGTTTGTCAGCATGGATCAAAGAGTGAGTACATGGATTGAAAACTGGCTACAGGGGCGAGTTCAGAGGGTAGTAATAAATGGGGAGTACTCAGATGTGTGGAAAGTGGGGTCCCCCAAGGTTCTGTTCTGGGTCCAATCCTATTTAGTTTATTCATAAATGACCTGGAAGATGGGATAAGCAGCTCAGTCTCAGTATTTGCGGACGATACTAAGCTAAGAAAGGCAATAATTTCTCCGTAGGATGTGGAAACCTTGCAAGAAGATCTGAACAGAATAATGAGGTGGGCAACTACATGGCAAATGAGGTTCAATGTAGAACATTTTAAAATAATGGGTAGCAAAAACATGAATGCAATCTAAATACTAGGGGGTAAACCTCTGGGGGAGTCTAGGATGGAAAAGGACCTGGGGGTCCTAGTAGATGACAGACTCGGCAATGGCATGCAATGCCAAGCTGCTGCAAGCAAAGCCAACAGAATTTTAGCATGCATTAAAAAGGGGATTAACTCCAGAGATAAAACGATAATTCTCCCACTCTACAAGACTCTGGTCTGGCCGCATCTTGAGTATCCTGTCCAGTTCTGGGCACCAGTCCTCAGGAAGGATGTGCTGGAACTGGAGAGAAGGACAACAAAGCTATTTAACCTCCCTGGCGGTATGATTATGTCAGGAATTGTGTACCAAAAGCGGTACAATTATTTTTCATGGAAATTTGGCGTTTTATATTATAGGCATGCAATTCTTAGGAATAACTCACTTAAATCTGTCCAAACCAGAGTCTAGTAGACATCCCAAGTATGATAAAGTTTGAAACACAAAATCATAAATTATAATATAATTAATAACTATAAAAATGATTCAATAATGTAATCAAAAACACTGAAATTTGCTCAGTTGCAGAATTGTCGCTGTCATTAGATTTAGTGTTTGACGAATTGTGATTCTAATTTATTATCGCTGTTTTCTAGCTGGTCTAAAACCACTTTTGACATAAAGGGACACTTTTTGGTTGCTATGGACAATCTCCAAATTCCAGGCAGAAAATGTTTTATTTATTATATAAAACTACATGCAGGGCACTGGACAGACCACTAGGGACAAAGGGGATGTGTATTTTTTTTATACAGTACTGTAATTTGTAAGATTACAGTACTGTATGTGTTTTGTGTTTTTACTTTTTTGAATTTGGCGGCGATCTCCGCTGCTGTGCATCGTAACGTTGCAGGGAACGGAGCTCAGCGGCACTCGGGCACTGTGTGAATCGAGTGGAGGAGCTCGCTCACACAGCGGGGAGACATCGCAGGATCCAGGGGAAAAGGTAAGTAACTTCCCCTGTATCCTGCAATGCGATCCCGAGTCTGGCTCGGGGTTACCGCTTATGGTACTGAAGTTTCACCCCGAGCCAGACTCGGGATTACCGCCAGGGAGGTTAAGGGACTGGAGGATCTCAGCTACGGGGAAAGACTGCAAGAATTGAACTTATTCTCTCTGGAGATGAGACACTTGAGAAAGGATATGATTTCAATGTAGAAATACCGTACCGGTGACCCCACAATAGGGATAAAACGCTTCCTTGAAATAGAATTTAAAAAGACACGCGGCCATTCACTAAAATTAGAAGAGAAGCGGTTTAACCTTATGGATGAGGAATTCTCTTCCACAGGCAGTGGTTTCAGCAGGGAGCATAGATAATTTAAAAAAACTAACACCTGAGTGACCATAGCATACAGGGATATACAATGTAATACTGACATTAAAAAAACACACACATACAGGTTGGACTTGATGGACTTGTGTCTTTTGTAACCTCACCAACTATGTACTATCATACTAAATAAAGAAACAAATGATTTAAAATAAAAGGAACCTGTCTTTGTTGGGAACTATTGTCTGATATACGTAACGTTATATCACCACACAGTGACTTTTGTTCTGTTTTTTTCCTTTGTTGGTTCTGATGTACACAAACATTGTGCTATTTATACACCAAGGATGTTCATTATCTGCTGTTCTTTCACTATCTCACCCTGCAGAGTGCTGTCACTGTGTGCAAGTACATTATCACTTCTCTCACACATCTGGACTTTAGTATTTGAGGGTCATGCCCGTAATGTCTTTACTTTCCACAATTGCCTGTGATCATATACCTGCCCAAGATCTGTCCTGTAAATCATTAAAGAATTACTTGAAGAGGAATTGTACCCATTTAAAAAAATAAATAAAATAAAAGTCAGCAGTTACAAATATGTATGTATCTGCTGACAATTAAAAAAAAAAAAAAAAAAAAGAAATAAACACACAGGTCCTTTCAAGCCCATGGAGTCCAGAGCTGTCTTCCCATTACCGATTCGTCTCAATGCTATGGGTCCCTGGTTCAGTGATCTTGGATTGGGCAGCTGGCTGTAACTTCCTGAGGAATCACAGTCAGCTCTCTACAAAAGTTCACTAGACTAAACTGAGTTCACTGATGATGCTCAGGAGATTATAATCAGAAAAGTAGAAAAAATATCAAGATTATGGGGTTGATTTACTAAAGCATTTACTGTTGCTGTTTGACTGTTTACTGTGCAAGAGAATTTGCACCAGAGCTAAGTGAATAAGGTGAAGCTCTGCTGACTTCCATCACCCAATTATACAATTATGCAAGTAAAAATGCTGGGGTTTTTTGTTTACTTGCATGTGATTAGGTATTCTTTGCAAGGTGTACAGGGCTATTTTAGAGTGTCTGTTTAAACATATGGAAATTCACATTCCTATGTCCCTGTTGGGGAGATTTTTCTTCAGATCCTCTCCAAGTGACAAGTGGAAAGGAAGAAAAATCTCTAAAATCTCTAAAATAGTAATTCCCCAAAAAAAACTCTTTCGGACATCTATTGCAGTTTTTCCACCTAGCATCTCTTCTGGTGACTGGTGGTGGATATACAGATGTTTGCCACAACACACTGGCTTGGTAAATTACAATGTAGCTTTGCTCTGATCAAGCCAGTGCATTATACAAGGTATATTAAATACAGTATGTTGTGGTTTATACAACGCAAGAAACATATTGTCTGAACCAACTGCATAGTGATTAGTTAAGATTTGTGGCAAAAAAAAAAACATTTGCCAGCTATTTTTTGTACACTAATCCAACAGATACATTTAAAACATTTCAACTGTATATTTAACAGACCAAAAAGGAGCAAATAATAAAAAGTTAATTGCTGGGGCTTGCATATTCGTTAAGGTAAGGGACGGTGGAAGGTGGGGCGGGGTTTATGATCATGTGACCGCCAAGATTGGCTGCCACACCTTCCATTAGCGGCCGGTAACTGACACAGGACGGAGTTGACCAGCTGAGAGTAGATGATGCAGGGTGTGTGCTAATGAGGTCAGCTGGTTAACTCCCTCCTGTATCATGACCTAAAGTCTGACCAGGATGTAAGGCAGAAGTAATTGATGAGCAGTGTGTTTAAACAGCTATGAAGAGAGTGAGGTAATCTGGTGTAGAATTAATGGAAAGTATTTGCAAAATAAGTACATGCTGCATTGGTACATAGGGGAGCTGGAAATTAAAGAAAAAAAAAAAGTGAACAAAGGTGAACCTTTAAGACACCAGATTTAAATATAGATCTGGTTTATCTCTTTTGCCCAATTAAAAATAACAAGTGTATTTAGCTTCATGTTTCACCTTGAAAAATTGCTTTCAGGCTTGTCACAAAAGCTTCTTATATCCGAAATTCTTAAAGTTTTATTGCACATTGTATATATTACATGAAAATTGTCCAATAAGTTTTTCTCTACATTTTTACTGCTTTAGTAATTTTTCTTTCATGTTATAATGTGTACCATTTCCTGATTAAATAGAATATAGCCTAGATTTCAAGAGACCCAGTTTCATTATATACTGCATCAATTAGGTTTTAGATGAACTTTGGTACACATGCAGAATTTTTTGATACTACACGTACTCTATTTCCCTGCAGCAGTTATTTTTCCTGTATTTTACAATGACGTCTACTACTTCACTTCAATCAACATTGTTCGTCAATACAGATTTCCCTAACTAAAGATGAAATGGTCCCTTGATTTAACCATCATGGAAAAGGCTTGACGGTCTGTATACAAGGGTGGGAAAAGGATACTAGCATCTTGAAAAGTAAAATAAACAAAAATTTAAACATTTAAAAAGCATTTATGTCGGGCTATTCATGGGCTTGTGGCAACAGGCTTTGCATTCCCATACAAGTGTATGGGAATGCAAAATTGAACTGGCAAATACACCGGTCAATGAATTCTAAAAAGCATTTAAAAAGCATTTATGTGGGACTATTCATGGGCTTGTGGCAACAGGCTTTGCATTCCCATACAAGTGTATGGGAATGCAAAATTGAACTGGCAAATACACCGGTCAATGAATTCTAAATGATCTCAGAAGCTTCTCAAACTTGATGCCAAACTAATGGCATTGACACAAGCCCAAATCTGTAAACATAGGAACTGAATATGTTTGGAATGAAATCTTAAAAAAAAAAAAAAAAAAAACCCAGAGTGAAAGGCAGCCATTGAGGTGTCCACGCTAACTGCCTATCTTCTCGAGTGCCCCAGGGCCCCCCGAATCCGGAGCACTTCATCTGCCAATGGCAGCCTCTATCTCCTAAGCTTCCTTCCTGCATCCTGCACATCTGAGCTGAAAAGCAAGTTTTGCAGATGGAGCACCCTGAGTGAATGTGTCCTGGGGTGTTTAAGAAGATGAAAGACCAGTGTACGAGCACCTCTCAAAGTCTACATTTTATCCATAATTTAATTTTACATATATTATATTAAATACAAAAGGTAGACAAAGACCAATGCAAATGTGCCATGTGATCCATAGATTCTCAGATGTATTAAATACAACCTACACATACCTGGTCATATTTATTTCCAGTGTTTGTAGAACAATGACATTCTACAGAGTCATGATATAATCTTGTGTAGAGAGCACTGCAGATATTATTGCTCCAAAAGAGAAAAAAGCTAAAAATAAAAAACATTCTCTTTACCATCAGCTCCTTACTTCTAACTGTCCCTAGTGCAACACCTCCCAAAACACGCATACAAAAAGTAATTTAGCAATAAATGGAAAGCCTATAACATTTCCCTCTGGACACCTTACTGTGTTTCATGTGTTCAGATCACAAAACAGCTGACGTTTGAATATTCAGTACGGAGTATTTTTTTTGTCAGAAAAAAGAACACAAAAAATAATTCTATAGCCGATGGGGGGGATACAACACTGCATAGATATTCCCATTGTAAAGCAGATCATATGAATCAAACAAATAGCCAGGGGAGTGGACCTTAGTCAGTTCATGCATCTCTACTACATAACCCTATGAACTGCAAAAATAATCAGTATTCTATAATGTGGCCCTGGACTCTAAATTTAGATTACTTTAGAAGCTGTCTGAATCTACAATAAAATGTGACATTAAGATCAAATTTCCAAGTCAGATTGGCTTTGCTGTAATATACGTTACGGATCTTTGGACACCCTTGCAATGCCTTTAGAGCTTACAGGAGCTTGCTTTGTTCTACAGATTGTAGGCAAATCCTTGTAATGATAGGTAATGATAGATAGATATGCAAATGAGAACATTACAGCAGACTAGGAAATAATGGGTGAGAGCCTAACAAACAGAATAGAAGGCTGCTATGATCGTTCAGTGATCAGTGTGCAGGCATGTATAGTTTCAGTAGTGCAGTGACGTCAGTGTGAGTAGCGTGACCAATAATCTATAGAAACAGTAAGAACGTTTGTTATCTGCTATTCTCACACCTTTACACTTTGCCATGTGCTGCCATTGAGTACATTATCACTTGGTTCACACATTTGTCCTTATACATAAGGGGTCATTGTCATATCATCTCTACTCCATTCACCAACTACCCACAGCCATTCACCTGCCTAGGCAGCCCCTAATATAACTAAATGGGAACATCATGCATACTTTGCTCACTATAAATTCATTGATACCCTAAAATAGACAGGAATATCCTACTAGGGACTTAACACACACAAATTCACCAAAATTAAAACACACATTTACACGCTATTAATCAATTTACAAACATAGGGGTTAAATTACTAAAACCAGATAGTGGAAAATCTGGTGCAGCTGTGCAATGGTAGCCAATCAGCTTCTAAGTTCAGCTTGTTCAATTAAGCTTTGACAAAAAAAAAAAACTGGAAGCGGATTAGTTTCTATGTAGAGCGGCACCAGTTTTTGTAAATGAACCCCATAGTGCCTTGGCACACAAAGGCTAGGGTTTACAATTATGTTAAGAAATGTAACTCTGTCATATACCAATGCCATCAAGTAGTGCTAGTTTGTCTCATGGCTTGTTCTATAATATATTGATGACTTTTTGCTGCTTATCAAGCAGCTCTTTCGGTTCTAAGGGCTGATTGTGACTTGTGGCAGCCCTTGCACCCCCTCTAAAAAGCAATCTTTTGTGGAGGTTTAAAGGGCGGTTAAATAAAGGCCCTATACATGTAAATGGGTTGCTTTCAGTGGCAGTACTGTCTGCTGAACGCGACCTGTGGTTTTACTTTTGCAGCAGCACGTGTACAGCCCTGAGCGACTGCATGCCCTTTAGGTGGGCAGTTGAGAAGGGAGTAAAATCATGGCTTAATTGCCTGCTTTTACCAACCCTTGGCCGCCCATGTGAACAAGCAGCAACAAACATTATTAACCGCTTGCCGACCAGCTGCCGTCATTATACTGCGGCAGGTCGGCATGATCCCACGAACCGTCGTAGCTATACGTCGGCTAGCGGTATCGGGACAGCAAGCACGCGCGCGCTGCACAGCGGGGGGGGCGATGTCCACGGCCAACGGTCGCGATTAACGCTGGCCACAAGCGATCACAAGGGACAGAACACGGAAGTGTGTGTGTAAACACACAAATCCGTGTTTTGTTCTGAGAGCAGTGACAGATCGTGTGCTCCTATTAGCTAGGAACCACGATCCATCACTTCCTCTAGTCAGTCCCCTCCCTCTTCAGTTAGAATCACCTCCCAGGGAACACAGTTAACCCGTTGATCGCCCCCTAGTGTTAACCCCTTCACTGCCAGTGACATTTTTACAGTAATCAATACATTTTTATAGCATTGATCACTGTATAAATGCCAATGATGTCAAAATTGTCCGATGTGTCCACCATAATGTCGCAGTCATGATAAAAATCGCAGATTGCCGCCATTACTAGTAAAAAAAAATAATAAAAATGCTGTAAATCTATCCCCTATTTTGTAGACGCTATAACTTTTGCGTAAACCAATCAATATACGCTTATTGCGATTTTTTTTTACCAAATATATGTAGAAGAATACATATCGGCCTAAACTGAGAAAAAATTTTACTTAAAAAAAAAAAAAAAAATGGGCATATTTATTACAGCAAAAAGTACAAAATATTGTGTTTTTTCAAAATTGTCGCTCTTTTTTTGTTTATAGTGCAAAAAATTAAAAACGTAGAGGCGATCAAATACCACCAAAAGAAAGCTCTATTTGTTTGTAAATTTTGTTTGGGTGCGGCGTTGTACGACCGCGCAATTGTCAGTTAAATTGACGAGATGCCAAATCGCAAAAAATGGCCTGGTTATTCAGCAGCCAAATCTTCCGGGGCTGAAGTGGTAAATATTAAGTCCAGTTGATTGTAACTAACTGATACTCTCTATACTCTGACCTGGATAAATGAGAACCTTCACAGAGGGCAGTTGACAGGTATCTGGGAGGTGATCTGTTGTCTCATCACCTGTTCTAGCCCTGAAAAGGGTAAAACACAGCACTGCACGCAGTTGAATGGGTCACATTGAACGATGGTACTGCTTGATGAATGCAACAGGGGCAGGACCAAGACAAGGGGTGGGCAGAAGGGGTAGCTGCCCTGGGCACAGCATGTATTGCAAAGATGGGGGCACAGCAAGTTCCTTCTACTATAAAGCCGACACGAGTAGTGACAGCAGCTTCACTACTTCTGTCAGCCCAGCACTGAAAGCAGCAAAGTGAGGAGCAGATAACCTGAAGGAGATGCAGGCTGTACTCTCTCTCCTTCACCTCATAGGTTCACACATAATGAAGCAGGGGAGGGGGGGCACAATTTGGCATCTTTGCCTTGGGCACTGGATTATCTGGTTCCAGCACTAAGCAGACTGGTTCATTTTTACAGCAACTGTAGCATCGCTACAGACCTGAGGGGCTGCATGTCCTTGTTTAGGTAGTCATGGGGCAGTAACATCATAGCCTGTTTTTGCCATCCCCGGCCTCCCGTGTGAAAAAGCCCTAACACAAATGGTAAACCTGTCACAGACCAGTCAGTTTAAACTGGCTAGAGGATGAAAAAGTGCATAAGGGCATAATTCAGAAACTATCACTTGTCCATATTATTAGTAAATACAGAGATATAGACAGCTGAAGGTATGTGCAAATCTGACACTTCTTGTAAAGTCAAGCTTAGCTCCACCCCCTCCCGATTCCCTCTCGGGCTAAAGTTTGGTTGCCTTATTAATCATAACAGCCTGGAAAGCAAGAGCAAGGGGCACCTAACTCAGCTGTTTCAAGGTCATGTTTGCATATACAGTCCTGTATGTCTGGAAATGCTTTCACATGCAACTTCTACTGAAGGTAACCTCTGCTTATGCATTTTCTCCTATCATATGCTCAGGGTTGCGACAAGCTTACCTTCTCTGGTAAACTTCTTTGATGTACTTGTCAAAAGTTAACTGTCCATAACAACATGCTACAGAAAAATGGCAACCGATCATACACAAGGCACAAACGCACTGTGGCCAAAACTAAACCAGGTAATGTAGGATGGCTTCAGCTCTGCTCTCTGCCCACAGAAGAGGCCCCTCAGACGCGTTTCGCCCCCTAGCAGTACTTTTTTTGCTTGTCTACATGTCCATAACAATTACATATACAAACGAAAAAGCTTTGCTTAACTAAAATCAATTTAGTGGACAGCAGACATTGAAATCTCTTAAGTCGAAAAAAGAAATGTAAACCTATATAATGGTTTGTAGGTACCCCAATGTATTGACGATTACATATAGTAAAATTATTTTATATACCTGTGAAAAAGTTAATTTTCCAGTATCAACATAGCTTGAAAAGCTTTGCTTATTAAGGTTAATGAAGAGAGCATTGGAATATCTTTGAATAAAAAAGCTATTTAAACATATATGATAGCATAGCACTACACTCCAATATAGAATATAAATATGATAAAATCAATGTATTGGAACTTATTCCTACTGATACAGGCTGGACAGCTTTGCTTCATTGAAATCAATAGAGCACTCAAATAGCTTAAGTAGAAAAATGGAAATTAAAAAAAAAACCTATAAAATGGTTTGTAGGTATACCAATACATCCCAATATATTGATCAATAAATATAAATATTGGAAAGCATTAATTAAAACTCATTTATATTCTACATCTATTTTATTCTTGAGCTGGAAATGACTCCTAGTGAACTATTCTTCACCTATGTGATCACCTAGCCACAGCTTAAAGATCAAGCAATGTTCACGTACGCGCACGCGCGCGGAGGCACCCGGCATGTAAGCACAATGCTGTCTGTGCTTGCAATCAAGCCTAAAGTATTAATTTGCATCATATCTATGTGCTACGGAGGGGGGAAATGCTAAAATAAGCCAGAGACACATACAGCCTTATTAAGAAACGATGCTCAACAAAGTACAGTGACATATAGTACTCAATTAGCATGATCAATGAATTCAGCTTTGTTTTAGTGATCCTTGAATTTATTTTTTGTTAAAATAGACCTGCACACCCCTGATCTATAAAGAACTTTTAGCTTTTTTTTTTTTTTTGTTAAATTGCATGTTAGATTTCCCATTCTCCCAGTCCCCATGACCTCAATGGCCGTCCCTGCGGTGGATTAATGTGCAGTGTACATTGTCTACACACGTGTTTGTTGTCATTAGATAATGACATGTTTACGTATTGACTTTTGGGAATAAGATAAAGAACCCTTGCTATTAATTGCTCCCCATGCAATGATCATACTTTCATTCCACATAGTCTAAATACCTTCCCCTGAAGCCAGTGCAATGCAATTACAAAGCATTCAATAGATGCTTACCATTTCTTTGTCACAATCCCTTCCTGCATCTTCAATCGCTTGCAGATTTTGCATTGTCCCCAATGTAGAGCATCCCCCCCCCCCCCTCGCTGCTGTCCTTGAAGTGGTCCTGCAGTGTCTCCCAGCAAGGTCCTGATACAGCACTGCAGTGTACGGTGTCATCCAAATGTACATTCCTCTCCTGGATACACCTCTGCTCCTTCTGCTTTGCCTGCTTTTACTAGCTTCCAACAATGTTGCAATCAATCAGTAATCACATGATACTCAGGACTAGTCTCTGGAGAGTTACTTAAAGGGAGAGCATCCTGCTAGAATGGGGGGTTTAACCTGCAGAGGCAGAGTGGGAGGGGAGCAACATGTCATTGGCTGGCTGTCAAAATATTTAGCTGTAACCCCTTGCTTGCTGTGGCTGCAATCAATGCTGTGAAAGTCATTGTAAACACCAAATGAATGACATCTAGTTTGTATAATAAACGTTTTTTTTTTCTCGTTAACTAAGATTTTACCCCCTTCCTGACCAGGCCATTTTTTGCTATTCGTCACTGTGATACTTTAAAGGGTAAATCCACTTTTGTGGGGGATAAAAAACAGCAAACAAAGAAAAAATATTACAGTGTATACAATTGCGACAAAAATCATATTGAGTCCGTGTGATAAAGTGCTGCGCTAAAATATCAGTGATCCACTGAAAGGAACCACACAATTATATCTGTAAACATAAATAAAAAACATACTAAATTTATACAACGTTGATATTAACCACTTCAGCTCCGGAAGGTTTCCCCCTACCCCTTCACGACCAGTCCATTTTAACTGACAATTGCGCAGTCGTGCGACGTTGTACCTAAATAAAATAGATTTCCTTTTTTTCCCACAAATAGAACCTTCGTTTGGTGGTATTTGATCACCTCTGCGGTTTTTGTTTTTTGTGCTATAAACAACAAACGACCGACAATTTAAAAAAAAAAAAAACAATATTTTTTACTTTCTGCTATAAGACACATACAATAAAAAAATTAAAAAAATCTAATTTCTTCATAAATTGAGGTCAATATGTATTCTACTACATATTCATGGTAGAAAAAAAATCCCAATAAGCGTACATTGATTGGTTTGCGCAGAAGTTATAGCATCTACAAACTATGGGATAGATTTAGGAACGTTTTATTTTTTTTTATATTTTTTACTAGAAATGGCAGGGATCAGCGATTTTTAGCAAGACTTCAACATTGTGGCAGACAAATCTGACACCAAGTGACACTTTTTGGGGACCAGTGACACTAATACAGTGATCAGTGCTAAAAAAAAAAGCACTGTCATTGTATAAATGGCACTAGCAGAAAAGGGGTTAACATCAGGGGCAATCAAAGGGTTAAATGTGTTCCCTATGAGTGCTTTCTAACTGTGGAGGATGTGCTTTGACTAAAGGAAAACAGAGATCTGTGTCTATGCCTAGCAGAAACTCAAGATCTCCATTTTCCTCTCTGGCAGAACGGCGGTCTGCCTTGTTTTGCCTCTGCCGCTCTGCCTCTCTCCAAGTGATCGCATCCGCCAGACCCATTGATTTGCTCCCGCTGTGTCCAATCACAGCGGAAGCGTGGCTCCAGCGTCGTGCGCATGTGTGCCCCAGAGCCAAAGAAGAAAATCACATACAGGTACATGATTTTGTGCTTAAGGGCCGCCCTGCCACAATATTTGTACGTGGGGCAGTCCTTAAGCGGTTAATAAAGATTACATATATGACATACAAACCATTATATCAAAACGAGTGTTACATGCGAATAACAAAATATATGTAACAAATGTTTAAAAAATAGTCCAGTGTTAAATGACACATATATAAATATATTAATCTTCAGAGTGTAAATAATCCCGTGATAGTAGGCAATTCCACATAAGACCTCAGGTTGACCACCAAGGAAGTGATATCCACCATTGGGAAACATGAAGTGCTGATATACACTGATATTTTAGTGCAGCACTTTATCACACAGATTTCTTTAAAGTGGTTGTAAACCCTTACAATCCACTGTATATGATGAGCCCCTATAATGAGGCTTACCTGTAGCTACCCCGGATATCTCCTAAACCTCCACGGTTTAGGAGATATCCCCTGTATCTGCATGTGCCAACGCCATCAGCACATGCGTACTGAAGCAATGGCATGTACGTGCCTTCTGCTTCAGTGATTGTGCCGTTACCGGTGGCTTCCGCGTGCAATCACAGCACCGGAGCCGTGATACCCGGAAGTAACTCCGAGGAGAAATGTCACTGGCCGGTGCTGTGTATGGGCACCGCAGAGAGGGCTTCAACCTCAGGTGAGTATTACATAATGAGATAGTATGCTATGCCTTTGTCTTGCAGGTCTTTTTTTTTTTTTTTTTTCATGTGAGTTTACAACCATTTTAACACAATATTTTGTCTATTGTAGTGTTTTGCAGCTTTAGAATTTTAGACCATTAGTGCGGTAATTTCCATTATTTTTAGATATTGTAATTGAATGTTATTAAAAATGACCTTACCTTTTCAATCTGCCGTCGCTGTAATTTTCTCAAAATGCAATATTATACATATGCAATATCTACACAGAATGTGTGATTGGCTTTCTGATTTCCCCAGAAGTCTGCACTTAGATACAATTTAGATTTCAAGCATCCCCTGCAACAAAAATTTAATTTTTGGTGAGATACTCCCAAGAGGAAATCACGTCTAAAGGTTGCAGACCCAGCAGCTTTCCTCATTAGTGCCCTGCAGGTGCCGAAACTGACTTATAATTATGAAACCACGCCCAACAGACTCACTTAGCACAGGGGCACAGAGGAATAAACAGAGATTTCGATGGGCCAGTTTGGCCCAATCGTACTATGTCCCTCACTAACGTGAGGCAGCTGGATGTGCAGCATAAACTGTATGTAGCTGAGGCCACATACAGCACTGTGTTCTGGGATCGAGCCAAAAACTCTCCCACCCGGAACACAGTAGAGTCTATCACAGTGGAGCTCATCCATTCAGAGAAAGCTGTGTATTCTATCAATGAATACAAACTTCCTCTGATTAGCTGAGTCAGAGGTTGTGACATCATCAGCCCACCTCTCTGAGTCAGCCAATTAGGGACATCATTTGAGGGCCATACTTCGTTTGGGCCAAGCTGGCCCAAACAAACTATGTAAAGTGTCTCAAAAACCCCAGTGGTTATTAAAGAGGTTGTAAACCCTGAGGAAAAAAAAAAAAAAACTCTAAGATAAAGGCATACTGAGAATATGAAATAATTACCTTAGAACGAAGCCCTCCAGCGACGCCATCACACCGCTGAGAAAGCTGACCAGAGTTCCTCCCGGGTTTGTGGGCTCCAGGGCTGCGATTGGCCAGAGCCCCGATGACGTCACCTCCACGCATGCGCGAGGAAGCCGCTGTTTACAGCACAGACTCTGACATCACCGGCTGCATTCACTCTGAATATCTCCTAAATGATGGAAGTTTAGGAGATATTCACAGTATGTACAGGTAAGCCTAATTATAGGCTTAACTGTAGGTACAATTAAAAAATTAGACTTTACTTCCTCTTTAAATACAATGAAAAGAAAGCTCTATCTGTTTCAAAAAAATTATATAAAACATTTATTTGGGGACACCGTTGCATGATGGACTATCACAGCACTGGAAATTGAAAAATGGTCTGGTATTTGAGAGGCAATGCAGGCTAGTACTGTAGTAGGTAAAGCTGGATTTCCGGTACAAACCTTTCCCAATATATTTCCTAATAGCCACAAAGATTATAAACCCTCATTGTGTGCACCAAATACCTTTACAAACCCAGCTATTACCTTGTGGAATCATCACTGTGCTGTACATTGCCTGTGCAGAGAGCAGAGCTGTGGGAGGGACCCAGCAGACCCCACCCACTAAAGGCTGCCTGCAGAAAACTACAGAAGGGGGGGCGGGGACAAGACCAGTCATCCTTCACAGGGAAAGAGAGCAGCAGTGACAGGTCTTTATTCTGGACAGAGGCAGTATTTTACACTGGATTACTGCACAGATCTAGGAGAAATACACAAAGCACACCAAGATTTAAGTAAGAATACACCTGCCTCTTATACAGTATTTAGAGAATATTTGCTAATCCCAAAATTCAGCTACAGATTAATAATGATTAAAAATGACTGAATTAAGAAATCACATTAGTACGGTAAAGCTTATACAAAATTTTATCCACTGGGCTTACATATGCTTTAATGCTGTGCGCTGTCCTAGCCAGGTTTCTGCTAAATGATTGTCACTTAATAATAATAAAACTTCATAATAAATCTCTGCTAGAATACTGTAGATCTACTGCATTATGCTTGTGAAAAATGCATACTGCAGCAAGGCAATAAACTAAATATGCTGCTGAAGAATCACATTTCTAGAATCATCTTGTTTTTTTCTTGTTTTTTTTTTTAAGGGGATGACATGCATCTTGCAATGCAGTTTCCTATGTACATAGTATTTTTCTCTTTAATATAATTATAATAAATGGCTAAATCATATGTACATTTGAAACTGCGGATGTTTTGTGCTACACATCGTCCAAGGCATGCTTCAATATTGTATCAATTACATTTTTTCTTCCCGCACGCTGCACTTCTCTCATCACTCACTAGAGGGGTTAATTGTAAAGACACCGAATATCTGCACTGCTTGGCACAGGTTTTATTGTACTGTACGCACAGGAGGGATTCGTCTGTAAATCAGAAAATTGCAAGGAAGTTTAATTTCCTATAAATACTTCACAGAGTAATGCAAGATGAATACTAATAAAGAGATTCATAATATTATTAAACACATACTGTACATTAGATCACTGATAGAGAAATGCTCAGAGGAATAAATGTAGGAGTATTTACAGCGCATATTACCACATTACTAGTGAGAAAAATGCAAAGCTTCATTACACTTGCAGAATAAATCTGCATTATTTAAAATGATATATAAAAAAAACGCAATCTTCTTTTTCTCTTTATTTTTGATTATATTTCAAAATGAGTCATGCTAACATAATTCTAATAATTAAGTAAAAATTCATAAATTAGAAAAAGTCCACATATATATTCAAATAAAATGATAATTGGTTGAATATCAACAGCATTTATCACCATTGCCGTTGATTTTGAATCAATTATCAGTTTATTTCTACGCATGTGGACTTTTTTCTAATTTATGCCTATTTTACTAATTATTAGGATTCTGTTTTGAAATATAATGTTTGTACTGTATGTATCTTGCAAAAGAGTTGCGGCTTGGAGCAATCGTTTTTGTTCCCCTTTCAAATTAGCACAGTTTTTTATTTTACTTTGTTTTTTATTATACCCAGAAGTATTGAAAGTAACGCAGGCACAGTATATAATGCTGATCAGGAAAATAAAACCAGGACTCTCTCTCTCTCTCTCTCTCTCTCTCTCTCTCTCTCTCTCTCTCTCTCTCTCTCTCTCTCCCTATGTATACAGTATCTCTATATTTTATTATATCTTTTCATGTGACCACACTGAAGAAATTATACTTTGTTACAATTTAAAGTAGTGAGTGTACAGCTTGTATAACAGTGTAAATTTGCTGTCCCCTCAAAATAACTCAACACACAGCCATTAAGGTCTAAACTGCTGGCAACAAAGGTGAGTACACCCCTAAGTAAAAATGTCTAATTCGGGCCCAAAGTGTCAATATTTTGTGTGGCCACCATTATTCTCCAGCACTGCCTTAACCCTCTTGGGCATGGAGTTCACCAGAGCTTCACAGGTTGCCACTGGAGTCCTCTTCCACTTCTCCATGAAGACTTTACAGAGCTGGTGGATGTTAGAGACCTTGCGCTACTCCTCCTTCCGTTTGAGGCTGTCCCACAGATGGTAGATAGGGTTTAGGTCTGGAGACATGCTTGGCCAGTCCATCACTATGGATGGGTCAAAAAAAACCCTGTTCGGTTCGCACCAGAACTGTCAGACATTGAAAAAGCTCAGAACCAAATAATGAACCCCATTAAAGTCTGTGGGACCCAAACGTGAAAAATCAAAAGTGCCCATTTTGAAGGCTTATATTCAAGTAATTTGGCATACAGTGGTTATGGGGGTCCGGGTACTGCCGCAGGGGACATGTATCAATAAAAAAAAAGTTTGCAAAAAACGTCATTTTTAAGTGAGCACTGATTTATTAATGCTTAAAGTGAAAGCATAAAAATTAAAAATTCCTTTCAATATAGTACCAGGGGGTCCCCTTAGTCCACCTGTAAAGTGGCACATCTGTACTGTGTATAGAAGCTGCTGCAGCAATAATTGCATTTATAAAGCCAAAAAAAGAAAATTTTTCATGCAAGCTTTCTTTATTTTGTAAGTAAGGGCTTGGGGAGCCAGTCTGTATGATGAGGCAACAATGTAGTGCATTTGGAACAAGATTAGAGATTTTTGGGGATAAATTCTAATGTCTCTACCACAGACTTTGGATAGAAGTAATGGGTGCGGAAAAATTGATCTTTGGGTGTCGGTGGCACCTTCACACCGTAACCCTATAGAGGTACTCTTGATGAAAGCAAGAATTGGCCTTGCTGTCAAAAATTTCAATGATATGCACCTGTCAAACAAGTGCGGAAAAATTGGTCTTTGGGTGTCTGTGGTGCCTTCACACCGTAACCCTATTGAGGTACTCTTGATGAAAGCAAGAATTTGCCTTGCTGTCAAAAACTGCAATGATATGCACCTGTTAAACAGGTTGCGGAAGAATTGGTCTTTGGGTGTTAATTGTGCCCATGAATTCTACACCAAAAACATTCTTCCAGAGGAAATCAACACCCACAACAATAGGCAGCCTAGAAGTCCTGCAGAGTCTCCACAAAATCTGTGACATCTGCATCAGGGGCTTGATAGCTGCTGGTAATCCAGGATTGATTCATTTTGATAAAAGTCAGACTGTCTACGGAGTCTGTGGACAAACGCGTTCTATGATCAGTAACAAAACCTCCAGCAGCACTGAATGCCCGTTCGGAAAGCACGCTGGATGCAGGGCAGCCCAGCAGTTCAATAGCATACTGGGCAAGTTCTGGCCAGTGGTCTATTCTCATGACCCAGTAAGCCAGTGGATCTGGAAAGCTCTCCATCTCTGTTTTTGCCCCTAGATAATTGTCCACCATGTGATGCAGACGCTGTCAATAAATTTAGAAATGCATCACTTAGACTGCCGCCTTATCCACCGATCCTCTCTTGACCAACAGAAGCCTCAAAACTGCATTTTCTATGACACTGTAACCTACCACAGTTGAGAAAATCGTTCAATAAACTCCTCTTTAAGGTGCTCTCAAGAGATTTCATCTTCTGCACTCTCTGTGGGGAGGGGATGAGTTCTGAGACTTCCCCTTATAACCGTGGTCAAGGAGGGTTGCCAACCAATAGTGATCCTTTTCCTTTACGTCATGTATTCTTGGGTCCTTTTGCAGGCTTTGAAACATGAGGGAGCCCATGCACGCAAATTTATGGAGACATGAGAAGCAGACTCCTCAGGGTCACTGAGAATTACAGTATCTGGAACTGCCTCCAGCCACATACTGCTCCCAAGGCTTCTGGAGATGGAAAACCATCTCTTACTGTTTGACGTATGTTTTCCTCTGCTTCAATGCGTCTGAAACTGCCAGAATCCTCCTCGTCCTCCTCTCTCTCCTCTTGTGTGTTCTGTGGCATAGGAACAATGGTGTCTGCATAAAGTGGGCCTTGAGAGGAAAGGAAGTCCATAATGCCACACAGACTCTGCTCCAGCAGGAACACAACAGGGATTGTGTCACTGATGCATACAAAAATTTCATGGCTCACTATCCTTGTGGCCTCCTCAAATGGTGACAGTACAGTGCATGCGTCCATTATGAGCAGCCATTGGCGTGGGGAAAAAAGCAGAGCCAGTCTGAGCCTGTCCTTGTGCCATACTCACACAGGTACTCGTTGACGGCCCTCTGCTGCATGTGCAGCCGCTGCAGAATTGCAAAATCGAGTTCCACCTGGTGGGCATGTCACACATCAGGCAGGCATGGCACATGTGTCAACTTTCCCTATCTAAGGGCAGACAGGAGATTTGTGCCATTATCACACACCACCATTCCTGGCTCCAGCTGGAATGGCGTGAGCCACCTCTTGGCCTGTCCCAGCAGAACTGCAAGAATCTCTGCTCCTGTGTGGTTCCTGTCCCCTATAAGCACTGCATGGCACCTTTTCGCCTGACTCATTGAATAGCTCTTTGAACGCTTAGGGGGTACTTGAGGTTCATAGGACAATTCAGCAGAGGAGGCTATGGAGGAGGAGGTGGCAGAGCTGATAAATCTTGCATTATCACCAGTTGTATGGAGACGTAGGGGCACAACAAGCTGCAGCACTGAGCCCTGTCCTGCATCCTTTCGAGTTGCAAGCAGAGTTTACCAGTGTGCTGTGAACTAAATATATCGTCCCTGCCCATGCTTGCTGGACCATGTGTCAGCAGTTACGTGGACTTTGCGACTGACTGTCTTGTCCAACAATGCCACAACATTGTCTTCCACATGATGGTAGAGAGATGGAGTGGCCTTACATGAAAAGAAATAGTGATTGGGAACCTGCCATTGTGGTACCGCACATTCTGCAAATTCACGGAAGGGGACAGAATCCACCAGGTGGAAAGGCAGAAGTTGTAGAGCCAGCAGCTTTGACAAGCTTGCATTTAGACACTGGGCATGTGGGTGGCAGGGACTGTATTTTTTTTTATGCTGCAGCAGATAGGGCAGCAAAAATTTACCGGCTATAGTCTACAGTTGGTGGTGTGCTACTGGCATATGTGCTGCAGGGACCTGAGACACCCTGCTCTATACCATCATCCCTATCATTGGAGGCTGCTGAGAGGTCATGACAGGCAGGGACAGACTGAGGTAAGGAGGAGGGACAAATTTGTGCCCCTTTTGTGTGGCTTTTAGGTGCTCTTGCCAATGGGCAGAGTGGTGGGAGGTTAAATGCCTTGTCACGTGGTACCCAAATGACTGGTGTTTTTGCCATGCTTGATGGGCTTGAAACAAAGTTTGAAAATAACAACAGTGCAATCTGCTGCACATGTACTAAAGAAGGCCTAGACAGCTGAGCTGTGGGAAGTGGGCTGGGAGATAACAACTCCACACTCCTGTGGTGGAATAGGGTGGCTGCTCTCTACTCCATGATGGCTGCCTCATTGGGGTTGTGCCTCACCCTCACTTCCCTCCTCTGCTCTATCTGGCACCCAAGTCGAGTCAGTGACCTCATCCTCATCATCTCCTCCATCCTCATTACCACTGGAGACAACTTGGCAATATGCTGCAGCTGGGGGAACATGAATGCCAATTTGTGTACCAGTATACTCCCCTCTGTGTAGGCTCAGGTTCCTGCCTTCCTCAACCTCAGAACTAACATCTGAATTGAGTAATGGCTGTGTATCGTCAAAGAGCAAGTGACTGACGCTGTGCTCAAGTAACTCCGCTGACTCCTCCATGCCTGATGCTGGGGCTATGGCAGGAATAGCTGTGGACAAGGAGGCAGGTTTAGCCACTCTGGCAGCTGCATGGGACTGCGCACTAGTCTCTGCTTGGGTGATGGAGGATAAGGAGGATGAGGACAGTTTAGTAAGCCAGTCCACCACCTCTTCTACATGCTGTGGCTGGATAGCACGGGCAATATCACTAAACAGAGGAAATAATGCCCTGCCTGAGGACTGGCCAAAAATAACGTGCAGTAACGCACAGAACTATATGGAGCTAAGCTTGCAGTAATGCAATGAAATATATGGCATGAAACTTGCAGTAACACAATATATGGCGTTAAACTTACAGTAATGCAATGAAATATACGGCATTAAACTTGCAGTAACGCAATTAAAATATGGCGTTAAACTTACAGTAACGCAATGAAATATACAGCGTTAAACTTGCAGTAACGCAATAAAATATACAGCGCAAAACTTGCAGTAATGCATAGAACTATACAGTGTTAAACTTGCAGTAACGTACAGAACTATATGGCGTTAAACTTGCAGTAACGCAATTAAACATATAGCACTAAACTTGCAGTAACGCAATGAAATATACAGTGTTAAACTTGCAGTAACGCACAGAACTAACTGGCGTTTAACTTGCAGTAACGCAATGAAATATACAGCGTTAAAATTGCAGTAACGCACAGAACTATACAGCGTTAAACTTACAGTAACACACATAACTATATGGTGTTAGCCTTGCAGTAACGCAATGAACTATACAGCGTTAAACTTGCAGTAACACACAGAACTATATGATGTTAAACTTGCAGTAATGCACAAAACTGTACAGCGTTAAACTTGCAGTAACACACAGAACTATATGGTGTTAAAACGTGCAGTAAAACAACAAAATATACGGTGTTAAACTTGCAGTACCGCACAGAACTATATGGTGTTAAATTTGCAGAAACGCAATGAAATATACAACATTAAACTTGCAGTAACGCAATGAATTATTTGGCATTAAACTTGCAGTAACGCAATTAAATATACAGCATTAAACTTCCAATAACACACAGAACTATATGGCATTAAACTTGCAGTAATGCAATGAAATATACAACGTCAAACTTGCAGTAACGCACAGAACTATACAGCGTTAAACATGCAGCATCGCAAAGAACTACATGGGCGGTAAACTTGCAGTAACGCACAGAACTATATGGTGTTAATCTTGCAGCAACGCAATTAAATATATGGCATTAAACTTGCAGTAACACAGAGAACTATACAGCGGTAAATTTGCAGTAATGCACAGAACTATACGGTGTAAAAACTTGCAGTAACGCAACTAAATATATGGCATTAAACTTGCAGTAACTTGCAAACATCCACTTTGCACTACAAGTGCACTGCAAGTGCACTTTCAAATGCAGTCACTGTAGATCTGAGGGGGACATGCAAGGAAAATAAAAAACAGCATTTTAGCTTGCACATGATTGGATGATAAAATCAGCAGAGCTTCCCCTCATTTCAAATCTTCCCCTCAGTGCACTTGTTTTGCAAAGTGGATTTGCCTTTCATAAATAGCCCCCACAGTGTTAAACTTGCAGTTACGCACAAAACTATATGGTGTGAAACTTGCAGTAACGCAATGAAATCCGCATAGGGGGACATCACAGAGACCCAGCTCTTGCTATACCGCGGCCCAGGAGGGCTCCAGTGTCCCAGATGACAGCCGTTCCCAGCCCCCTCAGTTATGCCAAGATGGCGTCGGCCACACGAAGCCCGCAGGCCTCTGAGGAGATTACACAATCCATTGCTGACCAGGACCAGGATGGGCATCTGTTTTCAGGTACCGAATTCCCCCCCTGCAGGCAGTCAGTTCTCCCTCCTCAACAGAATCCCTGCTAGGGGGACTGTGCCCAGGCTACCCCACAACCCCACAGATGGATCCTAACACAGGCATGTTGCTCACAGTCAGTGAAGCACAGGAGGACATACCTACCCCCACTGACTTCCCATCTATGATGGTTGCTTTTTCACAAATGTTATCTAAAAGTCTGGCCCTAAACGCTGCTCAAATCACTACATCTATACAAGCTTCTCTACATGCTGATCTGCAGCAAATAGGGATGAGGATAGACACCATAGAACATAAATCTGACCAAGCAGTGGCTCAGATTAACCAGAACTCTGCTAGATTGCAAGAAGTACAAGATCAATTGGAAACGGCATTCGCCAAAATCGACGACCTCGAGAATAGGTCGAGACGATATAACTTTCGGTTAAGGGGGCCCCCGGAATCTAAAAAGGACGTGCATAAAGCGGTTAAATCCTTGATTAAAAGCCTTATCCCTGACATCCCTGATCACCGTTTGGAACTTGACAGAGCACACAGAGCACTACAGGCCCCCCGCTCTGACGGTCTGCCCGAGATATTATTGTCAAACCACATCATTACTCAGTCAAGGAAGAAGTTATGAGGAAAGCACGATACTCTGATAATCTCACTTTACTCGGGCACAAGATTCAGATCTTCCCTGACCTTTCCCCTTTAACAGTTCAAAAGAGACGATCTTTCAAACCATTGCTGCAGGTGTTACTAGATAAAGAAATAGCTTACAGATGGTCTTTCCCGCTTCGCTTGAACTTATCCTACAAAAACAGAAGTTTCTGCTTCTCCTCTTTCCAAGAAGGCGAGCGTCTCCTCACTCATCTTGGCCTGATTCAGCTGGAACCTACACCTGCTCTGCCCGTCAGAGGACCACCTTCCTCATCTAAGAGACCCCCGCCAGCAAGCCCTTTGCAAAGATCCTGGATGAAGCAAGGTCCTAAACGCACCAAGGAAAACGTACCGCCTTGAGCAATCTCCTTCCTCCTCCATGTGTTCTTCACTGGACTTCCCCCCCGGTTTTGGGACATTACTTGGGATGAAGGACTGGTTAGGACTCCCCCTTCTTCCCCTCTTCCTTATAGAGGGAGGATTAGGGGGGTCCACCTTCCCCTGCAGTAAGAACTGCCTTTGTTAATGGATCAGCTTTTTCCCTTTTAGCATGCCTGGTCATAGGGCATTTTTCTAACCCTAGGTTGTGAATATGTATTACCAAGTCTATTGAATTTTATACATTTTTTTTCTTTGATGCACATCAATCCACCCGGGTCCAGGTACACTCAGGGTCGCTCTGGGGGATTCACTGGGATATAGGAGCTTACTGTATGTTCAAGTTATTCCTTTTATATATATATTTTTTTTTAATTCGCTGGAGTCCCGCCCCCCCACAGGCTCCTACACCTGCGGGGGGGCTGCGAGACGGGCCAGTCTAAAGAGAGTCGCACGGCGGGACTCTAACATGTGAGATATTTTTTAAGTAGTAATGGAGCTCACTCCCCCTGGGAGCGCTCTAGCATTTGCTCATAAAGGGACTTCTTGGACCCCTAAGACACTACTGAGTTGAGGTGGGAGGGCTGTGGTGGACCCAGTGCGCCTCAATTGGATCAGGAGCCCATTTGGCATACCTGAATCCTCCTCCGATTTTTCCTTGATAGAAAAATCAGGAACCTCAGGGTTTAGAGTGGGTTTGGAGAATCCAAACCGACTTGGGGTTGGGAAGGGGTCAGGGGACCCCTTTGTTTTTTTTTTATGCTATGAGTCTAATTTCGTAAGGACACATCAGCTTGTTACTAATGTTTTTATTTTTCTTACTTCTCTCCTTTTCCCTTTCATCTCTTTTCTCTTCCTTTTCCCGGTCACATTAGGTGGAGTTCATGGATCTCACAGTCTCTTCCAGTCGTCGCTCCCAGGTTCCAGGTACTTCTCTATATGCTCCGGGGGATATACTCGGTCTCCTCTCCTATGCTGACAGGGTAAGTCACAAAATGTCTGTATAGTCCACCCCCTTCTGATCTATGCCTGATACACCTACATTGTCAACTACCCTAAAAATCATCTCTCACAACACGCAAGGTCTCAACTCCCCGATTAAGCGTAGGAAAATCTTCCAATTTTATCACTCTTTGCATGCTGACGTTCTCCTGCTTCAGGAGACACACTTCCCCTCTACTTTTAGACCCACTTTTTTACATCAACGCTTTTCACAATTTTTTTTAGCATCAGCTGAGAACAAAACTAAAGGGGTTGCGATTTGTTTTGCTAAACACATAAACCTCTCCCTCACGAACACTATAGTCGATCCCCAAGGACGCTATATTCTAGTTTCCGGCTTTATAGATGGGGAACTCTTTACCTTCGTGTCCTATTATGCACCGAATAAGGGTCAAAAATCCTTCTTAGAAACCCTCCTTACTAATCTACATACGCATCTCAAGGGGACGGTTTTCCTGGGTGGGGACACGAATATGGCATTCGACTTCTCTTTGGACAAGCTGGCTGACGGAAAGTCCAAACCCAAACGCCCTACTAAGCAGAGTGTTAAAATTGCTAAAATGCTCAATGAGGCGGACCTGATCGATATCTGGAGGGAGACCAACCCACATGTTAGAGACTACACACATTTCTCAGTTCCCCACAACTCCTTTGCCAGGATAGACCACATCTTCACTCGGGCCACTACACTGCCTCTCATTAAGTACTCCAGGATCATTGATACGTCTCTCTCGGACCACTCCATTGTATCCCTATTGACAAGTAGACCAGCGGGCACTGACAGCCGTCCACGTTGGCGTTTACGGGAAACCCTATTGAACGACCCTGTACAATGTACGTTATTGGAAAATGCTATACAAGAATACTTTACTTTAAATTTGACAGAAGGGATATCTCCTACTACCATCTGGGCAGCTCACAAAACTGTTATCAGGGGTAAACTGATTCAATTATCCTCTAAAATCAGGGCAGAACATAGGGCTGACACAGTGAAACTTACGGAGGAATTCAGTAGATTATCTAAGGAGCACAAACGTAACCCCACTGCTAACTCGCTAGCTAAATTAGATACGGCACGGGCCCACCTAAACTTGTCACTGACTACCTCGGCAGCCCAACACCTTAATTGGACTGGGGCCAAATTTTATGCGCAGAAGGATAGGATCCAGACTGGCGGCAAAACTTTCCCCTAAAATACGCACGCAGGCCTTCCCTAAACTAAAAGTGACCTCTGGGGAACTTTCACAGAATCCAAGCAAGATAATGGACACCTTTAAACATTTTTACACAGATCTTTACAAATGTAGTCCCAGTACCTCCACAGCTCTGAGGGATACTTTCCTCACTAACCTCCCATTGCCCTCCCTGGATAAAGATCATGCTGAACTCCTGGAGGGCCCGTTCACCCACGAGGAAGTTCTGGACACTATTAAACGCCTTAAGCTGGGCTCCTCACCGGGTCCGGATGGCCTCTCCACGGGTTATTATAAGAAATTTGGACACTGCCTAGTACCCCATTTAGCTAGACTGTTCAACTCCCTCAGGGATGGAGCCACTCTGAATCCGGACTTGAACTCGGCTTACATTTCAGTCATACCGAAACCGGATAAGGATATTAGTGAGGTGGGCAATTACCGCCCTATATCTCTTATTAACAATGATATCAAAATAATGACAAAGATTCTGGCCAACAGGCTCTCCAGCTTTATTTCGTCATATGTTCACAAGGATCAGGTAGGCTTCATCCCTGGGAGACAAGGACCGGACCAGATCAGGCGGGCAATTGACATTATATCACTGCTCAATTCTCAATGGGATGGGGGTCCTGCACAAAAGGGTTTTATACTTTCAATTGACTTACACAAGGCGTTCGACTCAATAGATTGGGCATACCTGACTGAAATCCTACGGCGCTGGGGATGTGGCAAATATTTTCTTAATCTTGTTGATTCCCTTTATTCCGCTCCTACAGCGCAGGTGCGCCTATTAGGCAGATATTCAGAGTCCTTCCCTATAGGCCGAGGGACCAGACAGGGGTGCCCTCTATCGCCGCTTTTATTCGCGATAGCAATAGAAACTTTAGCCATTGCACTGAGAACAAACCCAGACGTTAAAGGGGTTAATTGTGGCCCCCCGGAGCACAAATGTGCACTATATGCAGACAACCTTCTCCTCTTTGTCACTTCCCCCCTGACTTCAATGCCAGTGATCCTTCGGATTCTTCGTGAATTCAGTGGAATCTCAGGTCTACGGGTTAACATGAATAAATCACTGGCCTTGAATATAACTCTTCCTCCGGACCTTCTCAAACAGATCACGGACAATTTCTCTTTTGTTTGGGCACCTCACCAGCTTCCATACTTGGGTATCAAGCTTACCTCAAATATAGGAGGTCTATTCCAAGCAAATTATCCCCCCATGGTACAGAAATGTAAACAGGATATGGAGAGATGGTCTAGATGTGCTCTATCCTGGCTGGGTAGGATTCATGCGGTCAAAATGACATTGCTACCTAAGCTCTTATATCTTTTCCGCTCACTACCAATCCCGATACCCAAACGCTTTCTTACGAAACTACAGTCAGACATATTACGTTTTATTTGGGGTAATAAAGGTTACAAGTGTCCTTCCATTACACTCTATAGATTAAAGTCGCAGGGGGGATTGGGAGTACCCAACCTGTGGGGATATTATCAGGCTGCTAGACTAGCACAAATATCCTTAGCCTACTCGTGTCATAACAAGCCAGATTGGCTTGCTATGGAACGACATTCTGTCCCATTGAACACAATAGATTTTCTTTTAGGCTGCGCGCCGAAAGACAGACCTGCCATTATGGCACCCACTCTTTCTCACTCTATAGCACTTAGCTCCAAACTTTTTTCCCTTAGCTCCCTAATTTCTCCACTGAGACCCCTAACTCATATATTTCACAATCCTGATTTTCCCCCTGGGATGAACATTGAAGCGTTTAAATGGTGGACCGACAAAGGCCTATATCGTATTGGACACTTATTTTCCCCTGCAGGGCCCCTCTCACTGAAACACTATAAGAAGAAATTAGATTTACCTGACTCAGAACTTTTTAGACATGCACAAATCTCCCACTTTATACACTCAATCTGGAACACCAAACCCCTGCCCCCCAATATTACTCCTTTTGAACACTGGTGTATCACTACGGAGGATCAGAAGGGAGGTATCTCGTTGATTTATATGGCACTTATGACTAAACAGTCCAAACCCTCCTATGCCCAAGCCTGGGAGCACGACATGGACGAGTCCTGGGATACTACGATGTGGTTTCGCGCCTCGACAAGAGCTTTTAAAGGTATACTTAACATCTCTCTTATCGAAGCAGGTCTAAAAGTCCTAACACGATGGTACTATGTTCCTTCCAGGCTAGCGACTCTTTTCCCAGGCACATCACCGGTATGCTTCCGAGGTTGTGGATTGGAGGGCTCAATGATCCATATTTGGTGGACCTGTCCCCGCATACGATAATTTTGGCACAAAGTTTTCCGCACTATTAGTTCATTGAGGGGCACTATTGTTGTACCGCACCCTCGGTGGGCACTATTTAATTTTCAGATCCCGAAGCTATCCAAAGCATCACAGAGGCTGTCTTTGTTCTTATTCTTAGGTGCTAAAATGACTATCGCCAAGGCCTGGAAGACACATACCATCTCTTTTAGGATGTTTAAAAGAAAGGTTACGTGGGTCATGGTTCAAGAACAAATTGTTGCTAAACTCAATGACAAAACTGAGCAATTCAGGGACATTTGGGAACCTTGGGCGACCCTTTGTAATATCTCCCTCATCCCTGGCGTACCCCCGGGAGCTATGAACTTCCGAAGCTCTAATAGATGAGTATGGCTTTGCTTTCCTTCCTTCTTCTCTATCCCCTCACACGTTTTTCTCTCCCCCCCCCCTTTTTTTTTTTTTTTATCGCCTCTCTTGGCGAATGCATTCTCCTTCATGCTATCTTATGGATTGGACTCTCGACACTTTATCTGATTCTGTAGCTTTATGGTGAATATTACACCACCACTTCCGCTCTGACATGGACCCAGGGTTTATTTTGCATGGGATAGCTCTGTGTCCTCGACTCCTGGGCTGCAGCAGGATCCCAATTGGGGCTCCTAGGAGCACGGGGTTCTCAGGGTTCTTCTAGGTCTGGCTCACGGTCACGGAAGGTTGGGGTACAATGGATCTTTACTTATTGGTCGGCAGGGATGGATACCCATTGATTGAGATGACATCCACGGTTACTTTATCAAGCTGATGTGATACTTTTATTTTTCTGTTCAATGGCTCACCTGTATACCTTTTTTTTATTGTTGTATACGTTACACTTGTTTCTTCTTTGTTATGTACATGATAAACCATAATAAAAATTTTCAAACGGAAAAACTTGCAGTAATGCAATGAAATATACAGCATTAAACTTGCAGTAACGCACATAACTATATGATGTTAAACTTGCAGTAACGCAATGAAATATACAGCGATAAATATATATATATATATATATATATGTATATATATATATATATATATATAAACCAAAGGTGGTGTTCAAAGGGGCTCCGGCCCTGAGCAGCAGGATAGCCCCTACTGTGCAGGATCCACCTGTGGCTAATAGAATGTTCTTTCAAAACCTTAAAGGGTATTACAGATGAAAACATTGTCAAGTGTGTACTCTAAATAAATGTAAAGATAATAAGATATGCCAATTTGCATCCACGAGTACATCTAGGGTGTATGATGTTGAACCTTTCATTACTTGTGCCTCTGAAGGGGTGGTGTACCTCCTGCAGTGCCCGTGTGGCCTGCAGTATTATCGGGAGGACCAAAAGGGCACTACGTGTCCATTTAAACGAGCATATAGGCAACATAAGGAGAGGGTTTGATAAGCACCCAGTTTCCTGGCATTACGACCAGATGCATAATAGAGACCCCTCCAACACTCTCTTTGTGGGGATTGACAAATACAGACCACATTGGAGAGGGGGTTCTCTGGTCAGGGAGATCTCCAAGCAGGAAATGGCTTGGATTTACAGGCTTAAGACTTATGCCCTGCATGGCCTCAACGTGAACACAGATGTAAAGGCCTTTATCAACAACTCATGATAGGTGACTCTGTGTCCACGGGGAGGGGTGTGTGTATCTGTTTTTTGTTTTTGGAATAATTATAATATGCTGTTTACCACCTTAAATTTTATCATTGAAGAACATGTATATATATATATGGTATTCATATTTTGAGAATATAATTTTCATTGCCGATTGGTTTGCTATGTGCATCTTATCTATAGACAGGGGCTTGTTGTACTCTTCTGTCCCCATATGATGGGTATGCTAATGTATTTATCTATGATATTTACCATGTATACCATCCAGCTAATCGCTCCGGGTTCGCGAGATACATTTTTAGAAACGGACATCTGTTTTTTTTATAGTGATGTGGGTCAACGCACAGGCAGTGCATAATTATCCTAGTGCACAATTTTTGACCATATGATGGTTAGAGCACTGACCCAATAGGCAGTGTCCAAATACTATGATTAATTACCCTTAGTATTTATCATGCCTATAAGGGGCGCCTTCTGAGTATTTGGGAGATATTGTTTGTGAGCCACCCCTGTATTCAGTGCCCTTCTGGGTACTTTATGCCTGTAGGGTGAATTGCATCATATCTGGCACATGGGTAATGCTGTCCATTTGCATCCCTGTTGCCCGTAATCAAGCTGCTCTCCGATCCCCCATAGATCGCTTTGGATTCAGTATGGTTAGTTTGTCCCATCTGCCATAAAAATATAGTAAATGAAAATAAAATATATATGTAAAAATAAAGGATAAAAAATGCCTTTTTAACTATTTTTAGATTTTAATTTCATTTTTGCATGTGATTATTCCTCGATTGGAACAGTTATGCACTTTATTTTATGGGCATGACATATACGGTGTGTCATCCAATGTGTGTACAACCACACTACTTCTGTTTTGATGTTAGATGTTGGTTATTGTTTTCAGACAGTTTTTGGTCCAATCGAGCAGGTAATGCTCCTATTGGATGATCCGTGAGCACATGACATGGCGTCGGCGACGGTGGAACGTGCTAGCGCTGCAGGCTCCGCGACGTTGTGGCGTTGCGGTTGAAGCGTGTCATCACGCTTGACTGTGTTGACGTCGCGGCGTCGTGACGTCGTTGCGTCGTGACGGCGGTGCGTCATCACGTTTGATCGCGCATGCGCACCACGGATATAAAGGAGTTGAGACAGTGCGTCATACCTCTGGTAAGCGTCCAACTTATTCTGGTGGTGGTGTATATAAATATCTGCACAACTTGAGATAAGAAGCCTGTCACTGGATGTTCACACTTGGAAAGTCTTTTTCTGAAAATACGAGTGTTATAGCACTGGACTTTTTTTGTGATCAATTTCACCACATATGAACTTTTTTGATGAATTTTTTCATGTATATTTATTCATATACTCTTCACAGTTTATGTATATGTCACCTTTGATATTGTTTTTCACTGGGTGTTTATTGTTTGGTTTGCAGTCTACTACGATTACTTAGATTGTACACTATACCATACATAGAATTCATTTCACATATATGATTTTTATTTTTTATGGTTTATAGCTAATGTGAGTTTCCACATACTAAGTCATTTGTTGTTTATTGGTACGCGCAGCTTCTTGTTTTTCTAATTCGTTTTCACTGTCCATACACGGTATAGTTGCTGCTGCCTTATTGGTTGTAATTTAACCTTTCTTTCAAATTGGTGGTTTATCTGAATTTATGTGACCCATAGCGCAGTTTCTTCCCCCAATTTTTACAGCAATAAATACTAACAGGGGCTCTAATCCATCTTCAATATATTCAAAACTAGAAAGAAAGTTTTGCCTTTAGTTATACTTTAAAGAGATCAATGGCAGTCTCTGTGTTTCTCTCAAGAAAACGACCAGTGGATCTAAAACAAAAGACATGATTTATTAAAAATGGAAAAAAGAAATTGAAAGCAAAAATAGTTAGCAACAGCAAACAATCAGGTTTCACATTTAACTTAATGGAAAAAGACAACAAGAATTGTAATTTGTGGCTATGGGTAGCAACTTCAGTTTAGACCTATTTCTTTACTCCAGTTCTAATTAGCCCTGTTATATGGAAGATCTACAGCAGAATGAAACTCACTCAGTAAACGTTGACTATTTTTAATCCTTATGCTGCCAGCCTTAGTAAATAGATAGGAAAGTATATTATGTTTATTGGCTTTAACCACTTCAGCCCTGGAAGGATTTCCCCCCTTCCAAACCAGAGCACTTTTTTGCGATACGGCACTGCGTAGATTTAACTGACAATTGCGTGGTCGTGTGACGTTGCACGCAAACAAATTTGACGTCCTTATTTTCCCACAAATAGAGCTTTCTTTTGGTTGTATTTGATCACCTCTGCAGTTTTTATTTTTTGCGCTATAAACAAAAAAATAGAGACAATTTAGAAAAAAAGCTATACTTTTTACTTTTTGCCATAATAAATAACCCCAAAAATATATAAAAAAACAAATCTCTTTCTCAGTTTAGGCCCATATGTATTCTTCTACATATTTTTGGTAAAAAAAAATCACCATAAGCGTATATTGATTGGTTTGCGCAAAAGTTATAGAGTCTACAAAATAGGGGATAGATTTCTGGCTTTTTTTTTATTAGTAATGGCGGCGATCTGCGATTTTTATCGTCACTGCAACATTATGACATCGGACACTTTTGACACTATTTTGGGACCATTGTCATTTATACAGCGATCAGTGCTATAAAAATGCAATGATTACTGTGTAAATGACACTGGCAGGGAAGGGGTTAAACACTAGAGGGCGATCAAGGGGTTAAGTGTGTCCTAGGGAGGGATTCTAACTGCGGGGGGAATTGTCTCACTGGAACATGACAGAGATCACTGCTCCCGATGATAGGGAGCAGTAGATCTCTGTCATGTTGCTAAGCAGAAAAGGGAAATGCCTTGTTTACATCTCCCCGTTCTGCCACTCTGTGACACGATTACGGGCCCCAGGCAGACATCGAGTCCGCGGGACCTGCGGGCACGGTCGCGCACCCCACCAGCGGCGCGGGTGCTCCCACAATGCAGCAATTTAAAGGGGACGTACCTGTACACCCATTTGCCCAGCTGTGCCATTGTGCCAACGTAGATCGTCGTGCGCTGTTCGGCCTGTGGTTAAACCATTTTTATTTTTTCTTCCTGGTTTCTGGCTTAGGCTAAAATGATGTCATATACCCCAGTCTTCATGGGTATTTTTTTATTTTGGAGGGGGGGGGCCTTCTCAGCTAAGCACGCCCTCCTGTCTGCATGTCTGAGCTAAGGGCAGATGGATTCCAGGAATAAATGCTACATGAATCAGCTGCTCTTACTCAAGATGCTATAAATGCTTGGGGGTGTTTTTCAAAGTGATTACAAAAAAGAAGGGGGATGTGGAAGGATGGGTGAGTTTGCTTTGAACATTAAAAATGACCATTAAACATTAATTAAATTGTGTTTTTGGTTTGTGGGGCTCAGATACAGTTTTGGTCTGCTCTAAAAACTAATGTATGTAACTGTACACAAATGAAATATTCTAAGGATTAGTGGAGGCATATATAATGCCAAAAATAAAAGAATCAGTTTTTACAGGCACCCAGCTCCCACTTCCTCCCCTGTTGCCTCAGGGCCGGAAGGAAGATCACCCCCCCCCCCTGCAATCTTCTGGGACACATCACAGGTCCCAGAAGATTGCCCAGCCATTCACAGCGTGCACTGCGGCTCGCGCATGCGCAGTGTGTGCCCACAGTTAGAATGACGGCGCTGTGGAGAGAAGGGGGAGAGAAGCAAGGCTTTACGTGCCCGGATCGCTGGACCGTGGGACAGGTGAGTGTCTGATTATTGAAAGTCAGCAGCTACACTTTTTGTAGCTGCTGACTTTTAAATGGGTGGAAGTCCGCTTTAAGCAAAACTTGAGGAAAAACATTTCTTCAGTGTTTCATTCGGTGCGGAAAGCTGAGAAATCCTGTCATATACGTTAGTATGTTGCCATGTGGTAGAATGCTTCTTATTTCCTTCCAATTCAGAAAAATGTATTGTCATTTGTATGTTTTGGGACTTGATGTTACCCTATTTATCCTGCTGCCCTAGATACTGATTCATCAGTTCCATTATGGTAAATATAGCTGGACATTAGGCTAATCTGTTAAGGTGTTAATGTAGAGACCCTGCCCTAATCTGGAGTGTCCCTAGTTAAATTTGGTGTGTTTTGCTGATAGGGGCTGTAGCCAGCTTGAGCTTTGTTTATGTTTCCTGTGTTTGCTAGGCTTCTCCTAAGGTTCGGACATTGATTAATTCTGCCCGCTGTTATTTAATTGTCTCTACTAGTTAGTGTGAGGAGTAATCAGTTATGAATATTTATTGAGGGCTTTGTTCCAGTCATGTGAGCTGAGGGTAGAGGATGAATATGTGGAGGAACCTTCTAGAAGGGTCTTTGGCTGCTGGGCTTTTGCCTGGTGAGGAGGATCTTCCCCCCAGGCCCTTGCTTGCAGAGGATGCCAATGTAAAAGGATCTTGGTCTTACCTCTCAGGCTTTTGTCTGCAGGGGAAATGAATATGAATAGGCGTGTTCTTCTTGGGGCCTGGCCCCAGTCATAGGCAAGGGTCCCAGAATCTATGCTGGCCTATGGAAGATTCCAAAATAATTAAATCGAAGCTGCCCTATGGCAGAGGCCCAATGAATAGAACTTAAGCTGCCATGTGGCAGAGGCCCAAGGAACAGAATCTAAGCTGGCCTGTGGTAGAAACCTAATGCCGCGTACACATGATCGGACTTTCCGGCGGACCAGAGTCCGTCGGACAATTCGATCGTGTGTGGGCTCCAGCTGACTTTTTCTTCCCAAAAGTCTGGCGGACCTAGAAATAAGACTGGCTTCAAATTTGTCATTTGAAAAATCCGGTTGTCTGTGTGCAAATCCGACGGACTAAAACCAATGCTAGGGCAGCTATTGGCTACTGGCTATGAACTTCCTTATTCTACGTCATCACGTTCAAATCTGTCAGACTTTTGGAGTGATCGTGTGTGGCCAAGTCCGTTTGCTTGAATGTCCGGCGGACCTCAGCTGCAAAGTCCGTCGGATTGTCCGCCGGACCAAGTCTGCCGGAAAGTCTGATTGTGTGTACGCGGCATAAGAAATAGGAAGGTGGCTACCCAGAGGGAGCATCTTCAGAGGAGACATCTATGCAGTATCATACCTCCCAACTTTTTGAGATGCTAGCGAAGGACACCTATTAGCAAAAGTTTGTAGGTATAGGACACCGTGCCACACCCCCTTAAAGGAGAATTATACAGAAAAAATTATTAGTTAAACCCACAAGTGCTTTTTTTACCACCAATATTTCTTATACTGGCTTTTCAAATATACAAATGCAGAAATTTAAAAATTGGATGAAAGGTTTAGCACTGTGAAACACTTTTTGAAAGATAAAAAGCGCATTTTATATACAACTATACAGATCAGACCAAAATGAGGAAAAAATGAGAAGGTAAGAGGGACAGAAGAACTTTGTTCCAAATCAGGGACAGTCCCTCAAAATCAGGGACAGTTGGGAGCTATGCAGTATAGTGTCCTTGAGAGTGTGGGAGGAAACTGCTCCCAGAGGATATCACAAGGGAATTTCTGCTGAGCCATCCAAAGTACCTGTGACTGTGCTGCTTCATAGAGTCAAGGATCAGAAATCTACTTAAAGGAAGTGATTATCTGTCAATCAATTGCTCACTGTGACTGCTACTAATATATCAGGGTCACTGCAGATAAATTGGCTGCTTCTACTTTATTAAGGTTCAATTTAGTTTTAGGAAAAAGCTACTGAGCATATTAGGACAACCATTATTTCTGCTTCTAGCTCTGTACCCCTAACCCTCTCTCCAACAACTAATACAATAAATTTCAACAACACTAAAGCGAAGCCACTGGTGTGCTGGTGTGTTGTTGGGTCCGTATAAAATAAATGTGAAATATGGGCAAAAAGCTGTACGCATCCAGTATAGAAAGTTTAATTTGATGTTTAGATAGCGTGCTTGCTGAAGAATGCTGAAAGATCCCTTCACATGAATGTCTACGTCTGTGTTCCCCTACAGATGAGCAAAACTGTATTCGGTTGCATTCATCCAAACTTACTACACATTAGCTGAACCAACAGCTCATTTGCCCATATGGAGACTGCAATCCATTCAAATGGCCACAGTAGTCTATAGAATAGGCAGCCAATGGACTTCCTAAATGATAGATTTTTATATATTTTTTTTTTTTCAAATATCATTTTTTATTAGTATTTCTATTTTCACGTGGGTTTTGTAGTGAGAGTTACATTCCATCCGCAATATATAACATCCAGACTATGGCAACAGACAGGTACATTACCAGATTGCTCCTACAATTAGACCACTAACATTTCTGCTTCAGTGCGCTAGCACCTGGAATATCATCCTAAACAGTCCATCTCTCGTCAGGTGGAGAGCCTATCATAATCCGAATGACCGCGTCTCCCACTAACCCACGTTCACCAAATACCTGAGCATAAAACCAACAGTTGAGGAAACCAAAAGGTAGAAAGAGGAAGAAAACAAAAAGAATAGAAGATACAAATAAAAATAAAAAGGATAAAGGGAAAAAGAGTGAAGAAGGGGGAAGGGAAAGAGGGGGGGAGTATGTTCAGCACGGGGGGTGACGGATATGGTGCCACCGTCAGCTCGCCTAGTAAGAGTTTAACAAGGATTGCCCTTCATCGGAGTATATGTATACGTTCCACAGCCTCCAGGCCTCAGAGTGTTTGTTTTGTGCCGTTAGCACCAAATCTTCCAGATGTTTAATTTCCTCTACTTTACGCAACCACAACCCAACGGATGGAAGCGTGGTTCGTTTCCAGGTAGCCAAGATGCAAGAATTTATAGACTTTAAGCAGGTGTCTCACAATGGATTTCTTGTAAGATCTCGTTGGGATTGTGGAAGCGTGAAGCAGAAAGAAAGCTGGATCTCTATGTATTATGTGATCAGTGAACTTTTGCGTGATCCTCTCTATGGATGTCCAGAAGTGCAATAACAGTGGGCATGACCAGAAGACATAGAGGAGCGTTCCTTTATCTCCTAGACATCTCCAGCATCTGTCTGACGTGGTAGGGAAAACTTTATGTAGGAACTGAGGCGTATAGTACCATCTGGTTAGAATCTAATAATTTGTTTCTTGGATTCCCATGCAGATGGGGGATTTTAGAGAAAATTGAAGAATATTTTGTATCTGCAAGTCCGTGAAGGTCTGTTTTAGGTCTTGTCCCCAAGTCCGTAGAAACACCAGGTCGGGTTGTATTACCGTGGTATTGAGTAGGGAGTATGTTATCGAGAGTACTTGGGTTAGCACTCCCTCACCATTACAGTAATTTTCAAATGTCGTCAAATCGTGGGTAAATTGTATGGGATCTGGTATTGAGTGCATGAAGTGGTGCAGCTGTATAGCTTTCCAAAAGGACATTCGGAAGTTGCCAGTATCGTTCGTCAGGGTTTGGATCGATGCCCACCAGTCTAAGTCTACAAAGTGTAAAGCACATTCTCTACCCGCCGCCACAATCAGTCCAGGTGGAAACGCTGGGTTGCTGAGAATTGGGAGTAGTGGAGACGTCCTTGACGTCAAGGAGGCAGTGTTCACCACCCACAGACCCACACGTAGCATAGCGCCAATGGTGGGGTGTTTCCTCATATCCAGAGGGAGCCGGTCAAGACACCACATTGCCCCCTTCAATGGGATATGTACCAGGTCACGCTCTATTTGTGTCCACAGTTTGAATTGTGCATGTCTGTTCCAATCAATAATTCTCCCTAGGTGTACCGCCTGATAATAGTTCTTTATGTCTGGGAGGGCCAGACCACCACATTGCTTCGAGAGGTCGTTACATCTGTCAATACAGTAGTATCTTGAAGTAGGCTTTCATTCAGCCTCCAGAACCGTGTGTGGGGTGTTGAGGCCCGCGTAAGGGAGTATCGCATAGTAATGGGCACATGGTCTGACCAAGTGATATTCCCTATCACTGGGTCATGTGCTGCCTCCAGGTTGCAGTGAGGTATCAGGAAGTAATCGATACGCGAGTACGTTCCGTGTGGGGACGAGAAGAACGTGTAGTCCCTATCTCCCAAATGATGAAGTCTCCATATATCCATCAATTGAGCATTCTGTACATCTCTTGAAATGTTTCTATGTACACTGGGCCTCAAGGAGAAGGTACCGGAGGAAGTGTCCACCGCTGGGACCAACGGTGCATTAAAGTCGACACCCACAATCAGATGACCCTCCGTGAAGTCCATCAGAAGGGACAGTGTACTGTGTAAGAAGGGATCTTGTCTGTCATTTGGTGCATAGACAGTGGCTAGTCACTAACACGTCTCCTATTAGACTCTTAAGAAATACATATCGACCTTCAGGGTCAATTCTAGAGTCGCGGCAAGTCCAGGGAACTCTTCCTGCCAGGAGAATAGATACCCCTTTTGATTTGTGTGTGGGATTCGTAGCATGGTAGACTATGAGAAAGTACAGATTTTTCAAACATGGTGGAGAGACAGTTTTAAAGTGGGTCTCCTGGATGAATGCTTTTTCCGCTCTAGCCCTTTTAAGTTCATTTAAGAGCATACAGCGTTTCTCTGGTATATTCAACCCTTTGGCGTTCAGTGAGAAAAAGGTAACGTGATCCATCTTGACCGTGCCAAGTGGGGGGGAGGGGAAAGGGTAAATCAAGAAGGGGTCCAAGTAATAACCAAAAAGAAGAGAAAATATAGAGGGGGAAGGGAAAAGAGAGATGAGAGAGCAAGGATAGTCCAAGCAAGAGTTAGGTGAGCAAAACGTGCTCACAGTAAACTTGTTCACAATTGATCGTTAGAACTCAATCAATTGTAATGCAATATTTTGCAATGAAGCACACTCCGGATATCACCGGGTGTAATGCTTCGACCTAGTGGGGAGAAGGGTAGATCACGACCAGGGGAGTATTCCCAATCCAATCCCGACCCCCCAGCCCTAGGGTATAAACTGGGCATGTACTCTAATAAAACCTAAAAAAAATGAAAGAGTTGTAGTTATAAACACAGGGAAAGGAGCTGGATCAATAAACATCAATACAATCACATGCTCAGGAGGAACCATGCACGTCCCCACATCCAAAGCAAGAAGATTTTTATATTTCATTGTGCTGTATTGGTCATAAGAATTATTTTATGTTGTTATCATGGTGTTCAAAAACTTATTTCAGTACATGTTGACTTCTTTTGAGTTCCCCTGACCTATAGAAGAATGCAAGGTTGTTCAATAGTAAAAGGAATACACAAAGATAATAGACCTTATAAATGTATCCATAGAGAATCTACAGGCTGCTAACTGGAAGATTTTATTATTTGGAACCTAGAAAAACCAAATCAATCAAATAACTATGCGATTTAGTATGACATTTTAACATCATAGGAAGCAGTGGCATTAATATAAGTCACAAAGCATCTACCCCTAATAAATAAAACCTGTCATGGGATAAATACAGAGGCTGCCATTGTTAAAGTCTTCCGCAAAAGCTTCTTGCCTAATTGGCACTACCTCCATCTGATGCACTGGCCTACAACAAGTATGCAGATAAGGATTCTGACTTTTCTTCAACTTTCCAGAAGTTTTCCAGAACAGTAACTATACTGGTTACTAGATACTTGTTTTTTAATAGTAAGCATACTATATACTGGATCTTCATTTTAGATGAAGTTCGACAATGGCAGCCCCTATATTTCTCCTATAACAGGTTTAATTTAAACCAATAAGAAAATATAAAAGCTTCCAAACATCATTAGCAGACATCCTAAGCCAACAACTACATCTGATTAATTATTATGGGTTGCTGCACACCATGACACATTGTATGGAATTATAAGCCTGTAAGAGGTATACTGACAAATATACACGCATTAATGGTGCCATGGGAGCTACAGCTATTATAAGAGTTCCATACATCAAGAGATCTTTCACCGAGCACTGACAGATATGACTGTCCTCTTTTGAATCTTTGAAGTACTAATGTGATGCAAGCATGGCTTATCCAAGGCCAATTCCCTTTTCTAGGGAGAGATCAGAACAGTTGCTGAGCAACTGAGCATTTCCAAACATGCCGGACAATCGTAAATGCTATTTGGTTAACCCCAACTGTTACAAGTGATGCTTGAATCAGTCACAGCTCTAGAAAATGTCTAAAATGCTTACGAAACAGATTTTGTGGATGGTGAAATTGATTTAAGAACATGCTCTCCATTCATTAACAGTAAGAATGGAGCCTCACTGTTAAAGTTTAATATCTAGTGTACACCAAACAGATTAAACACACTCCACTGAAAAGTTTGTTTTTGCTGTCAGATGAGGCTAGCCCTTATTCTGATAAATATATCCCCCGTCGGGTCACCCCGTCGGGTCACCTTGATTTCATGCAGCATTCACCTGGTAATCAATTCCATTTTTTTTTGTTGTTGGCACATATCTTTTTATTGGAAATTTTAAAGTTGAGCTTTAATATCAGCTAGCTAAACAAACATGTGATAATAGAATAGACAACGGTAAGAATGTGGTTCACATTCGTGGCCATGCAGAGTTTAAACAAGCTTTGCATGTTTGTGATTCATGGACTGGGCTAACAAAATGATTAGACTTGGCCTGCTCGCCTGCACAAACCTCAATCATGTAGTAACTGTATTACTGTAGTACTATTGCTACTAAATGCCATCTTTATGCTGTTCCACTTGCTTCCTAGCAAGCAAGGACACCGTGTGGTCCATCTGCCTGTGTCCTAGCAACCATCCCATGCAAAAAAAAAACAAAAGGAAAATTTAAGTGGGGTTCACCCCAAAATGTATATCCTAGATAGGGATCAGGTATGGATTTTAAAGTAGGGACCCCATGCAAAAAATAACAAGCAGGAAGACAGATCTTTACATTCCCCTAGTCAAAGCACCACCCCCCCCTCCCTACAGTTAGTAATCACTACCCAGGGAACACATCTAACCCTTTGATCACCCCTGATTTTATCCCCTTCCCTCCCAGTGTCATTAGTACAGTGACAGTGCATATTTTTTAGCACTGATCACTGTATTGGCGTCACTGGTCCCCAAAAAGTGTAAAAAGTGTCAGTTCAGAGTCCGATTTGTCCGCCATAATATTGAAGTCCCGCTATAAGTCGCTGATCACTGCCATTATTAGTAAAAAATAAAATAAATAAATAAACATATACCATGGCTTGTAGATGCTGTAACTTTTGCGCAGATCAATCAATATACACATATTGGGATTTTTTTTTAACAAAAATATTTAGCAGAATACATATTTTCCTAAATTGATGAAGAAATTTGATTTTACATTTTTTTTTATTGGGAATGTTTTATTTCAGAAAGTACAATGTTAGTTATCAGTAAATGTCTCTGAACGTGCCACATCCAAATAACTAGACAGGAAGAAGAGATAACCCCTAACTGGACTTTTAAGGCACTAAGATTCCAATATAAGTAAAAAAGTATATAAATGTTTTATTAACCGCTTCCCGACCGCCCACTGCATATATACGTCAGCAGAATGGCACGGGCAGGCAAAAGCACGTACCTGTACGTGGTCGTGCATTTGCCTGCCTGTGGGTCGCGCGCGCGCCGCCAGCGGCGTGCTCGCGACCCGGTCGGGAGCTCCGTGACCCCGGCCGCGGGACCAGCGGACCCGATCGCCGCTGGTGTCCCGCGATCGGGTTACAGAGCTGAAGAACGGGGAGAGGTATGTGTAAACAAACCTCTCCCCGCACTTCCTACACTGCCTGTCATTGATTGGCTGTTCCCGGTCATCGGGAAAGCCGATCAGACGTCAGCCCCGCCCCCTAATGTAAAAAAAAACACACACGTCACAGCCCATAACCCCTCCCCTCCCCCTAGTGGTTAACCCCTTCACTACAACTGTCATTTATACAGGAAACAATGCATTTAAATAGCATTGATTGCTGTATAAATGACAATGGTCCCAAAAATGTGTCAAAAATGTCCGATGTGTCCGCCATAATGTCGCAGTCACAATAAAAATCGCTGATCGCCGCCATTACTAGTAAAAAAAAAAATATTAATAAAAATGCTATAAAACTATCCCCTATTTTGTAAACGCTATAACTTTTGCGCAAACCAATCAATAATCGCTAATTGCAATTTTTTTTACCAAAAATATGTAGAAGAATACGTATCGGCCTAAACTGAGGAAAAAAAACGTTTTTTTATATATTTTTTGGGGATATTTATTATAGCAAAAAGCAAAAAATATTGCATTTTTTTCAAAATTGTCGCTCTATTTTTGTTTATAGCGCAAAGAATAAAAACCGCAGGGGCGATCAAATACCACCAAAAGAAAGCTCTATTTGTGGGAAAAAAAGGACGCCAATTTTGTTTTGGAGCCACGTCGCACGTCCGCGCAATTGTCAGTTAAAGCGACTCAGTGCCGAATCGCAAAAAGGGGCCTGGTCCTTTGGCTGCAAATTGGTCCGGGGCTGAAATGGTTAATAGAATACATATGTCAAAGATACAAGATAAAAGTAGCGGAATGTTTAACAATCATGCATATGAGTTGAAACAGTCACCACAGTGATTGATAATGTTGTCTTATGATTCACCCAACGCGTTTCGGAGTTTTCAAAATCTTCTTCGGGGGTACGTAAAAGAATCAATCATGTGTCTATAATATATTAACAGACAGTTTAAATATACAACAACATGAATGGCAACATACATTTTTAATGAAAATATACATATAACATGTGTACCTAAATGTTTACTGAGACTGTCATATGCATAACATTTCACTTAAAGTATTAAAAACACCAAGAAAATGGAGCAGAAATAAGTCTTGGATATGCCCATCTATGATTTTTGGATTTCACACTAAACGTGGAAGTAATTGCTGAGGTGTGGCCTATCAAGAGGTCAGCAGCCAATACTGCTGAAGTCAAAGAGAGGCAGAGCCCTGCAGATAAAAGCAGTAAGGATGTTTATATATTTATTATAGCTTTGTCTAAAAATCACACATTTCCATACTTAAGATATTGTATTTCTGGTCCCACGATAACTCTCCCAAATCTAATGAAAACCTTAAAAGAGTACGGTGGGATTTCCAATTTCAAGGTGAACCTGGCCAAATCAGAAACTTTAAAATTTTAACACATCAAAAAAGGAAGAGCTTACTTTTCAAAAAAAAATTCCATTTGCGTGGGGTAATAAAGAACTGAAGTACCTAGGAGTAAAGATAACCAAATCTAGTGAAAGATTATATCAAGTTAACTTTCCATTATTACTGAACGATATTAAAGCACAGTTGAACAGAATTATATCAGGACAAATATCCTGGGGGGGAAGAATTAATATTTTTGAAATGGTTATCCTGCCTTAAAGTGGACGTGGTGTCATAATGTAGAGAATAAGATTTCATTTCATTTGAGCCCAGTCTTGCCACACAGATTTACTCCAGCCCTGAGAAATCCTCTTTTATTGTTCAGTTAGAAAAATCTTGACAAAGTGCTGAAAACATTGTCAAAAACGCCCCCTTGCTGTGAGTGACAGGTGATTTACATATCTCATGCACTAGCCTGAGACAGGCACATCCTGTGTAATTATAAAAAGTGAGAAATTCACCCCTCCCCCACATAACAAATCCTGGTGATGGAAAGGAATGTTATCTGTGATCAGGTGACCTCAGACACACACACTGCACTATAACAATCATCAGATCACTGGATGTTCTACTCTGCCCAACTCTGACTACATACATCTCCCCTATATTCTTCTTGCTGTTCACTCAAGAATACATTTTCTTTCACTCTGGTCTGTGGATCTGTGGTCTGTGCCTGTCTCAGGCTAGTGCATGATATTATTGTCACGAATAATAGAATGGGTAAAACATAACAAAGACAAGAGATAGGTTAAGATGGAAAGCACAATAAGTACAGTTACATTAGTAATATGGATTCCTGCATGACATAGAAAGCTTAGTAAAGAAACAAATATTATCACTAGTAATGCAATAAAAATATGGGATAACCTACACAAAAGGGAAAAGTGGGAGTACAATTCAGCTTTAATACCACTAACAAATACAGAATACTTTACACCAGGAATAGAGGCTTTGTTCGGTAATTGGGTAACACAGGAGAATGTACAACTCCAACATATTATGAAACAAGGGAAAATATACACTTATCAAGAACTAAAAAACAAAAAGGAGTGGAAAACTATAGATGTATGGCGTTATAGTCAATTGAAACATTTTACAGAGACACTGCCCCAGCCTATTAGATCTGAGGCAAACCTACTCCCTTTAGAGAAGATTTGTGTTGATAATAAGGGAGGGAAGAGGGTGATCTCAAGGATTTACAGAGTGCTCATGGAAATGACAGGGCCAGAGATACCTCTATACATCGAGATATGGGAGATGGAATTGGGAACATCTGTGAAAGAAGTGGAGATTAGACAATTACTGCAGCGGGTTCATGTTACGTCAGTTAATAGTAACATGATAGAGTTAAACTATAAATGTCTGGCCCGATTGGTATATCCCCCCCCCCCCCCCCGATAAAGCACACAAATGTCAAAATGAAACATCGCAATATTGTTGGCGAGGGTGCAAAGAAATCTGGACTATGTCCCATATATGGTGGCACTGCCCGGAAATCAAAAAATACTGGGATGAGATTAGACAAATAATTAGAGAAATAACCAATATAGAGGTCCCAGATGATCCGTGGGGGTGCTTTTTCCATGGGATAAGAATGCCAACCAAACAATATATGAGAACATAGCTCCCACCGTTAATAAATGTGGCTAAAATTCTTATACCTAGACATTGGCAGGAACCAAAAAGACCCACTGTGAAGAACTGGTGTAATAAAATAAGTGAGATTCAAAACCTAGAGTACCTAAGGTCCTGTGATGGAGAGAGTGTTGAGGTATTCAAAGAAAAATGGTGGGAATGGGTTAATTATAAGTTAACAATAAGATTCGCTGAAGTTATGGGAGCATAAGGTAAAATTGTAGTAATAGGAACAATTAAATTAGATACCCAAAGGGAGAGGAGGAATATAGAGGAGGAATAGTGGAAAAGAGAAGGATGACTTGGGTGAGATTGGTAGAAGGGGGGGTATTGGGATGGGGGGGTTGGGGGTTGGGTGGGGTAGGCAGATTGGGTTGGAGTTTTCGGTTTAGAATGTATTAAGCACCTGAGTACGCGGATGTTATTGTGACTGTAGCACGTTAAGTGTGTTATGTTTTGACACAGATAAAAATTTATAAAGAAATTGAAATTAATAAAAAAAAAAAAGATATTGTATTTCTTCAATATCATACCTCATAATGAGAAGTTTGGTGCTGTTCCTTCACAGGTAAGTATAGCACACTATCAAAATTGTCAGCCTTTTTTGTATATAGCGCAAAAAAATTTAAACTGCATAGGTGATTAAATACCACTAAAAGAAAGCTCTATTTGTAGGGGAAAAAAGGACATACATTTTTTTTTGTACAGCGCCGCACGACCGCGCAATTGTCAGCTAAAGTAACACAGTGCCGTATCGCAAAAAATGGCCTGGTCATGAAGGAGGGAAAACCTTCCCGAGCTGAAGTGGGTAAAATAAACCCCCCCTAGAAAAATAAAAAATCAGGTCAGCAACATAGATCCATGTCAATTACAATGAACCTGCCAGAAAAAACCCGCAGGCATAACCCACTCCCGAAAGACTCCTTGCTGCGAATGGTATGACCTGGCCAGGATCTGAATCTACATCTCCAGATGATGTGATTGATGATGGATTTGCAATGTGGTGGGACTTTTATTAGGTTTTAAAAAATATATATTTTTTTATTAAAGTTTTTTTTTTCAAATGTGCGTTTATCTATATTGTAAATTGTTTGTGAATAAGTAACCAGGGGTATTATGTACAGTACCCCTTAGGGCTTGTGTACACTTGAGGTTGGTGAGGGGTTGTAAAATCCTGTGGTTGAGCTGAATTTTTACCACCTCTCAACCACTCCCCCTTTAGCTGGGAAGGCAGCAGCTTGGGGTGTTTGACTTGCAGGCATGGCAGGAATCATACTCCCTTTGGCACTCAGCAAGGCGCTACTGTCCACCAAACACGACCCATTCACTTCAACCGCCCTGCAACTGCACACAATGTATATGGTTGCGGGGCAGTAATTTGACATTTAGTCTTGGTATGGTTCAGGAGGGCTGCAAGCTCGCTGTTCTTTTTTTTCTGGGTTCATCTAGTATAAGGGTCTAGTATAGATAAAGGGAATCTCTGGTTACTTTATTTAAAACAAAATAAAGCAGCTGGAAATATCATTTAGCACCTATGGGTGTGATCCACCGATGTGCACGAGAGCCTTGGTTCTCCGGGGACCTTCAATCCTCATTGGCTGAGACAGCAGCGGGAGCAGTCACTGAGCCAATGAGAAGAGAGAGGGGGTGGGGCCGAGTCGCGGCTCTGTGTCTGAATGGACATGCAGAGCACTGGCTCAGGAGTGAGCCTGCTTGGGTGCTCCCACAACAAACTGTTTTCTCTGGGGGCACTTGGCATGAGGGAGAGGTTAGGAGTGCCGGCAGGGGACCTGAGAAAAGGAGGATCAGGGCAAGACCATTGCACAGTGCAGGTAAGTCTAACATGTTTGTTATTTTGAAAAAAAATTCTACCTTTAATAACACTTTAAGTCATCCCCCAAGAATGGTATTTATAGATTATTGAACATGGCTGAAGTGTATTTTTATTTATTTTTTGCATTGGTACATGTCCCTTCTGGCAGTGCTCAGCTCCCCATGTCCTTCGTTTGACTATCCCTATTGTATTAGTCTTGAAAATGGAGAGAATAGATTTTTTAAGATTCCCCTCCTATTAACTTCAATGAGGTTTGCAATTTGCAGATTTTTTGACATGTGTGCAAAATCTTCTCTTCAATACAACCCAAGCAGATTCTCTCATCACTACTCAGCCGAACCTTTTATGCCGTGTACACACGGTCAGAATTCTCGTCGGAAAAAGCTCTGATGGTTTTCCCTTTGGAATTCCAATGGAATTTCGCTCAAACTGTCTTGCCTACACACAGTCACACCAAATTCCGACGGTCAATAACACCGCGGCATACAACACGTTCGACTGCACTATAAAAGGGAAAGTTTAATGCTAATTGTTTCTGAGCATGCGTCGGAATTTTGCGTGTCGGAATTGCATACACACGATCGGAAAATCCGATTAAGAACAGGTTCTCAATCCAAAGTCCATCGGAAATTCCGACAGAAAAAGACCGATCGGCATACACACGGTCGGAAAATCCGATGAAAGGCTCCGATCATACTGTTTCCATCGGAAATTCCGATCGTGTGTATGCGGCATTAGAGTTCACATGTGAGAAAAGCCTAATCCTGAGCAATGATGAGCCCAGTCAAGTGCAGACATGAATCCGAACCCACCTAAGCTATTCTGCCAAGAAGCTGTCAATGCCAAAAGCCAATCAAAGGCCAAGGAGGCATTCCTCACCCCACAGTTGCATGTATACATGCCCCATGCATACGTGAGGCTGCAAGGTGTAGGATGCCTCTGCTACCTAAGATTGAATGTTGGCTTTGACAGCTTCCCAGCAGGATAGTTAAGGCAGGCTCAGACTTGTGTCCGAACACACCTAAGATCATCTCTATTCTTGATTATTTTGAAGCACTATTTTCAGTAGTTTTAGGCCCCTTTCACATGGGCCAGATCTGGTTTTGCTCAGCAGGGGACCTGTCCGCTGATCCCCTGCAGAGCTGAGCGGAGGGGGCAGATGACAGGTCCACGTCTGCTCCGCCTATGCAGAGCTGACATAGACACAGCCCTCTCTCTATGGTCAGCCGGATGTAAACAGACCAGCTGTTTGTTTACACCTTACTGCCCTCCGATCCAATCCAACCAGATGGAGGGGAATGAATCTCCAAATCCATTTACATTGGACTGCTCATAGAGGAGAATGAAGGGTCTGGCTACGCTGAAAAACGAACAGCCAGGCCCGATCGGACCTCTCATTTGCAAGGCCCCTTACAAGCATTTTACAAGCTTTTGTTCATGCATTTTTTGCATGAGTATCAAGCTTCAGGTGTTTGTTTAATGGGCTAGGCAAGGTGAGGGGAGAGGTTCTAGACAAAATGAGGCATTCTTCAGTCACAAAAATGTGCTTATTGTGGGTTTCCATTGACGCCTATGGGACCAAAACTGCCTGAATATGCCAATAAAAGCTCATATACTTTTTTTTAGCATAGTGCAAAGAAAGTAGGGTGGTTGAGTGTACAAGTGTGAACAAGGACATTTAGAAATCATGAGACTCTGCACATTGGGTGTAGTCAGGTGTATGGAAAGCTAAAAGAAATGCTGAAGTGTGAATGGGAGCATACATGCATAAACCCAATACATACAGACACAAAAATGTTTTAAATTGGTTTAATGTATTTCACTAAATTGTCTTTACGAAAACAAAGAAAACTTTATCTTACATCCAGAAGTCCAATACTAAAATGGTTTGATATAAATAGGAACATTTGCATTGGTTTATTGGAATATACAGCAGGCCTTTCAATTTAGATCACATAATTCCACAGCCATTGAATTAAGAATAAGGTATGTCTGTGTTCCCAGGAGTGTACCTTTGTTCTGAGTGCCCAAGAACTGCAATGACATTTAATCGCTCATGCGCATCCACATGTTTATTGCTTCTAAGGAAACAGCCTGGAGCCTGCTGAGTTACTTTTTACCCTATTATAACAAATGGAGCCTGCTAAGTTACTTTTTAGCCTAAATAACAAATGATTATAATAATAACACAATAAAGATCTTGGCTGTGTGTCTGTTTGTTACCCAGCAATAGACTCTTCACCCAGTGGCCCCTGTTTTGGATACCAATGTAACTTAGGATAGCAGGTTCCCCCTCAATTAAATGCAGCACGCTGTTATTAAAAATAAGGGTCTACAACAGTTTATAGGGCCGTCATATTCTACTGTTATACATATATATATATATACATACTGGAGATATATATATCTACAGTATCTCACAAAAGTGAGTACATCCCTCACATTTTTGTATATCAGCCATTAATGTCTAAACCGCTGGCAACAAAAGTGAGTACACCCCTAGGTGAAAATGTCCAAATTAGGCCCAAAGTGTCAATATTTTGTATGGCCACCATTATTTTCCAGCACTGCCTTAACCCTCTTGGGCATGGAGTTCACCACAGCTTCACAGGTTGCCACTGGAGTCCTCTTCCACTCCTCTATGATGACATCCCTGAGTTGTGGATGTTAGATGTTAATGGAAGGTGCTAATCCACCTTCCATTTGAGGATTCCCCACAGATGCTCAATAGAGTTTAGGTCTGGAGAAATGCTTGGCCAGTCCATCACCTTTAACCTTAGCTTCTTTAGCAAGGCAATGGTCGTCTTGGAGGTATGTTTGGGGTCGTTACCATGTTGGAATTATGCCTTGCAGCCCAGTCTCCGAAGGGAGGGGATCATGCTCTGCTTCAGTATGTCACAGTACATGTTGGCATTCATGGTTCCCTCAATGAACTGTTGCTTCCCAGTGCCTGCAGCACTCATGCAGCCCCAGACCATGAGACTTCCACCACCATGCTTGACTGTAGGCAAGACACAGTTGTCTTTGTACTCCTCACTTGGTTGCCACCACACACGCTTGACACCATTTTAACCAAATAAGTTTATCTTGGTCTCATCAGACCACAGGACATGGTTCCTGTAATCCATGTCCTTAGTCTGCTTGTCTTCACTTCAGCAAACTGTTTGCAGGCTTTCTTGTGCATCATCTTTAGAAGAGGCTTCCTTCTGGGATGACAGCCATGCAGACCAATTTGATGCAGTGTGAGGCATATGGTTTGAGCACTGACAGGCTGATCCCCCACCCCTTCTACCTCTGCAGCAATACTGGCAGCACTCGTATATCTATTTCCCAAACAAAACCTCTGGATATGACATTGAGCACTCAGTTTTTTTGGTTGACCATGGCGAGGCCTGTTCGGAGTGCAACCTGTCCTGTTAAACTGCTGTATGGCCTTGACCACCGTGCTGCAGCTCAGTTTCAGGGTCTTGGCAATCTTCTTATAGCCTAGGCCATCTTTATGTAGAGCAACACTTCTTTTTTTCAGATCCTCAGAGAGTTTTTTGCCATGAAGTGCGATGTTAAACTTCAAGTGACCAGTATGAGAGAGTGAGAGTGATAACACCAAATTTACCACACTTGCTCCCTATTCACACCTGAGACCTTGTAACACTAACGAGTCACATGACACCGGGGAGGGAAAATGGCTAATTGGGCCCAATTTGGACATTTTCACTTAGGGGTGTACTCACTTTTGTTGCCAGCGGTTTAGAGTTTAATGGCTGTGTATTGAGTTATTTTGAGGGGGCAGCACATTTACACTGTTATACAAGCTGTACACTCACTACTTTACATTGTAGCAAAGTGTCATTTCTTCAGTGTTGTCACATGAAAAGATGAAATCAAATATTTACAAAAATGTGAGGGGTGTACTCACTTTTGTGAGATACTGTATATTGCATATATTTTGTATTTAGAAGATCTTTTGTGTAACAATCTTTGCTTCTGTGTTAAGTCTGGTACACAGGGGCCAAATACCGACTGACATTCAGACTGCATGTACACCAGTCTGTCCGACAGATGCTGGCCATTCAGCATCCAATCAGCGATGAGCGTTGACGATTCTGTTCTGGCGGGGGCAGTCCCCCTGTCAAAACACAGCAGGTAGATAGTTGGATAAAGTAGGTAATTAGAAGACTCTGGATGGCCGCACTCCAAAACAAATTCAGTGCCTTTATTCAAAAAAAACACAGGAACACTACAAATAACATCACAGCAAGAAGCAAAAACAGCTGATGCGTTTCACACTACAGGGAGTGCTTAGTCATAGCTATGAATAAGCACTCCCTGTAGTATGAAACGCGTCAACTGTTGTCGCTTCTTGCTGTGATGTTATTTGTACTGTTCCTGTGTTTTTTTTTTAATAAAGGCACTGAATTTGTTTTGGAGTGTGGCCATCCAGAGTCTTCTAATTACCTACATTGTCTGCATGCTGTGGTCCGCACCCAGATCTCTCTGCCTGGAGAAGCTATTTTTGTGTTGTCTGGATTTGCCTAGAGCGGTGGTGTTTCTCTTAGATAGTTGGATAGTTGATACAGTGAGCTCCTTCCAGCACCTCAGTTTTTTTTTTCCATTCAGCCCACTGATAGTGTGCATTAGGCTTTACTTGTGTTACACCTCCAGCTGGGAAGATTGCTCTCTGTCTTTGAAGAATTGTTCTCTGGAGGAACTGGTGGAAGTAACAAGCCTGTTTGAATAACCATTATCATCTCAGTGAATTCCATCAGAAACCAGGATGAAACTTCAAAGCAGTTAGATAGCCAGGTTTCACTCATTTTAGAATATATAATATAAACTGTATTAGAAAGCCCCAACTAGGCAGAGCGATCTTTTGAATCCAATACTATATATTGTGTTGCTCTCCCTACATGCAGCTCTCCTACATGCTTGTATATACAAAAATACATCTATTTCCAGGAGTGAATAAGGGGAACATGATAGTCTATTGCAAGCTGTTCTTCCCTGAAAGAATAGTACACTCAGCTGAATGTAGTTCTAACAAGACAAACTCATATATAACAAAAATATGTCCCTCCATATCCTTAGTTGGCCTCTATGTGACTCCCACCAGAATCTACATGGTCTCTCTAAGGCCCCTCTCACACCGGGGCGGGAGCCGCGGTGACGGTAAAGCAGCGCTATATTTAGCGCTGCTTTTCCGTTGTTTTGCCCGCTGGTTTCGGCCGCTCGCGGTGCGGTTTTACCCCCCCGCGAGCGGCCGAAAAAGGGTTAATATCCCCCGCAGAGCGCCGCCGTAGCGGCACTTTGCGACGGTATTGCCGCGGTTTTACCGCGGTGTCCCATTCAAATCAATGGGAAGGAGCGGTATAGGAGCGGTGAACACACCGCTCCTATACCGCTCCAAAGATGCTGCTAGCAGGACTTTTTTTGTCCTGCTAGCGCACCGATCCAGTGTGAAAGCCTGCCGGCTTTCACACTGGAGTGAATGGGGCCGGTTTTTTCAGGCGGTAAACAGGCGCTATTTTTAGCACTGTACCCCCTGAAAACCGCCCCAGTGTGAAAGGGGCCTAAAGCTTCAACCCCTTTGCCCTATGATTGTCTTAAATTGTATCACTGTCTGTGACAAGGATAACGGCATGTGTCCACAGGCTGAGTGACAGGCGAGAAGAGCTTTGTTGAAATACAATGAGCTAAAGTAAAACACACTTACTTACTTAAAACAACAAACTCACTTACTCTAGCAGTAACATAAAAGGCAAAATAGGAATGCCGCAATTGCTGACCTCTCTTTTTCAACATGCTAGTTGGCTAGATGTCATGTTCTGACCTCATTGTGACTCCTCAGATCCTTTGAGTACCTTCTGGGCTCTTTTAACCAATTGTAACATAGACTGTATGAACAAATGTATGTGTATATCTCTCTCAAATACTTCAGCTGCACAAAGCCAGGTGTCCATAAAGGCATAGTTGGGTTTGGAGGAACTTGAGTTGCCTGAACAGAGTGCTGACCCTACTCAGCACCTTTGGGATTAAGTGCAACACAGATGTCAAAACAGGTCTTTTTAACCAACATCAGTACTTTATCTCACAAGTGCCCTTTAGACTGAATATGCACAATTTTGCACAGATTTTCCAAAATCTTGCAGTTAAATCATTGCAGAAGAGCAATGGCAGTTATAGCCACTAAGGAGAGGTGGTGGTATTGGATGCCAACAAGCCTATATAGATACGATGGTCAGCAGTCCACAAATTTTTGTTTATACCACGTAAAGGTGGCCAAACACATTACAATCTGATTGTACAATTTCTGTACAACTTTAGATTTACCAAAACTATGCAGTATGAAAGATGATCTAAACAATCCAATCAATCTGTATCCAAGCTGGCAGACCCTTAGATTGCAAAGTTTTTGGTAGAGCTAAAGGAGATTGTTAAACAGTTACATAGTTATTGAGGTTGAAAAATGACCCAAGGCATTCAGTCTAGTTGTATAATCAGATTTCAAGGCATATGGCCAGCTTTAGGCCTCATACACCTGGACGTTTTTACAGCTGCTCCTAGGGGCTTCTGGCATCCCCCACCTCTAAACTGCCCTGCATGTTAGCCTATGTGTCTGTGTACCCATAGGCTTTTAGCAGCATTTAGTGGCAGCAGAGTTTAGAGGCAGGAAAAAAATTCCTTGGCCAGTGTGTCCAGGAGCAGCAGAGTATTGGCAGAAAAAACGTTTGACACGTCTAAACGCGTCTAAATGCTAGGCACGTTCAGCACTTCAGTGTTTATTAATTTCAATAGCCAGAATAAATTAAACGTTCTGGCCAACAAAATAAATAAATTCCCAAACACCAAACGCTGCTAAACTGGTTTGAAAAAATGCAGCTTAAGTACGTTTTTAACGCTGACTTAATACCTGTCAGGAGAACCAGTGTTTATAATAAACCAGTGTGCATGAGGCCTTATTCTTAGCGGCTTTTAATACTTTTATTATAAATCTCCTTAAAGTGTTACTAAACCCAGGACCCTGCATTCACTATATCTGGTCTCCCACAGTACACAGAGGGGTTGATTTGTTAAACTTGAGCTGTGCATGATAGCCAATCAGCTTCTAACTTCAACTTGTTCAATTTAGCTTTGGCAAAAAAAAAAAAACTGAGGCCGGGTTCACACTGGTTCGACAAACGCTCCGACATTGGGAGCTCATGTCGCATCACATCAATGTTTCCCTATTGGGGCCGTCTTAACTGGTCCGACTCATGTTGGTCCGACTTTGAAAATGCTCCCTGCACTACTTTGGTCTGACTTTGATCCTACTTCAGCCCATTGAATATTATTGAAGTCAGATCAAAGTCGGACCGCCATCTTGACTGATCCAACTTTGGCATGTGACTTGTGCTCTGATGATCTTGAAAGGGAACCCCATGCTAAATATAAAAGAAAACGGCATGGGTTCCCCCTCCAAGAGCATACCAGGCCCTTCGTTCTGGTATGGATTTTAAGGGGAACCCCCGCACCCCCAATCCATACCAGACCCTTATCTGAGCACACAGCCTTGCAGGTCAGGAAAGGGGGTGGGGATGAGCAAGCGCCCCCCCCCTCCTGAACTGTACCAGGCTACATGCCCTCAACATGGGGGTGAGTGCCCTGCACCCCCCCACACCAAAGCACCTTGTCCCCTTGTTGATGAGGATGAGGGTCTGCGGGCGGGGGGCTTATCAGAATCTGGAAGCCCCTTTTAATAAGGGGGCCCCCCAGATGCCAGCCCCCCACCCTATGTGAATGAGTATGAGGTACATTGTACCCCTACCCATACACCTAAAAAATGTGTCAAAAATAAATCACAGTACAAAGGTTTTTAAAGTAATTATTAAGCAGCTCCCGGCATCTCTTCCGACTTCTTCTCTCCTCTCCGGCTCTTTTGCCTCCTCCGCTGATGTCTTCTGCTTCTGCTGGTTCTTATCCCCTCTCAGGCTCTTCTCCGCTCTCTCTCCGGTTCTTCTCCCTCTGTACACTGTCTTCTGCCCAGTCTCCTCCGATGACGTCTCACTCTTTTGCTAGCTCTTTTGTTCGCTCTTTTGCCTGGTCTTCTCTGCTGTGTTCTCCCTCTGTTCTTCTTCCGAAGTTGACTCAACGCTCTCTTCCGTGCTAATGCTGGGTGCACGGTGTGCCACTACTTATATAGGCATAGGTGGGGTCACTGTGTGATGTGATCCAGAGGCCCCACCCATTATGACATCACCGCTCGGGGCATGATGGATGGCAATGTCATAAGGTGTGGGTCTCTGGTGACCCCACCCCATGCCTATATAAGTAGTGGCACACTGCACACCCAGCATTACAGCGAGAGTGTCACGAACCTGGTGGTTTTGAGCCTGAATTGCAGAGATAGACCTCCCCTATGGCTCCCACTCACAGCCCCCTGGAATGGGGACAGAGGGCACAGGAGTGAGGAGTGGTATGGGTGCCTGGCAGGATCAACAGTCAGTGTCAGAAGTCCAGGAACCACATGCAGAAACGAGAAACTGGAACTGGAGAGCAGACTGGAACCGAAGTGCTGGACTGGAACCAGGAACTAGAGCAGGCAGATAGGCTGGAAACCGGAGTGCTGGACTGGAACCAGGAGTCAGCAGCAGGCAGGATCACCAAAGAGAGGTCGGGCAGGCCGGTGGTCAGGTATCAGGCGGGCAGCAGAGGTACCAGGGATCAGGTAGGAGAATAGTCAGGCAGGCCGATGGTCAGATATCAGGCGGACAGCAGAGGTACCAGGGATCAGGCAGGAGAATAGTCAGGCAGGCTGATGGTCAGATGCAGGCGGATGGCAGGAAAGGTCACAACAGGTAGCCGGGTCTTTTAACAGGTAAATCTCAGGTCAGATCAAGTTAAGTACACAGAACCCTGTAGAGCAGACATCGGGGACCGTCTGTGACAGACAGGCTTAAATAGCCTGTCTGGCGCCAACAGAGGCGCGCACACTCACACGCTCCCAAAGGGGGCCTGGAGCGCTGATTTCTGGCCCTTTTCCTCATCAACATGGGGACAAGGTGCTTTAGGGCCCCAAAGCACCCATCCCCCCATGTTGAGGGCATGTTGCCTGGTAATGTTCCGGGGGGGCGCTCGCTCGTCCTGTCCTCTTTCCTGACCTGCCAAGCTGTGTGCCCGGATAAGGGTCTGGTGTGGATTTTGGGGGGACCCCCATGCCGTTCTTCAGCAAGGGGGATTCCCCTAAAAATTTTTATAACAGACCAAAGGGCCTGGTATGCTCTTGGAGGGGGAACCCATGCTGTTTTTTTTAACATTTTGCATGGAGTTCCCCCTAAAAATTCATACCAGACAGTGCCTGGTATTGTTGGGGATCAAAGTCAGATCCCTGTTCATTGAAGTCGGATGCATGTCGGACTTTGAGTCGCAGGGCAAAGTCGGATCCAAAGTGGCAAGACTGTCGTGTCGTAGCAGTGTGAACCCGGCCCTATAGCTGATTGGTTTCTATGGAGAGCTGCACCAGATTTTGCACTCTCTAGTAAATCAACCCAAGAACCAGGGCCAGTACAAGGCATGGGTGGAAGGGGCTTCTGCCCTGAGGGCAGTGTCTTTGTGTACAAGCAGGGACGCACTTGGAGCTCCAAAAGTGTCCTTCTCTTTTTCTACTGTAGGAAAAAAAAAAAAAAAGGAAAATAAATCTTATCTCCCCACATGATAACAGAACGTTCTCTGCTCAGGCTCAGCCTTATTTAATACCGGGCAGACATTGGTATCTTGGTCTCCAGGCCGGTCTGCTGTTACAGGCTTCCCCAGCGCTGCTATCTTCCTTTAACGATGCACTGCTTATGTTTCTGGACATGTCAGCGTAGACTGTAGCCAGGCAGTAAAAGCTAAGGCTGAGCCTGAGTGTGCAGTGATCATTCACTTATCAGGTAAGGAGATAAACACTTTACTACCCTGCATTTGTTTGGTTGGCTACACTTTTCTACTACTGTAGGTAGAGTTTAGAGGAGAAGGAAACCAGGGTTAGTGCTTCATGCTTGTAGATTACTTGTACATAGATTGAGGAATTTGTCTGTTTGGCTATCTTTTGACTACACTTTTTAGGTGGACTTGCATGATGGAAGTATCACATGCACCATGAAGACTTTAAATGATTGTCCAGGTCTTCTCCTAAACAGTTCAATCCTCACCTAGGCATCATGGTATTTCTCAATATTGAAGACCAACCGATATATTTTGAGGGCTCGTTCACGTATGTGAAAGTGACTGTTGCTCCTCTGAAAAGCTATGCTAAGATCTCTTTTTAGGACTGTTTGATAAGTGGGGATTTAACTCGATAATTACCATACTACCTAGGGTTGCCACCTCATTCCTTTAAAAACAAACACATATGAATTACACAGGTTCTGTGGCTGACTAAGGTGGCAATTAAACTCACTTGGTGACTTATCTCGATTAAATTAGCCTCAGAACCTGTGTAATTCATATGTGTTCGGGTTTAAAGGGATGAGGTGGCAACCCTAATACTAACCCCCCATAGTTAGATGTTGGGTGGTTGCACTCTAATGAACTACATTATTCACGTTCAGAGGTATCACCACTCACCAAAAGCAAAATGCAGTTTAAGCTCAGTATGGTGGCTGTGACATGTGACCAGCTGGTAGCAGCTCTGTTTTATGTTTAAACAGTCAGGTGTGGGGAGCCCTGAGGATTCCTTCCCACAGAGCAAAGCCCACTTCAATCTGCAGGGGATCCATGAGGAGATCTCTTGCTGAATCAGAGCTTTAGAGCTAGTTTACAATTGCAATGGCCCTCTTAAAAGTGATTTGCATTGAATTGCTTTTCAAAGATTGTTTGACCGGCTGAGAGAAGGCATTATATCGCCTCCTCCAAACCTATTTTTAACTTTAACTTAAATCCTGCACCACGTTCCAAAATCACATGCATTGCATGGTGTTGTGGAGGGGCTGCAGCTCAGCCCCATTCACATGGATCATATTCAGTGGGATGCCTGCCTGTCAAATGTGACAGGGGATAAAACGTTGTAATTTTTGCAGTGCCTGCATATACCCCTTATATGACTGCCTTTGCAGCTTGGGAGGGGGTGTGGGCAGTTGAGAGGCAGTAAAGAAAGGCACATCTTATCCACCTGTTTTTAACACCCCCAAACACAAGTCTAAACAAGGCCCTTGTTGTGTTCCTTCACATAGGTGGGCCAAGGGTGCTAAAAGCAAGCAGCTGAGCCAAATTTTTACCACCACCGACCTGAACAAGGCGATACAGCTGTTCTTTACTCATGCCATGACCCCAACGCTTTGCTTTGCGTCCACAGCAAAAATGAAATGCCCCCCCCCTAGAATCTCTAGTTACATGCACCACCTCCCCATCCCTACTTCATCCCACTGACCGCCGTTCTCAGACTAACACTAGTGATGCAGCACAATTTTTTCTCTTAGCAGCACCGTTGACATAGGAACATTTTTTTCTATTCAATAATACCACTGACACAGAGACATTTTTTTTCTCCACCACTGTTAACCCCATATTTGTGCTTCAGTTTTAAACTCTTAAGTTTGCTGCAGTGTATCACAACAATTGGTACTATTTCAGTGCATACCACAAAAATTACATACATTTCCCTATTAGTCCCACCCCCCTCCTCCCAGGTAAAAGGGGGGGGGCACAGTTTGCCACCTTCGCCCTGGGTGCTGGATGACCTTGTACTGGCACTGCCCAGAACACAGAGATGCAATTATTTTAGTAATTTTAAACTGCTAAATACCTTTTCTCATCAGCAGTATATAGCAGTTTTGTGACTTTCAGTGTCTGGCTGAGCACTGGTTAAAGCTTGTAAGAGAGGTTTTTATTCTCCTCTGATTGTCCTATGAGGCTGCAGGACCCCTGACCTTCTGTCTGGACAGTGCTGATCCTGTGCTGATCACATGCACCCTTCCAAGAAAAGAAAAACTTTCTAGCAATACACGCCAAACTGAGCATGTGCAGAGTGCCGCCAAGGCTCTGTACTATCAGGAGATGGATTGGAGACTGTGGAAGAAGGGGAGGATCAGAAAAGACAGGATCAAACAGCCTTTTTCACAATGCGAAGGATTAACCCCTTAGGTTCCACAGTGAGTATAACAAGCATGCTTTACTGCATATACAGACTGATTTTACTGTTGTGGGTTTAGTAACACTTTAACATATAACTGATAAGTGAAAAATACATGTGCCATATTGGTGGCCTCCCTCTGAAGATGCCTGTTTGTCATTGCGACTCCCTATAAAACAATTTTACAACAGAGGTAAGTGAAGTCAGTACTCCCAATCTGCATACTTTTTTGGCCATTGACTGAAGTCAGTGAACCAGCGTAATAGGCAACCATAACAACAACATATTGTCTGTACTTCCTCTCCTCATGAATAGTGACCAAATAATGTTGTTTCCAATGAACTATTCAATTTCCTTGTAGCTGAAGATGACACGTCTCGAGAAAATAATCATTTGAATATATAAAGAATATAAATAACATCAACTTCTTCCTTTACAAATAATTGAATCTAATGAACAGTTGCCAACTAGTAATTACACTGTTGCCAAAACACCAGCTAGAGCTAACATAATTTACAGTCTGCATACAACAATTTATTGTGCAGGAAATTATTGTATCTTTATGCTGTTTATACACAGAAAAATAGATTTTATTAGCAAGTAGAAATTTTAAGGGCCCATTCACACTTAAACGTTTTGTTACAGTGCGTCAATGCACACGTCAGTGTGTGTTATGGCAAGTGTTAACGTGCATTACGTTAAAGCCTAAGGTTTTTTTTTTTTTGTTTCAGCAAGGGACAGTACTAACTTTCATCGAGAAGTGTCCCTTTCGCTGGCGTTTTTTTTTTTAAGGCTTCATGTACAAGGGACTTTTTTACAACTTCTGAACGATTTAACTTGACAGATAGTAACCTACGTTTAAAATGTCAGTTTTGCCGCGTTTACATTCCGCGTTTTGCTGCGTTTGCATTTAGAAGTGTTTTAAACAAAACATTTCTTTAAAAATAGCCAAAAATGAAAAAACGTCTGTAAACGAAACGCGGCTAAACGTGAGTTCCCGCTTTTATAAGTGTTTGGCGCTTGAAATGCCTCTAAACTAAGCGTCTGAACCCATTTTTTGGTGTCCAAAAAAAAACCCCTCTAAACTCAATTGCCTAGAAACGACTATAAACGACCCTGTGTACATGTACTAATAAGATAACAGAGGAGAGTTCAGGAGCAGTTGAAAAAAAATGCCCAACTGCTCCTAAACGTCCGTTTACCAGCAGGGGTGTACATGAGGCCTTAGTTAAAAATCTTCTGCCCCCCCCCCCCCCATACCCAGCAGTAGTCTTCCAGTGCTGTGGGGGTTCATACATCCGCATGACCTGTCATAGGCACTTGTCAAGAATGCCAACCATGCTGCCCTTTCCACCCTCCATTCATAGAAGCTGTACTATAGCTTCCCATGGCAAAAGTGAAGCAACCAGCCAAAACATGAAAGATGATAGTCATTATGTTGAACATAGTGCTCATAGTGTCTTTCAGATCTGGGGATCCTTAAAACTCTTCTAGCAAACGATCAGATAAGGTGTTTGACTAAGCATGACATTTAGTAAATCAGTATTACTATGTCAGCTCAGCGTTATACATCGTAGAATTTTATTTCTTACTTACTTTGAAGTAGACTAAAGTTACCAAAAGAAATCTGCATGGAATTGTACAGAAATACATTTGTCTTCTCATGTGTATTTTTCGACACATCATTTAACCCTGTAGCATTCATCGTGTTTGCTTACTTTGCGCCATTGCAATGCTGAATGCTTCCATTGTCCTCGTCATATTCTGAGGATCTAACAGAAAAGCAAAGCTAACAGAAATGTGTATACTTTGGAGTTAACCATTCAGCAGAAGATTAAACAGGCTTAAATTCATCCTTTTTAATAATAATTTGAAAAAGGAAAATTGTATTTCATCATTGTATTGGGAAAAGTTATTAAGCTACAAAGTAAAAGGCATCCTTAAAGCGGGTTGTAAACCCATTAAAAAAAAAAAAAAAAAAAATAAATTTTAAAAAAACTGGTATGCATGGTCATTTGTACCTACAGGTAAGCTCATAATAAGGTTTACCTGTAAGTACAATGAATATTTCCTAAATGTGCACTGTTTAAGAGCTATTCACAGTTTCTGCAGCCGGTGACACCACCGGCACATGTGCACTGCGCTCTGATTCGGGGCACACTGAACGGGCCATCAATCCAGTGCACTGTCCTTGCAGCTATGACTCCCGTGATCTCATCATGGCTCGGCCATTAAAATGGCCAGAGATCTCAAATACGTAAGGAAGATCAGGGGAAGATAGAAGCCCTGTCAGTGGTAACAGCGTGCTACTGGAGGGATCCCTTCACAGGTTATTCTGTCATGCGGTGCATACTACCACAAGCACATTGTGCTATTAACTTGCAGGGGGACTTGTATTTGTACAGTTTCCTTCATCAGATGTATTTTACATGTTGGCTATATGTATGCTGTTGGCGCTATATAAATCCTGTATAATAATAATAATAATGTATGCTATGTAATGTGCAAGTGTAAGCCCCCGTACACACGGTCCGACCACAAAATCCGTCGGAAAAAATCAGACGGATTTTGTCCGAAACTTGTGTTGCACACACACGGTCGGACAAAGTTGTCGGAAAATCCGATCGTTCCGAACGAGGTGACGTCCAAAACGTACGACGGGACTACGTAGAGGCCAGTAGCCAATAGTTTTCGCCTCCAAATTTCTTCTGAGCATGCGTGGCACTTTGTGCGTCGGAACTCTCAACACACGATCAGAAAAAGTCAGATCAAATTTTGTTATCGGAAAATTTTAGATCCTGCTCTGACGGAAAAAGCCCGCTGGAGCCCACACACGATCGTATTTTCCGACAACATAATCCGATCAGACTTTTTCCATCGGAATATGCGACCGTGTGTACGGGGTATAAGGCATTTTTTTATTAATCTACACAGAATTCACAGTGGGCTACATTCACTAAAACATTATTTAGGTGTCCGGACACATTTTCCCCTACACATCACATGTGATCCTGAAACTGTCAACTCCCTTTCCAATTTTGCGGTATTTACCACAAAACGCTGAAAACGCTTAGTAAATAATGCATGTAAAAGTGTTATGCCCTGTACACACGGTTAGACATTCCGACGACAAAATCCGTCAGATTTTTTCAGATGGATTTTGGCCCAAACTTGTCTTGCATACACACGGTCACACAAAGTTGTCGGAAAATCTGATTGTTCAGAACGCAGTGACATACAACACGTATGACGGGACTATAAAGAGGCCAGTAGCCAATAGCTTTCGTCTCATAATTTATTCTGAGCATGCGTGGCACTTTGTCCGTCGGAATTGTCTACACACAATTGGAATTAAAACGATCCGATTTTGTTGTCGGAAAATTTTAGATCCAGCTCTCAATCTTTGTGTGTCGGAAATTCCGATGGAAAAAGTCCAATGGAGCCCACACACGATCGGATTTTCCGACAACATGATCCGATCGCACATTTTCCGTCGGAAAGTCTGACCGTGTGTACGGGGCATTATACTCAATTCACAGAAGGAATTAAATAATTAAATGCATGCTGTAATTAAGTAGTGGTCCAGGCATGTGGTATTTAGGAAATGTAAAAATATATTAGCCAATTTCGAGTAGTCTCTGCCTTTTTTGATCAGTTCTCTCAATAGTAATGCATACAAACCTAAATATGGAAATCATTGGGGTTGATTTATCTAAAGTAACACTAAAGAAAAAACTATTTTTTTTTAGTTTTGAATAAAGTAATAAAGTGGAGGTAGATTAGAATACCTGTCAGGTTTTTATTGCTCTCTGTGCCCCCCGTTAGGGAAATTCACCCTCTCTATTTGTCCTGTTTACTATTATCTTTGAATGTGAAAGTAAAAGAAAATCCCAAATCCCAATCCGGAGCAACTGCACTTGCAAAGTGCTCTGTTTATGTGCCTTTAGTAAATCCACCCCATTACATTTAGTAAATCCACCTCATTGCATTTAATAAAATATAGTTTATTTTTCCTGTCATTTCGCTAGACTTTTTGTGAATATACTGTACGAGCATATCTATAATTTGCTGAAAAAAACTCCCAATCACTCCAAACAGAATACAATTTCCATGCATATCACAATGGTCGAATCACTTGTTAGAACATATGTTATATGTAGTGGGGACTTTACTTTTTCACAATTGTTTTTAGAGATATCTTCCCACTGACAAGTTTCCACTGACATAATTGATCTTTTTAGCTATCTGTGAGTGGGTAATTCTTTCCAGTGACCACAAGTGTAAGGTGCATTCTTCCTACTGAACATCATACTAATGTATCATGGTTTGTAAATATAGTAATTTTTAGCAGGGGCTTCTTGAGACTGGAAAAAATATTTTAAGGATTCCTCTGTGTTGAAAAGTTGAGAAAGGCTGCTTGAAAATGTAACTAAAGGCAAAACTTTATTTTTTATTTTGGATGGCTGTAATGAAATGGCTGGTTAGAAACCCTGTCAGTTTTATTTTTTGCCTTCTGTGTCCCATTGGGGAGATTTACCTTCACTTCCTGTCCCATTGCCAAAACAAGAAGTGAGAAGAAATCCCTGCAAATTAGGGGAATCCCTTGGGTCCCCCAGGTCACCAGAACTAGTGTCCCCATTGGAAGATGTCCCCTCTATTACTTTTCTAGGGAACAATCCCAAATTTGCGATTTTCTTTTACTTTCAATGACAATGACAATGGAAAACAGGACAAATAGAGAGGGTGAATCTCCCTAATGAGGACAGACAGCAATAAAAACCTAATAGGTATTCTAATATCTTTCCACCCTATCCAAACTTAAAAAAAAAAAAGTTTTTCCTTTAGTTATACTTTAGGTAAATACATAATATCTTTAGAAATGTCAAGTATTGAAAGAAAATAAATAAAAAATAAAAATCACACACATATATAAATACCCTTCTTTGGCCAATAAAAAAAAACAATGTTTTATTTTTTTTAATGGTGGAAGAATAAATGTGTGTGATGTTTGATACTATTTTCATTCAATATGTGTCATTTATAAAGATATTTTGTATTTACTTAATTGAACTTAGTTGTTTTTGATACATCACATGTGTCCTATGAAAGAAGCATCCCTTTGATTGGTATTCTAGTCCCCTTTTTTCTTTTGTATTAATACATATGCTGCAGGGACCACACTGACTTAGTGAGTTGGCATATTTCTACGGTTTAAACCTCTTTATGTTTTTATTAGCAATAAAAACTGGCAGGGATTCTAATCCTTCTCCACTGTATCCATCTCACTGGATATCGCATAAGATAAAATACTTCATAGTTTCATGAGATAAATACCTCATATTTTGTGAATGGAGCCTAGTATTCCACCTGTACATCTTTCCATTCCAGCCACTTTAGGACTACATAGGTGTACACCATACAAACCTGTAGAGGACAGAAGAAAGCAATAGTTTTTATGGCCAATATCCTAAATAATGAGACTCAGTTAAATGAGAAGTGTTTTTTGCTGGTGGCCGCCCTCTTAGATTAAAGTCCTCTCCTCCCCATACCCCCACAGCAGTAATCTTCTGGTGCTACAGGGGTCAATACAGCTGCCACACCTGTCATAGGCACACGTCAAGAGTGCTGACTATGCCTACCCTTTCCACCTCTCCTCCATTCATAGAGGCTGTAATATAGCTTCCATGAATGAAAAGCTATCTATGAATGGATTAGGTGGACCTTTAATTCATCTGCCCATCCTCCATTCAGAGTGCTTTTCATTGATGGAAACTATAGTACATCTTCTATGAATGAAGGAGGGGGGTAAAAAGGGTGGCAAAGTTGGAGGAGGAGGAAGAAAAGTAGCAGAAAAAAGCCCACCCCTCTTGTGTCACCGTGCAGCTATTTCTCCTTAAAGTGACATTAAACTCTGGTTAAAAAAGAAAAGTTCTATTCAAATATGTATTCCTAATTCAAAAAAGTACCTTCTATAGCTCTCGGCCTCCTCCAAATCTTCAAATTGCTGTTTTTTGCTGTTGTGATCCAACTTACTGTCTATGTTTGTTCTCCATGATCTCGCTGCAAGTAGTAACGTAGCCATTCTTTTTTTCTTGCTTCCAAGATACACTATGGACTATGACCGCACTGCTTTTTTTCCAGACAAATGGAAGTGAGGGGAAAAAGAGAGTTTCAGTTTCTCACAAAAGATTTTACAAGGAGACAGAAAGACAAAGCCGGTTTGGATTATTTTTTAAGGATACTGTTTAGTGTCACATTGACTGGATCTCCAATCTTGACTGACACTCAGCAGGTTTGCCATTACCTTTACCACCACTAGACATTGAGAGGGATGTTGAGAACTTGTTGTGGCATCTGGTGCTCCTTGCTCACCTTCATCTTGCTCGGATATAGAAGATAGTTTGGTAAAATTGTTTTTCTGTTATGTTAACATAAGCAAGCGAGCCTAACAATTCCCAAAATCAGCCCACTGATTTCTTCTCAGATGATGAATAATGCAGATAAGAACTGAGTGATGCAGAGGTAGCTATCTTGATTTGCAGAGGTGGCTATCTTGAAAGTTTGTGAAAATCTTTGAAACATTGGCCATGTTTTGACAAAGCCCATGTGCATGAATCTATCCATTAGTCATATAGGGGGGGGTGGCTGGAGAGAGGGGGCGGCGCCTGTGCCTCTGACCTTATATTTGGGTGACATATTGTATTGCAGCAATCAATGCTTATAATACACCCTTTTACCTCTAGTAAAATAAAAACAAGTGGCCCCGAGGAGATATACATTTGATGTAGCATGAAAGATTAATTAATAACACTTTTAACATTGCTAATTGAAACATTAGCAGAACCACACTGTGTGAAAATGCCTGGGGTATATATGAGGCTTCAAGTAGGCTAAAAAGGCAATGCAACACTTCAAAGATGTAGCAATTACATGCATCAGCTCCGGGAATTATTTATTCTGACAAAAAATAAAATATAGAAGTATGATGATATTACAGATATTTTCTTAATTCAGTGGTCAGCAGTTTAGACAAATGTTCACGATTTCAAATCTGAATAGATAGCTTGGGTCCGGAAATTGAAGGAATTAACATCTAGTTGATAACCAATCCCCAAGAGAATTCTGTAGGCTTGTGTTTAGATAAGGTTAATCAACTGTCACCACAAGCTATCAAAAGAATCTTTCAGGCATAGCGACTGCAAAACCAGCAGGATAAGTATTTACAAACTTGCTGGATATTTTGCCGTGCTCCCATCATCAGAATAAAACTGTACTCCCTAAAACAGTAAAGCCGGCCATACATGGATCAAAATTCTACTGGTCCAGCAGGGACCAGCTGAATTTCGATTCATGTTTGGGCAGGGTGATTTTACAGAAGCCGAGCAACTTCTGTACAATCGCCCTTTCATATTTTACCTGTACAATCTGCACTGCCAGATTTAGCCTGCAGCACTGATCAGTGTATTCTGATGGCGGGGAAGTCCCCCCACAGTCACAATACAATAACTCAGTGTGGGTGACTCACCCATCCATATCAAGTGTGTGGATGAGGGAATAGATAAGTGGTGCCGTGAGCTAGAGAAAAGCATTCCAAAGACATGATTCATCCAGGAAATTCTTTGGTATAGGCTGCCTAGGTATTAATATAAACTAGATAATGACTGGTTAATCAGGACCAAACTATACCAAGTCAGAATTATGTTTTATGGGTCACAATTCATTTTTTAATGAAATATTGGTTATAGGGGGAACATGTGCTTGGCTAGGGGGACTAGGCTAATTGTACATTTTCTTTGAAGCAGCAACATTGGGAAGTACCACAGGTAAGCTGAGATCCAAGGACAAACAAATAAACTGTACAAGAGGGGGAAATGGGGAAAAGTATATAGTGGGACTTTGTATGAAACACATCACTGAGGTAGAATGAATAAATCAATATAAGTAAATAAAATATTTATTATTACAAATGAGTATAAAGTACAAACTCAAAAGATAACATACAGAATTATAATAAACATGATTGGTAAATCAAATAATATTAAAAATAATTGCATAATATACCATTATTCCACGTAAGTAATAATAGAATAGCAATATACCCAAATATGTACAAACATGATTAGTAAAATATAATTGATTCATGATTCAAACGTAAAAGTAAAAAACACATGGTAAACGCATGATTGCTGTGACATAACATTGATAAAACCTTGACACGTTTCGTGGATACTTTCCACTCCTCAGGAGTAGCTGTACACTGGATATGTTTGTAATGAAGTGTAAATTAACCGTAAATAGTAGTTAATATAACAGAAAGGGAGGGAACAAAAAACCTATAGTCCCAACACTCTTACCTATGGGTAGAATCTAGGTTAAAAAGCATAGATATGGTTATTAACGATTGGAGGCACTGTGGGAACAACATTCCCCCCAGGTGCTGAGGTAATAGCACTGTGGCGACAGAGCGGCAAAAACGACCGGTGAATGAACCTCTCATAGGTAGGGATCCCCCATCACAAGTTATGGTTGTGAATAATATTAGATATGAGCCCATAGGGCTTCTATGAAAAAATAATATATATATAATGTACATTAGTGTACCAATTAAAATAACTGGCTAAGCTGATGAAAAAAAGGGAGGGGGGGGAGGAAGGTAACCATCTATGAAAGGTGGGCCATGAAAGAAGATCTCAGGTGTGCAATAAAGAGATTGGTTGTGTCACCAAAAGAAAGTGAATATTGCAGAAATTCTCCCCCTCTTTTACAAGTATCAGGGATGGTGACATATGTATTTCAATAGTCATTGCCTCATATAAAGTCCCAACATTCCTTTTTCATTATAAAGAAACTGTAGAATTGCACAAGCAAAATCTCACGTGGGTGTAAAGGATGTAAATTTTTAATCAAAAATATTTTAGTCAGCACTATTACAAATGTTTAAAACATGTTTTATGTTTATTTTAGGTGAAAATAAAATATTGTATATGGACTTTTTAATTATTTTTTTTCTTGAAACAGGTGAAGCTTGGCTTCATTTCACATAGTTTTGTTCTGTGGAGTAACCCTGCAGTTTACAGTGCCCTAAAGCTCAAGTTCAAATTTACCCACAGAACTTAAAGTGTTTGTAAACTTCAGACATGAAATATTATCAAAACATATCCCTTTATAGTGTGTACTTTTCTTAATTAAGAGCATTTCTGTCTGCTGCTTCCTTCCTCTGCTATGTGCATGAGTCACTTCTGACAAGTTTTCATGACACCAAGAGAAAAAGGGTGACAGGGGAGGGACCTCCAGCTGATTCACAGCCTCAGCTCTGTTCCTGTGTGCTATGTTAAGGGGGGCATGTCCCTGCCCTCCAATCAGCTCTCAGAACTCCAGAGTGCACAAACAAGGTCCATAAAGACATGGATGAGCGAGTTTGGGGTGGGGGAACTTGACTGGCCTGCTCAGAGGCCTGGTCTCAATCCGATAGAACACCTTTGAGATGAATTAGAGCGAAGACTGTGAGCCAGGCCTTCTCGTCCACATCCGTGCCTGATCTCACAAATGTGCTTCTGGAAGAATGGACAAACATTCCCATAGACGCACTCCTAAATCTTGTGGACAGTCTTCCCAGAAGAGTTGAAGCTGTTATAGCTGCAAAGGGTGGGCCAACTCAATATTGAACTCTACAGACTAATGCCCGTACACACGATCGGACTTTCCGACAACAAAACCGTGGATTTTTGTTCGAAGGGTGTTGGTTCCAACTTGTCTTGCATACACACAGTCTCACAAATGTTGGCCAACAATTACGAACGTAGTGACGTACAAGACGTATGTGATATTTCCATTACGAATGCTAGTTTTACAAGAACAAGGCTTCCGGCTTGTACTTGATTCCGAGCATGCGTGGACTTTTGTGCGACGGACTTGTGTGCACACGATCGGAAAGTCCGACAACAAACATTTGTTGGCGGAAAATTTGAGAACCTGCTAGCCAACATTTGTTGGCGGAAAGTCCAACAAATGTCTGATGGAGCATGCACACGGTCAGAGTTACCACCAACAAGCTCACATCCAACATTTCCCTTGGAAAATCTGATCGTGTGTATGCAGCATTCGACTAGGATGCCATTAACCACTTGATCACTGGGCACTTAAACCCCCTTCCTAACTAGACCAATTTTCAGCTTTCGGTGCTCTCACAATTTGAATGACAATTACTCAGTCATGCAACACTGTATCTTTATGAAAGTTTTGTCCTTTTTTTCACAGAAATAGAGCTTTCTTTTGGTGGTATTTATTCACTGCTGGGTTTTCTATTTTTTGCGCTATAAAAGAAAAAAGACCAAAAATTCTGTAAAAAAATAAAATTTTCTTCGTTTCTGTTATAAAATTTAGCAAATTAGTAATTTTTCTTCATAAATTTTGGCCAAAATGTATACTACTACATATCTTTGGTAAAAATAAGTACAAATCGGTGTATATTATTTGGTCTTTGTGAAAGTTATAGAGTCCACAAGCTATGGTGCCAATATCTAAAAATTGATTACACCTGAAGTACTGACAACCTATCTCATTTCTTGAGACCCTAACATGCCAGAAAAGTACAAATACTCCCCAAATGACCCCTTTTTAGAAAGAAGACATTCCAAGGTATTTAGTAAGAGGCATGGTGAGTTTTTTGAAGTTGTAATTTTTTCCCACAATTCTTTGCAAAATCAAAAAAATAATAATTTTTTTTTTTCACAAAATTGTCATATTAGCAGGTTATTTCTCACACACAGCATATGCATACCACAAATTACACCCCAAAACACATTCTGCTATTACTCCCGAGTATGGTGATACCACATGTGTGAGACTTTTACACAGTGTGGCCACATACATGCAAGGACGACACTCAATTATATTTTCGTATCACCGGACAAAAAGACCATCATCAGCAATTAGGAAAATGCCTCACTATGATAGACGACTGGATGACTGCCAGCTCCCTCAAACTTAATGAATCAAAAACAGAACTTCTTATTCTACATGCAAATCATAACCCCCGAACCAAGATCCCTTGGACACCTCCTACCATCTTTGGACAGACCATCGCCCCAAGGACCAAGGCTAAGAGTCTCGGAGTCATTTTTGACTCAGAAATGTCAATGGATGCCCAAATAGGAGCAGTGGTCAGTGGTTCTCACCATCTGCTCCGCCTGCTACGCAGACTCCTCCCCTTCATTCCAAAAGAGGACAAAGCAGTGGTAGTTGGAACGATCATCAATTCTCGACTCGACTATGCTAACTCCCTCTACATAGGGTTACCCCAATATCAACTTGCGCGCTTACAACTTATCCAAAACACAGCGGCAAGGCTGATAACAGGAAAAAAACCCTGGGAATCCATCTCCCCTTCCCTGAGGAACCTACATTGGCTAAATGTAAGGAGTCGGGTCGCATTCAAGACCCTCTGCCTCACCCACAAATGCGCACATGGAAACGCCCCGCAATACCTTCGCGAGAAAATAAAACACTACATACCGAACCGCAGTCTTCGATCGGCTAATCAAAATCTTCTCCTCATTCCCAAATCCCGCTACAAATCAAAGGGGGAACGGAGATTCGCTGTCCAAGGTCCACGGCTATGGAACGCTCTACCAACCGACATTCGCATGGAAGAAAACCATCAGGCCTTCAGGAAGAAACTCAAGACCCACCTCTTCTAGAAGCTCGACAACCAAATGTCAATACAGCGCCTTGAGGCGATTCAGTTCGCATTGTAGCGCTATACAAGTTATTCATTCATTCATTCATTCATTCAAGGAGCATCATCAGGTGTTCTGGAGCACACAGGCCAATTCTGACATTTCTCTCCTACATGTAAAAATCATAATTTCTTGCTTTCTTCTTTATTGCTAGAAAATTACATAGAACCCCAAAACATTATATATGTTTTTTAGCAAAGACCCTAGAGAATACAATGGCTGTCGTTGCAACTTTTTATCTTGCACGGTATTTGCGCAGAAATTTTTTCGAATGTGTTTTTTTGTGCTTTAAAAAAAACAAAAAGTAAGGTTAGCCCAATGTTATTACATAATATGAAAGATGAAGTTACGCCAAGTAAATAGATACCTAACATGTCACCCTTCAAAATTGCATACACTCATGGAATGGCGCCAAACTTAGCTACTTAAAAATCCCCATAGGCAACGCTTAAATTTTTTTTACTGGTTACATGTTTTGAGTTACAGAGGAGGTCTAGGGCCAAAATTATTGTTCTCACTCTAACGTTCTCAGCAATACCTCACATGTGTGGTTTAAACACCGTTTTCATATGTGGGCGTGACTTACAGGGGCGCTTGAAATTTTTTTATTTTTTATTGTTCATTTTACTTTAGTTTGTCACTTTTTTCCCCCAAAAAATTTTTTTGATCACTTTTATTCCTATTACAAGGAATGTAAACATCCCTTGTAATAGGAATATGGCATGACAGGTCCTCTTTACAGTGAGATATGGGGTCAACAAGACCCCATATCTCACCTTTAGGCTGGGAAGCCTGAAATAAAAAAAAAAAAAAAAAACGATCCTGGCTTTGATCGTGGCGGTGAGTCGGTAGAAGCACCAGAGGGCGGCAGGAGGGGGAGATGTCCCCTCTCGCCTCCCGTAAGAACGATCAAGCAGCAGAACAGTGGCTATGATCATTCTTATGGTGCAGGGAATCGCTGGCTAAAAAAGCTGATATCTGAATGATGCCCGTAGCTGCAGGCATCATTCAGATATCCCTGCACAAATTCAAGGACGTCATATGATGGCCTGCGGGCAGGAAGTGGTTAAAACGCATTTTTTTTAACACAAAGTTGTCCATTTATACAATATTTCTAACACATAGCATGTACATACCAAAAATGACACCCCAAAATAGATTCTCCTACTCCTCCTGAGTATGGCGATACCACATGTGTGAGACTTTCACAGCCTGGCCACATACAGAGGCCGAGTACGGCCGAGCATGGCCGAGCATGGCCGAGCATAGCTGAGCATGGCTGAGTATGGCTGGGTATCACTGAGTATTGCAGATTATGGCTGGGTATTGCAGAGTATGGCTGGGTATCACCGAGTATTGTAGAGTATGGCTGGGTATTGCAGAGTATGGCTGGGTATTGCAGGGCATTACCGAATATGGCTGGGTATTGCAGGGTATCGCCGAGTATGGCTGGGTATTGCAGGGTATCACCGAGTAGGGCTGGGTATTGCAGAGTATGGCTGGGTATTGCAGGGTATCACAGAGTATGGCTGGGTATGGCTGGGTATTGCAGAGTATGGCTGGGTATCACTGAGTATGGCTGGGTATTGCTGGGTATGGCTGGGTACTGTGGGGTATGGCTGGGTATTGCAGGGTATGGCAGAGTATTGGCAGAGTATTGGCAGGGTATTGCAGAGTATTGGTAGGGTATTGCTGGGTATTGCAGAGTATTGGCAGGGTATTGCTGGGTATTGCAGAGTATTGGCAGGGTATTGCAGGGTTTTGCAGAGTATTGGCAGAGTATTGGCAGAGTATTGGCAGGGTATTGCAGAGTATTGGCAGGGTATTGATGGGTATTGCAGAGTATTGACAGGGTATTGCTGGGTATTGTAGAGTATTAGCAGGGTATTGCAGAGTATTGCAGAGTATTGGCAGGGTATGGCAGAGTATTGCAGAGTATTGGCAGGGTATTGCAGAGTCAGTTGTTACAGAGCAGCGCTGTGGGCACTACAGATCTCTCCCCACTCACACTTTACCGATCGGTACAGAGAGGGGAGAAAGGAACCGGCGTCATGACGTCATTTGATGGAGCAATCACATGGTAAACGGCCGCCGTTTTTCCTTGATCCCACGGATGTTCTCGGGTGCGCGCCCCAGGGTCACTGTATGCCCTCCCAGAGTTTTCCAACCGCCCTGTCGTCGTCATTCGGCTATGGGCCGGTTGGTAAGTGGTTAAAGTTCATGTGCGTGTAAAGGCAGGCGTCCCAATGCTTTTGACAATATAGTGTATCTAAAGTTATAATTTTTCAGCTTTTGGTAGAAGATGGATTGTAAAGCCCCTTTTGTTTTGTTTCATGTTTTGAGGAAATTCACAGAGACAGATCGGGAAGTGAGAAGAAATCTCTCCGAAGTGAACGATAATCTGTTCTAAATCTAGCAATATACTGTAAAAGTTTAAAAAAAAAAAATAATTTAGCCAACTAACAGATTCCTCCATGCACACAAACAACATGTATGGATGGATGCCTTCCTCCCCACCGGGATATTGCTTTCTGATGGTGACACCCATCGCTGTCAGAATATATGCTGATAAACAGCTGCAGCTGATTGGCTGTAGCGACTAATTGAGGAAAAAATTTCAACACGTCCCATCAACAGAATTCAATTATTATTACTTATTCAGAACTGCCACACACTGATCAAAACTTGCCCAGTCTCTGCTGAACCGGACCGAATTTCGATCAGTGATTGGCTGGGTTTTGTTGTCATTAGAACAGATGTCTGCTTTGGAAGCTTTCACCTCTATTCCTGTTTTGGATTTCTCTGCCTCATTGCCACTGATCATCTTGACCAGGGATATGCAATTAGCGGACCTCCAGCTGTTGCAAGACTACAAGTCCATGCTTCTGCCTCTGGGTGTCATGCTTGTGGCTGTCAGAGTCTTGCTATGCCTCATGGGAATTGTAGTTCTGCAACAGCTGGAGGTCCGCTAATTGCATATCCCTGATCTAGACAAACAGAGAGGGTGCACTTTATATGAAGCACATTAATGAGTAGACAAATCTATACAGAATAATTCTATAATGTGTCAATACACAATTGTCATAATTCACACAATCTTTTTTTTTTTTTTTCTACAAAAAAAAAAGTCACTCTTTATTATACATTGTTTTAAAACCATTAAAACAAACATAATTGCACCACATACTAGGTGGCGGAAAAACTGTTGCTATAGGGATGGAGGCGCACCACTTTTGTGTATCTGATCACAATCTGTTCTTTTAATCTGTTGTTGAAACAGAGAGTGTGAATCTTCCCAATGGGAACACAGTCTACAAAAAAAAACTAAGAAAGGTTCTAACCCCTCTACTTGTTTTTAAGGCTTTTCACAAAATGACACAACTATAAATAAAAAAAATATAGGTTCTAAATATTCTATTTACTACACTTTCTGTTTTGTAACGTATACCTTGTATGGGATTATACAGATTTGTATGAATGCTCAGGATTATCAACAAGAGAAGTTTAGATACACACATAATTGTAGAAAATGACCTTAGATCTTCCAATTAGACTATATCTTTATACTTTAATTATTGTTAAAAAAAAAAAAAACATGTGCTGCTGCATATACACAGTAAAAGCATATACAAGTGATTATTTGATACTAAAAGTACAAATTAATTAAAAAATCATTTTTTGGAATCTGCATGTCAATGGATATGTTAGTTAATAAATACAGTGCTCAGCATAAATGAGTACACCACTTTTAAAAAGTACAATTTTAATCAATATATCAATGAACACAAGAACAATTTCCAAAATGTTGACAAAACTGAGTTTAATAGAACTTTTATTTAGCTAATTACATGAAAGTAAAGTTAATAATATTAAATACAATAAAAAGAAAAAAGAGGTGCAAATGAAGCGTATTTTTCTAAAAATTGTAGCAGCGCTTTTTATTGGACGAAATGTCCAACGTGGATTAAATGAATGAATAAATAATCCGTGAATAAATATCGATAAAAAATAAAATGTGAATTAAATATATATATATATAATAAATAAATATATATATCTAAAAGATGTACATATAAAAATCAATAAATATGTTAATAGTCCACGTCCATAATTTATATAAATAAATGTGTTAATAGTCCATGTCCATAATATAAATAAATCAATCAGTGTCCATAATATGTGACTTAGATAAATAGATGAATGGTGATTAAAAATTATAAGTAGATTTTCCAGAAGTGGGCGTGAAAGAAATAAAGCAAATAATTCTGTGCAGCTGTTGTGTTGTCAATTTTGAGCCATCCACCAGAGATTTCACCAGTAGTGATGTTCGTCCCCTTTTGGGGTTGCACTTACCAGAAGTACAGTTTTAAACACCTGTAACATCCACAACTCCAGATGCATAGAATATTAAAAGCCTGTGATCATCATCCTCCACATCGCCAACTTCTCCAATATTACAATATCAGCTCTCCTTATCTCAATTTCAATCCTCCAGCAAATGCAAACATGGTTTCATGTCATGAGAAAAAAGATTGGCCACATAGCGTGATACTGTATATGAAAATCTATTTATTCAAACACTTTTTCCCCAAAACCCTCTGTTAAATTCAGCGTACCATATATAACAATCATTAGGGCATATGTAAGATATGTGTACTCTGCCTGATCGTGTCTCTCCGTCAGCTCTCCGCATAGAAGCAGTTCCGCCGTGAACCACAACGGCGTTCTTCCGGGTTCGGCTGGTGGAGCGCACAATGGACCGCACACGTGCTGTCGTCACTTCCGGTTGACCTACGTCCTGACGCGTTTCGTCACTTCCGACTTCGTCTCGAGGGCCCTCGGAAGTGACGAAACGCGTCAGGGCGTAGGTCAACCGGAAGTGACTCATGACACGAAACCATGTTTGCATTTGCTGGAGGATTGAAATTGAGATAAGGAGAGCTGATATTGTAATATTGGAGAAGTTGGCGATGTGGAGGATGATGATCACAGGCTTTTAATATTCTATGCATCTGGAGTTGTGGATGTTACAGGCGTTTAAAACTGTACTTCTGGTGAGTGCAACCCCAAAAGGGGACGAACATCACTACTGGTGAAATCTCTGGTGGATGGCTCAAAATTGACAACACAACAGCTGCACAGAATTATTTGCTTTATTTCTTTCACGCCCACTTCTGGAAAATCTACTTATAATTTTTAATCACCATTCATCTATTTATCTAAGTCACATATTATGGACACTGATTGATTTATTTATATTATGGACATGGACTATTAACATATTTATTTATATAAATTATGGACGTGGACTATTAACATATTTATTGATTTTTATATGTACATCTTTTAGATATATATATTTATTTATTATATATATATATATTTAATTCACATTTTATTTTTTATCGATATTTATTCACGGATTATTTATTCATTCATTTAATCCACGTTGGACATTTCGTCCAATAAAAAGCGCTGCTACAATTTTTAGAAAAATACGCTTCATTTGCACCTCTTTTTTCTTTTTATTGTATTTAATACATTTCACTTCACTTAAGCAGCTGCTACAATGTGTGTCTAGTATTTATATACATTCACATTCTGAGATTTTTTTTCACTATAAAGTCTCTAATATATATATTTATCTCTTTATGAGTTTATCTATATAATCACATTGATATTGAAGTCACTATATATATATAATTTAACGAATAGATAACTATCCTACAGCGCAGAGCGGTGTCTACTTAGGAGGGCGACGTTTATTAGACATCTAGCATACAAAGTTAATAATATAACTTTGAGTACAAAATCTTCAGTTTTACTCAAATTAGTTGATGCAAAAATTAATACACCCCACAACCAAAACTACTACATCTAGTATTTTGTATGACCTCCATGATTTGTAAGGACAGCATCAGGTCTTCTAGGCATGGAATGAAGAAGTTGGCAACATATTGCACCATCTATCTTTTTCCATTATTCAAGAACAGCCTCTTTTAGAGCCTAAATGCTGGATGGAGAGCGACGCTCAACTTGTCTCTTCAGAATTCCCATAGATGTTCGATTGGGTTCAGATCAGGAGACGTACTTGGCCAGTGAATCACTTTTACCCTGTTCTTCTTCAGAAATGCAACAGTGACCTTAGATGTGTGTTTTGGATCATTGTCATGTTGGAAAAGTGCACGACGACCAAGGGCACGGAGTGATGGTAGCACCTTCTCTTTCAATATAGAGCAGTACATCTATAAATTCATGAAAACAGCAATAAAATGCAGCTCTCCGACACCAGCATCAACAATACAGCCCCACAGAAGGACACTGCCACCACCATGTTTCACTGTAGGCACCATACATTTTTCTTTGTACTCCCAGTCCTCACCTTTGTGATGCCATACAGTTTTGAAGCCATCAGTTCCAAAAACATTTATCTTGGTCTCATCACTCCAGAGTACAGAGTCCCAGTAGTCTTCTTCTTTTTCAACATGGGCCCTGGCAAATTCTTGGCAGACTTTTTTTTAACAATGTTTTTATTGAAATTTTCACATATTATCCAATTAAAGCAATAACATTTCTGGTTATTCATAAAGGAGAAAAGAAAAGGAACTTACAGTTAGAGATTAAATGAATTACGTTAACATGACAGAAATCATACTGGAACTTGAACAGTGAACTTAATGTTGGTACCATGTGTGTGGCGGCGGCACCACCCATGAGCCCCAACACCCCAATTTGAGAGCTAACTGTTTCGTAGGCCCATAGGCAATACAACCAGCCTCCATCTCAGTGGCCATCGTTCTTAGCCTTCTGAAGAAAATATGAGAAGCTATAAGAGCTTGTATGTCTGAACAGCAATATGTGAAGTCTCACAAGGAGTGGTCGAACAGTAGGCAGTAACAATGACAGTGCTGCACATCTCGTTGGTTGATACTATAGACACTATTAACAAAACAAAATCAGTAACACTGAGCTATATGAGTATATAAGCATACTGTCTCATAAGGTGTGGTATATCAATGGAATTGAAATGAGATATGGACTAGGGGTGTCAGGGGTAGTCACTGAGAAGTCCCTACACGTTAGAGTGCTGTGCTTTTTTTTTTTTTTTAACAATGTTTTTATTGAATTTTTCACATATTATCCAATTAAAGCAATGACATTTCTGGTTATTCGTAAAGACTTGGCAGGCTTTTTTTGTGCATGGGCCTTAGGAGAGGCTTCCTTCGTGGATGACACCCATGCATGCCATTCCTCTGCAGTGTACACTGTATTGTGTCATGGGAAACAATCACCCCAGTTTGGCTTTCTACTTCTTTAGCTAACTGCAGTGTACTTGCATGGTCATTTTCTTCAACCTTTCCTTTAACTTCCGTGGATGGTCTGGACATCTCTGTGAGATGGTTGCAGTTCCATCTTTGTTACATCTTTATATCACTTTTGCTACAGTATTCTGACTGATAAGTAAAGCTTTGCTTATCTTCTTGTAGCCTTTACCTTTTTGACATTTCTCTTCCATGTGGTGCCATTGCTGACAGCATGAAACGGGAAGGGGTTTTCTTTGTTAAGTATTGGCCTTTTATAATCAATATTCTTTTCTTTTTTTTTTAATACAAATGTTTTTATTGAAAATAAAGATCGTAACGTAGTACAGAAAATAGAGTGTTGATTTACATTGGAATGTACATTATAATCGATATTCTGATAGAAACCGGTTTAATGAATAATTAGACTCACCTGTAGTTGAATTCTTGTTAATTAGGATTTTGATGTCTAAAATTTAGCTTTGTTCCTTAAGGCCTGTACACACGATACAAAAATCGGAAGTAAAATTTCGTCCGACGAACGATCTGTCAATTTTCGGATCGTTAGTGTGGTGCTTTCTACAGCCTCTTCCGATTTTTCGGCCGGCAAAAGCTGGATGTGCAGACTATAACCTTTTTTGTCGTACGTGAACTCAGCGTCTGATTTTCATTTAATTAGAAGTATTTACATCCGAAAAAATCATAAGAGCAAAACTATGTATGCTCAGAAACGAAAGAATACATACAAAACTATTCAACACATGACGTCACTTCCGAAGTTGTATTCTGTCGTACGAGAATTTTCATATGGTGAGTAACCTCTTCACTTTCGACATGAGACTAGCATGCAACAAAAAACGAACAAAGGGTCGTCAGAAAATCTGATCGTGTGTACGAGGCTTAAGACTTTCATTGAGGTGTATTCATTTTTGCAACATGGTCTTGAATGAATTTGTTAGGAAAAATACTTTTTTTGTGTGTGCAAATTAACAAATCTTAGTTGTAATCAATGGCCCAAATTCGTGGGATTATTTTGTAGTATAGTGTCACATAGAAAATGTTAATTCTGAAAGGAAAGTAAAGAATTTCTGACAAATCTGTTGGGGTGTACTCATTTGGGTGAGCACTGTATACAGGGCCGGATTAACATATGGGCTATTGAAGCCCCTGTATTTTTTGGAAAGAAACTGTTTCATGAATACAAAATAAAAAAAAAACACACTAATGTTAAGCCCCATACACACGGTCGGAAAATCCGACCACCAAATCCATCAGATTTTTTCAGACGGATTTAGTCCGACACTGGTGTTGCATACACACGGTCGGACAAAGTTATCGGAAAATCCGATCATTCTGAACGTGGTGACGTTTGTTGCCTACGACGGGACTACGTAGAGGCTAGTAGCCAATAGCTTTGGTCTTGTAATGTGATCTGAGCATGCGTGGCACTTTGTCCATCGGAATTCGCTACACACGATCGGAATTGGTGTGATCGGACTTTGTTGTCGGAAAATTTTTAGAGCAGGAGATACAACTTTGTCCGTCGGACAATCCAATGGAAAATGTCCGATGGTGCCTACACACGGTCGGAATTTCCGACAACATTGTCCGATAAGACAGAATCCATCGGAAAATCCGACCGTGTGTATGGGGCTTAAGTGTTAGCCCGATTTTTTTTGTGTACTATGAAAGATGAAGTTTGGCGCCAAACTTCAGTACTTCAAACTTCAGTACTTAAAAATCCCTATAGGCGGCGCTTTACATTTTACATTTTTGTGATTACTACTGTGATGTATAGGAGAACATAGGGGATGTCAGCTACTCTAAATATACCACTGGTAAAAAAAAGTGTCCCTACATTTTTTTTTTTAAATGTTGGCAACTATGCACTTGGGCACTGCCCAAGGGCCATTGGGTCAGTAGGGGGCCCAATGAGAGGTTCCTGGGATCCTGTGATATTAAAGCGGTAGTAAACATTACTACTTTTTAGAGGCCCTGAGGTAGGTAATGTACTAGTATGCACAGCATATTAGCACATTAGGGTACACTTACCTGTCAGACTGAGCCCTCCAGCGCTGTGCTGGGATCAATCCGGCGGGTCCTGGGCCCTTTTATTTTCACCCAGTCTTCCTTCCGGGTCCTGTGCCTTCGGTCACTTGCCTTGGCTGGGCTGCGTTGATGTCACTCCCACGCATGCTCATCCTCTCTCTCTCTCATCCCCCTCTCTCTATCTCATCCTCCCTCCCTTACCAGTCACCCCTTTCTCACCCCCCCCTCTCTCTCTCTCATCCTCCCTCCCTTACCCCTCACCCCTCTCTCATCCCCTTTCTCTCTCTCTCATCCTCCCTCTCTCTATTTAATTTAATTTGTTATAACAAAAAATTGTTTGCATTTTTATTCATTTGTTTCGTTATTTTTATAAAAAGCCCCACCAAAATCCTCAGCGCCAGGCCCATGATCCGGCCCTGACTGTATAATACATTTAAAATGTTATATCTTTATCATGCTAAATAACATCAAAGCTTTAAACTCCTATTACATCACAGAAACTGTTTACTGATAAGTCCCTATAAGTTTACCCAAAGGCATTATTAAAGTAATACCAGTCATTTATGATGAACTTAGTGCTGGATTATTGTCTAATTTCCGATGGAAACAGTCCGATGGGAGCTTTTCAGCGTATTTTCCGACCGTATGTATGCCCATCGGTCTTTTTCTGTCGGAATTTCCGACGGACTTTGGATTGAGAACCTGTTCTCAATTTTTCTGACGGAAAACCTTTCTATCGGATTTTCCGATCGTGTGTATGCAATTCCGACACGTAAAATTCCGACGCATGCTCGGAAACAATTTGACGCATGCTCGGAAGCATTAAACTTCCCTTTTATAATGCTGTTGAACGTGTTTTATGCCGCTGTGTTACTGACCGAATTTGGTGTGACCGCGTGTAGGCAAGACAGTTTGAGCAAAATTCCGTTGGAATTCCGACTGGAAAACCATCAGAGCTTTTTCCGACGAGAATTCCGACCGTGTGTACGCGGCATTAGATGTCATTAAACCCCACCCTATCTGATCACACAGATTTTAGCATAATTTCTTGATCTTCTTCTGTGGATTGGCAGATGAAACTTTGGGCTTGAAAATAGACTGATTACTTTGAAAGAGAAGTTGCACTTTGCAAGGAAATTTTCCCTAGAGCTTACTAAATGAGGTGAAGCTCTGCCAACTTTCATCATCCAATCACGTGCAAACAAAAGTTTTTTTTTTTTTTTTTCCTTGCATGTGTTTGAGGTATTCTTTGCAAAGTGACATTTTACCACATTCACTAGACTCTAGAGAAAATTCTCCCATAGAAAAGATAGCCTAATGCCGCGTACACACGATCTGAAATCCGGCCAGCAAAAAAACGATGAGAGCTTTTGGTTTAAAATTCCAACTGTGTGTATGCTCCATCGGACTTTTGTTGGCCGAATTCCAGCCAGCAAAAGATTGAGAGCATGTTCTCAATTTTTCGGTCAGAAAAAGTTCCGATCAGAAATTCCGATCGTCTGTAGCAATTTCGACATGAAAAATTCCTACGCATGCTCGGAAACAATTCGACACATGCTCAGAAGCATTGAACTTCATTTTCTCGGCTCGTTGTAGTGTTGTACGTCACCGCATTCTTGACGTTCAAAAGTTCAGCAAACTTTTGTGTGACCGTGTGTATGCAAGCCAAGTTTGAGCGGAATTCCGTCAAAAAAAAAAATCCGCTCGCGTGTACGCGGCATACGAGTCCATGCACACTTGTGCATCTTAAAAATTGTGTGATTTTCATTGCTACTGTACCCCGAGAATTGATGTGATTTTGATGCAACTTTGGATGAGTGGGACTTTGTTACGACTTTGGCTTTTACCAATGTGATCATTTTGTTTGTGCTCCACAAGGTCATTAGACATAGAATGGAATGGAAACATTTGTTTAGTTTCATTTGGTTTCTTTATTTTCTAACAAATTCCACATTTTCAGAATGATTTCGAATTTGAATCGGTGAAAAATTGATCAACCGATTCAAATTATGTGCTGGTTGTTAAGGAGCAGCCCAGGAAACCTGCTGGCTTATCAGCTGCCAGTGGGTTTCCCCACTGACCGCTGAATGTAAAAAAAAGAATGCCAGCAATAAAAAAATAAATGAAAAAAAGGTGTGGGGTCCCCCCCAATGCATACCAGGCCCTTCGGGTCTGCTATGGATTTTAAGGAAAACCCCATGCCAAAATTTAAAAAAATAACGGCCTGGGGTCCCCCCCTTAAAATCCATACCAGACTCTTCTCTGAGCATGCCACCCGACAGGTCAGAAAGGGTTCGGATGCCTCCCCCTCCTGAACCACACCATTTTCTTTTTTTGATTTTGCCATTCTTCTTAAAATCCATACCAGACCCGAAGGGCATGGTATGCATTGGGGGGACCCCACAGTTTTTTTTCCTCATTGCCGGCATTCACAAGACACCCAAGTCACACCCAAATCGCATCTGTATCATGCAAGTGTGACTTTCCTGCAATATTTGAGAGTTTACATTGAGGTCTATGGACCTCAAGTCACATGAAAGTCAGACCAAAGTAGTGCAGGAACTACTTTAAAGTCGTTGCGGCTTGAAGTCGCACAGATATGAATGGTTATTATTGGAAAACATGGGGTGTGACTTATGATGCGACTTTGGGGTCCAAAAAGGGCACCTCTGTTACCTCAATCCCAGTGACAGAATGGGGTCCTGCCATGCACAAAGTGTGGACCTCATTCGTATACTTGTTAGCTTCTTCACTTCCATACCCTGTGACCAGGTCATAGATCTCCATAACACGTGTTCAGTTCCAGTTGCTACTGAAAACCCACCGCTAGGGAGGGAGCTAGAACATCGACCCTCTCGCTACCAGAGAACCCATCACCTTTACCAAGCCTAACAAATGGTTGCATTGTAGCCTGTTCTCAACCTTTCTTACCCATAGTAACTGCATTACTCTTCCTGCTCGATTTGCCAAATAGACCTTCGTAGTAGTAGTAGTCCATATTGGTGTTCTCCAAAAGCTGGTTGATCCCCGTTGCCACCTCCACACAAATACACAACATGATCTAACCCATTGGTTGTGAGAGAGACAGTGATTGACCCTGAACCTTGGCTTCTTCCGTATTTATATCACCGGTGAGTGGGCTGGATCCAAAAAGCCTGGGAACAGCAGCACACACATTCATTTATCCTCTCAGCCTTGGCCAGCCACTAACTAAAAACCATACTCCTGTAAGTAATATGCTTACAGGGACGCAGATACTTGAATAACTCGCCCTGCAGTGCAGCTAGAGGGAGGGGGAGGAGGAGAAGCTGACAGCGCTGCAGGGGAAGCCACACAAGGAGCAATAGGGCAGTACTGCCATCCCTCCTGCTTGCCAGATGCCCGGACCCCCCTTTTGAACTGCAGGGGCCTGGTACAGGAGGGTCGGCTGTACTGCCTTATCATCGGCCCTGGGTGATGCAGACACTATCAAAGCTGGAGACAGTCAGGCAATTAGCATTTTCAGGAGAATATCAATGATGGCAGACTCCACATTTGCCTTATGACAGGATTCTATTACTGTATTTATTGGCGTAACACTCACTTTTTCACCACGAAAATCGGGTGCAAATAGTGTGTGCGTGTTATATGCCAATACTTCAATTTTAGCTGCCTTAGAGGGGACAGGGAGGGGGCGGGACGAGCGCCATCAAATTACATACAGTGAGAATCTCCAGTTTACTTGGTGGCCTCTGTAATAGGAAGTCCTGTCTCCTGGGCCGCCATTGGACCACTGTTCTGTCTATCATAGGAGATTCTCACTGTATGTAATCTGTCGGGGCTCATCCCTCCCCCTCCCTGTCCCCTCTAGGATGCAGATGAACATTGATCAGGCTGCATTGATGGCAAAGGTGAGGCTGCTGCATTGATGGCAAAGGTGAGGCTTCAGATGGGCATTGATCAGGCTGCATTGATGGCAATGGTGAGGCTGCAGATGTGCACTGACCCTTATTTTGCATCAAAGTTCCTTATTTAAAATTTAAGTTTTTTTCCTGAAACTTTCCTCTTAAAATGAATGCGAGTGTTATACGTCTGTGCGTGTTATACGCCGATAAATACAGTACTTTTAAACTATACTATAGACTTCTTCAGTACATAATACCAAAAGTAATGGGGTGGATTTACTAAAGGCAAACAGACTGTGCACATTGGAAATGCAGTTGCTCCAGAGCTTAGTAAATGAGCGAAAGCTCTTTTGACTTACATTATCCAATCATGTTCAAGCAAAAATGCTGTTTTTTTTTTAATTTTCCATGCATGTGATTGGGTATTCTTTGCAAAGTGAAGCTTCACCTCAATTACTAAGCTCTAGAGCAGAGGTCTCCAAACGATGGCCCTCCAGTTATTCAGGAACTACAATTCCCATCATGCCTAGTCATGTCTGTGAATGTCAGAGTTTTACAATGCCTCATTGGACGCGTAGTTCCACAATAGCTGGAGGGCCGTAGTTTGGAGATCCCTGCTGTAGAGCAACTGCATTTGCAGTGTGCAACTGGACTTGTAAATTGCATGGCCAATTGCCTTTAGTAAATCAACCCTAATACCTCAATGAAGCAAGAATGAACACTGCTTTGAGGACCCCAGAGAAAAGGGAATAGAACACAGAATGGTCGTTTGACTTTTGTGAACAAGACCTTATTAGGTTAAAACACGTCTTGAACTGGAACTGGTTCTATTTTATACTTTTGCTGAGATATTTTAAATATGTGAATTAAAAGTGAGGCTTTAAGCTATCCAGACAGATCTTTGACTCCATTCACTGCTTATGCAATAAGTAAACTTTCACAAGTCTTAAGGGAAAATTACAACATTTCAGGTGCCTGACAGTCATTAAGAGGATGTGCAGATCTTGTAATTTCCAAGATTATCTGTTTGTTCATGGCTCCATTGTTTATTTGTAGAGTAGAGGGTAGCCATCCCTGACTTTTCCACTAGCTGAAATGTTATATCCGTAATAAAACAGATGTCAGCAAACAGATTCTTCCACTAAAAAAATACAGATAGAATTCACCAAAAATAATTAGTTATACCTGCAGGACACATTTATATATATATATATTCAATTAATATATATATAATACAAGAATCTGCGAGAGTTTGTCTACAGGTAAGGGGCCAATAATACAAGTGAAGTGTGAAAGTAATAAAATATCAATAGTGGTAAGCAGCAGAAAATACAATCTTCTCAAAAGAGTGTTTTGTGTGCTGCAATTTGTTTCCTATCTATCGTAACCAAAGAATGATGATACACTATCGACACCTGTACATTTGTATTCCATTTTCCTACCACTATTGACATGCAAAGCTAATTAGAATTCAATTTGTGAACCCAATGCACAGGCATATACCTTTAATATGTAGTAATCCTTAAACCATGACTCCTTCATGGCTTATTACTTCAAATCAATTGGTTTTAAAGAGTGTGTAAATAAATTAATTAACCATTCTATGTGACATTTGTTGAGAAAAAGTCATCTTTTATTTAAACAACTTTACCCTGATAAGAGCAAGATCTCTTTGTGTAAAGAATGACAAATGAAAGTCTTTAGTGGTTTCCTCTAGTTTGCATTTAGTTTTCTTTAGGCAGCTGAAAAGTTGGAAGAACGGTATCATTATTATGCAGCTACAACCATGTCTTTGACCTTAAATGGCCAGGGTCTAGGTCACAAGTATTTTTGCTATGGATTCTAGCATATGATTGGCTGCTAGCTGAAGGAATGTAATAACTCAAAAATAATCCAACATGCCCTGCTCTCACAAAAACTATTTTGGAGAAACATAACTAAAGTACTTTGTTGTTTTTACGAGCATATATTCATCATTCCAACAATCTTATTAGAGGGTTGACATTTCGTGATGAAATGCCTAGGCTTCTGCTGACCATCCCTGTGGGAAACCTGGACAAGCAGACGTCTTCAGGAATGGTAAGAATTTTGGCCCCTCTATTATTCTTTATTACCGAATACCAGCAATACCGTTTAAATTAATATTTCCACTTATGTATGTATGTTTTTCATTTTATAGGTTTACATAAGTATCTAAATACATATGTCAGTCAGTAGGCTAACAATCTATAAGCCTTGTTCTCAGCAGTGATACACTATAACCCAGTTCCAAGGGAGAGAAGAGGTAATAAAACGATATTGCATTCTAATGACCCCTATACACGATCGGACAACAAAACCATGGATTTTTGTTCGAAGGGTGTTAGTTCCAACTTGTCTTGCATAAACACGGTCACACAAATGTTGGCCATCAATTGCGAACGTAGTGACATACAAGACATACGTGATATCTCCATTATCAACGCTAGTTATATCTCCGCTCGTACTTGATTCCAAGCATGCGTGGACTTTTGTCCGACGGACTTGTGTACACACAATCGGAAAGTCCGACAACAAACATTTGTTGGCGGAAAATTTGAGAAGGCCTATACACACGATCGGACTTTTTGACAACAAACATGCAAATTAGCTGTTTTAAGGCAACATCCGACTGTGTGTACGCTCCATCGGTCATACTTTTTCGGTTTTCATTGGACTTTTGTTGGCTGCGCGAATAGACAAACTTTCTGGCAACAAAAGTCCAATGGAGCAAAGTCCGATCGTGTGTACAGAAAACCATAGGACTTTTGTACAAAGTACAAACACGCATGCTCAGAACCAATGCAAACGATCAGACAACAATACAGAAGTTGACCAAAGGTGTCGGTAAAGAGCAGAAAAAACAGGTGATTTGGTGAAAGTTGGCTAAAAAAGTCCTACCGTGTGTATACAATACAAGTTCACGGCCATTTGTACAAAAATCCACGGGGAAAGTTTGTACAAAGTCCGATCCTGTGTATGAGGCTTTAGGGCTGAGCATACACACGGTCGGACTTTCCACCAACAAGCTCACATCCAACATTTGTTGTCGGAAAATCCGATCGTGTGTACGGGGCATAAGGACAAATGTGATTTATGTATTGTAGACGGCTGCTGTAAGCTGCTCTAAGATAAGTTTAGCATAGCAGAGCCTTTAACTGATATATAGCCTAATATTATAGTAATTTATTGCATATTATATACAACTGTTTCCTGCTTGTTGGCCACCATCAGTGCAGCGTATGGAAATTACGTCTCCTATGTAGTGGGTCTTATGGGGCAACAAGAAATTATTAACAGGCAGGCTATGGTGAGAAACAAACAACCACCGCTCCAAGACTCTCCTTCCCAAGCGAATGCTCCTGCTCCTGTGTGGGAGCCCCAGGTGCTGGCTAATAGCACAATGATTGGAAATCAAAAAAGGAAGAACTCCGGACAGCCGCACACCGAGAAAATAAAATCCAAAAAGTTTATTTAAAAGCAAAAAACACTGCAATCCATACACGGCAAAAAAGGGGGGTACAGAGCTGACGCGTTTCGCACCACAACTAGTGCTTACTCATAGCTGGCCAGCTATGAGTAAGCACTAGTTGTGGTGCGAAACGCGTCAGCTCTGTACCCCCCTTTTTTGCCGTGTATGGATTGCAGTGTTTTTTGCTTTTAAATAAACTTTTTGGATTTTATTTTCTCGGTGTGCGGCTGTCCGGAGTTCTTCCTTTTTTGATTTCCAGGCAGGCTATGGTGAGGTAGATTTAAAGCAATCAAAAGCCGTCCACTAAACCAGGGCAAAGAACTGTAGAGCCTTCCGAAGGTAGATATATACTTAGGCTCCATTCAAACTTGTGCGACTTGTCATGCGACTTTGGACATCAAAGTTGCATGACAAGTTGTTCCCCATGTTCTCCAATGATAACCATTCGTATATGTGCGACTTAAAGTTACAGCAACTTCAAAGTAGTTCATGCTCTACTTTGGTCTGACTTTGATGCAACTTAGGGGCCATAGACTTCAATGTTAAGACTTAAAAGTTTCATGAAAGTTGTACCTGAATGTTACACAATGCAAAAGTTGTGCAACAGTAGTCCATTATCACTGGTCAAAGCCAAAGTCGTATCCAAGTTGCACCCTTCCAAAGTTGCATCAAAGTTGCACCAAAGTTGCTCTCCAAGGTCGGTGCAACTTTGAAGTCATTATTAGGTGATGTGATTTGGATCCGACATTACAGGCATTCCCCGAAGTTGTTTCAAAGTCACGTCGAAGTTGGGCTAAGTCGCGCCAAAGTCGCCTGGCTAAGTTGCACTGTAAATTGTGCGACTTTCAAGTAGCGGCAGTGTGAACTGAGCCTACAAGTGTAAATGAAGCCTTTTGATGGTGTTTATTTATTTTCTTTTTTAGTTGCATATTAACCACTTCAATACCTGACATTTTCACCCCCTTCCTGCCCAGACCAATTTAAAATTTTCATTGCTGTCGCACTTTAATTGACAATTGCGCAGTTGTGCGATGTTGCACACAAACAAAATTGATGTCCTTTTTTCCCCACAAATAGAGCTTTCTTTTGGTGGTAGTTGATCACAGCTGTGGTTTTTATTTCTTGCGCTAGAAACAAAAGAAGAGTGACAATTTTGAAAAATTTACACACAATATTTTTTAATTTTTGCTATAATAAATATCCCATTAAAAAAAAAAAAAAACGTTTTTTTTTTCCTCAGTTTAGGCCGATACGTATTCTTTTACATATTTTTGGTAAAAAAAAATCGCAATAAGCATATATTGATTGGTTTGCGCAAAAGTTATAGCGTCTACACAATAGGAGATAGATTTATGGCATTTTTTTTTTTTACTAGTAATGACGGCGATCTGCGATTTTTTTCGTGACTGCGACATTGTGACGGACATATCGGACACTTTTGACATATTTTCGGGACCATTTACATTTACACAGTGATCGGTGCTATAAAATTGCACTGATTACTGTGTAAATGTGACTGTCAGGGAAGGTGTTAAGGGGGTTGAAGGGGCCTGCCCAGGATGGGAGATCCCATCTGCGAGCGTCATATTACTATGGGCGGGTAGGGAAGTGGTTAAACAACAGCGGACACCGCAAAGGCTGTGTTAGACATGTACATCTAAGCTGTGCAGAGTCTAAACCAATAGGAATACAAGAGTACAATTGCACTAACAGTCACTCACACATACATATATATATATATACTCATTCATACTGAACAACATTTAGTTAATTAAAGCACTTAATCGTGTCATAAATAAAAACAATTTTTTTTTCCCAATCAAATTGCATGCACGCCAGCGACAGTTGTCACTGTTGTTTGTGGCCATTTATAGTCTCTATTGAAAGACCACATGACAAGGTGACAAAGCAGGAGCAGAAATCAATGACAAGGACGGAGCATTGTAATCCTGTAAAAAGAAGTGCCTGAGCAAAGACCTTTATGGCAGGATCACCAAGTACTATTTTAACCACTTCAATACCGGCACTTTTACCCCCAGGCCAATTTTCTGATTTCAGCGCTGTTGCACTGTGAATGACAATTGCGCAGTTATGCAACACTGTACACATATGAAATGTGTATCTTTTTTTTGACACAAATAGAGCTTTCTTTTGGTGGTATTTAATCACCACTAGGTTTTACATTTTGTTGCTAGATAACCACTTGCAAACCGCCCCATAGCAAACTTAATGCTACCGCATGGGTTCACGCATGATTCTGCACTTCCGGGTAGTGGATGTCCGCCGGCACCTGCCAATCGTGTGAAAGAGACACAGGATGAAGCTCTGCCTATGCAAACAAGGCAGAGCTCTGTTCTGACGGGGGGAAGTGGTAGATTTTTTTCTCTGCAAAAGCAGGAAAAGAAAATCTATCACTTCCCTAGGTAAAAAAAACACACACAGTACACAAAAACACTGACTAGGCACACATTTAACCCTTTAATTGCCCTAGATGTTTAACCCCTTGCCTGCCAGTGTCATTAGTACTGTGAAAGTGCATATTTTTAGCACTGATCACTATATTAGTGTCACGGTTTCCCACAAAGTGTCAAAAGTGTCAGTTAGTGTCAAAATGTCACTATCAAAATGGCAATATCGCAGTCCTGCTATAAGTCGCTGATCACTGCCATAACCAGTATTATAACAATTATAATATAACAATTCAAGTATATATCGTATAGTTTGTAGACACTATAACTTTTGCGCAAACCAATCAATATATGCTAATTGGGATTTTTTTTCCCTTTTCTTTTTTTGTTATTCTCTTTTCCTCTCTTCCTCTAGTATCAAATGTGATCTATTGCGAGGTTGTGTTTTCTGGATTTATACATTTACTGCTTCATAGGCAGAGGAAGATTTAAATTGTATCCAATCATACCATGTCGCTGTGAATTTTGATATTTTTTCCTGCGATATGGTAATGAGTTCTTCTATTTTCTCTATGTTGTTAATTCTGCCCATTCTTTTTTTGGATGGAATGATGGTTGAATGCCAGTGGAAAGGTATACAGTGTCTTGCTGCATTGATCATGAACATAGATAAGGATTTGAGGTATTGTTTCTTGGGAATCGTGGTATAATGTAGGAGGTATTGCGTCGGAGTGAAAGGTATTGCGCCGGAGGTAACTGAGGTAGTGGTGTCGAGAACCATCCTCCAGAATTCCTGGATCATGGGGCACGACCACCAGATATGCAGCAACGATCCTTCCTCTTTTTCGCATCTCCAGCATCTATCAGATGTCTGGGGTGAAAATTTGTTTAGTAAAGCGGGTTTTCTGTACCATCTTGTGAGAATTTTGAACCCACATTCTTGTGTAGCTACATTTAGAGATCCTTTATGAGCATACATATATATGGTTTCCCATTCAGTATTTGTTAAGTTGGTATTAAGGTGTGTTCCCTTGATTTTTTTTTGACCAAAAATATGTAGCAGAATACATATTGGCCTAAATTTATGAAGACATTAGAATTTTAATTTTTTTTTTATTGGATATGTTTTATAGCAGAAAGTAATAAAGATAGTTTTTTTTTCAAAGTTGTCGGCCTTTTTTTGTTTATTGCACAAAAAAAAAAAAAAATACAGTGGTGATCAAGTGCCACCAAAAGAAAGCTCTATTTGTGGGAAAAAAATGACTTACATTTTTTTGCCTATAACGTTGCATGACTGCGCAATTGTCAGTTAAAGTAACGCAGTGCTGTATCGCAAAAAATTCTCTGGTCATGAAGGGGGGTAAATCTTCTAAAGGTCAAGTGGATAAATGAAAAGAGACAGAAAATTTTGAAAAAAAACATCTTTTTCTTTGTTTCTATTATAAAATTTTGCAAACTAATAATCTTTCTTCATAAATGTTTTGTTTGAAAATAACCCAAATCAGTGTAGATTATTTAGTCTGTAGGAAAGTCATATGCCCCGTGCACACGATCGGACTTTCCGCCAACAAAACCGTGGATTTTTGTTCGAAGGTTGTTGGCTCCAGTACGTGGCAATAGTACCACGTCCACAAACTATGGTATATATCTGAAAATCGATCAATCCTTATGTACCGACGGCCTATCTCATTTCTTGAGGTCCGAAAACACTGAACAGTACAAATATCCACCAAATGACCCCTTTTTGGAAAGTAGACAGTCCAAGGTATTAAGTAAGAGTCATGGCAAGTTTTTTGAAGTTGTAATTTTGTGTCACAATTTTTTGGAAAATGAAGAGATGCACAGCATTATCATATACCCGATGTGGTGGTGATCAGGAACACTGACTGGTGAAAACATTTTTAAAAAATGTATTTTAATTTTCTTTTACAATTTTTGTTTTTACACACTGTGACCAGAGCGTACTACTATGTTACCATAGTACCACTGTACTACTCTGGGGAATTTTTTTTTTTTTTTTACACATTATGATTGCTTATACCAGTGAATTTCACTGCCATAAGCAACAATTTTTACTGAATGAAACCAATTCATTCAGTGTATTTTGATGTGATTAGCTGTGTATGGTCACATCTAATCACATGGTGCAGATGGGCTGTGATTGGCCCTGTCTGTACCATGTGATCACTGTGACCAATCACAGCTAGCAACACAATGGTACATAATGGATGGCATGAAAGGTAGCCATCCATTGTTTACAACTGTCATGTGATCTGCTGTGATTGGTCACAGTGATCACATGGTGCGGGCAGTGAGCCGGTACACTGATCAGTCATCGGCTGTGGCGAGATCAGGGAGGACATCATATTACGTCCACCCGGATCAACGAACATCCCGCCGTCCGTCATTTTGCTATAGACAAGGCGGGAACTGGTTAAAGTGATTTTAAAGCTAATTTAAAAAAAATAAAATAACAAACATGTTATACTTACCTGCTCTGTACAATAGTCCGTGGATGCATATGTTGCGGCATGTGGATGTTAAAGCCCACCCTCTTTGGCGCTGTACATATGCGTTATGTGGGCAGCAAGAGGTTAAATATAATTTAAATCAGAAGCAATCTACGGTGTTGATTTGCCCAAACTGGAGAGTGCAAAATCTGGTGCAGTTCTACATAGAAACCTTCCAGTTTTTTTTTTTTTTTTGTCAAAGCTTAATTGAACGAACTCAAGTTATTGGCTACCATGCACAGCTGCACCAGATTTTGAAATGTCCGGTTTTAGTAAATTAACCTCTACATGTCTAACTTCCATCACAAATTACAATATAAAGGGTTTATTTCTTATTCTAATGGGTGGAACCATGCAGTCAGTTACAGAGGAGGAATGGATGGATATATGCTGAGACTTATAGTCCTTTAGGAGATCATGATCAGTTGACTCTTAATAATGTTCATGGAAAAAAAATGTTCTGTTAATTAAAAAGTATGATACCTTTTCTTCATATGAAGATATCAAGCAAGAAAACAATAAAGGGAGGCAAGCCAATTATATTTTCAACATAGTTAAATAATAAACAGGCCAGCGAAAGCTAATGGTATAATTTGTAGCATGGATTTTGTATTTTCATGAATGTTTAATGGCTACGTGCTTATCGTAGTACATAGTATATTCCTAACGCAGAAAAGCTCTGTTTCTCAAACTGATACAATCAATTTCAGTCGCTGTAGCTATATTTAACAAAATCTGCTACTGGCTTTATTTTCTCTAAACTTTTATGATCTATCTAAATTTATTTCAAGGGCCCATTCTCATTGTTAGTATTATTTCACTCTCTAACTGATGTGGTTCTGTACGGTTTCAATGCACAGTGTTCTCATAAAATGGTAGGTCCAATGCTGAAATTGAATTTCTAAAATCATGTCTATCTATATTTTATAGATCATTGTGTGCCCTTTTTGAACCTTGGATTACTGTGCTTGATGCTTAGATTTTAGCAGTCAGGTTTCTTTATGTTTATTGAGATGATTCCTGTGTTGAACCAGTTTGGATGACCATGCGGCTAAAAAAGAGATGTTTTAAAAGGGATATTTAGTTATAGCGTCTACAATCTATGGGAATGATTTATGGCATTTTATGGCATTTTTATGGCATTTGTATTATTATTATTTTTTTACTAGTAATGGCGGTGATCTGCAATTTTTATTGGGACTGTGACATTATGGCGGACAGATCGGACACCTTTGACACGTTTTTGGGACCATTGACATTTATACAGCAATCAGTGATATAAAAATGCACTAATTACTGTGTAAATGTCACTGGCAGGGAAGGGGTTACCACTAGGGGGCGATTAAGGGGTTAACTGTGTTCCCTCATGTGTGTTCTAACTGTAGGGGGAAGGAACTGACTAGAGCAGATGACAGATCGTTGTTCCTAGCTAGTAGGAGCAGAGAATCTGTCTCTCCTTTCCTCAAAGAACAAGGATTTGTGTGCTTACACACACACGTTCCTGTTCTGGCTCCCATGCCCGCGATCGCACATAGCCGGCGGTCATCGCGACCGCCAGCCACGCACATCAGCACTTAAAGGGCCGACATACAGCTACTACAGCTTGTGGGAACGTGCCGACCTGCCGCAGTATAATGACGGTGGCTGGTTGGCAAGCGGTTAAAACTCAGAACCCCTCTCTTCCTTCACTTACTGTATTTCAGAACATTTGTCAATAAAACTGTATTTCTTTGTATGGGAGGAAAGCAGTAGGTGCAGTGGTCATGCATTTGATGTTTCTCTCAAGGTTCTTGACAAATAAGGTATGCATGCATATAAGTATGTTTATGTTTTTTTAAATTAGACTTGGGGGGCGGGGGTTACATGTAAACTTGAAAGTGATAGGTTAGCTAAAGGGCAGTAAAGCAAAGAATCTTACTTTGACTGAAAACTTGAGCTGAGCCTTCTGATACATTATGAGGCACTTCTGTGATGACTTATTGGCAGAGGCATAACTAGAACCTTCAGGGCCCAGGTGCAAGAAACCATGAAGGGTCCCCCCGACACCCCCACCCTTACATCACAGTCTGTAGCGTTTCCCTTTATATCGCAATCCGCATCGTTCCCCTTTACATCAGAGCTCTCCCTTACATTAGGGTCTGTAGCATTCCCCTTTACGTCAGAGTTCCTTTTTGCATCAGAGTTCACCTTTACATCAGGGTCCGCAGAGTTCTCCCTAGCACTGTGGGAATCCTTCAGACTTTGATGTAAAGGGTATGATGTGGAGAGGGGACTTTGGTGACCACAGTTACCCCCCTATAGACTGTGTGGCCTGGCTGGAGCTGTCAAACTGACCTCACCTCCTCCATTGCTCGGGTGCAGGCTCAGGCAGATCTTGGCTTTGCTCTTTGATCCTCTTCTCTTCTCCTCCCGACTCTCCCACTCCTCCTCTTCATATCACCCGCCCATTCAGTGTAGTTTATCTCCTTCACAAATAACATTTGTCCCATAGTTGTGTTTTTTTTTGTTGAAGACCAATTCCACTCTGTGTATGGGCAAACTTCAACAAAATGGCACCGGCAATGGAGACATTAACTTGGCAGGGGGGCAGGCTCCAGCTGATGGAGAGCTGAGGGGGAGACGTTCTGCAGGATTGGTGTGTGCTGACCTATACTCCTCCTCCTCCTTGAAACGTCACCATGCGGCTGTCCCGCCCCCCGAGTTTGTCCAAACCTGAGCACTATTTGGCCATCCTGGGGACCCCCACAGTGGTGGAATGGCAGGGCCCAGTCGTGGGGGCAACTGTTGCCACCCTGATAGTTCTGCCACTGCTCATTGGGGTTTATTTACTAAAACTGGAGAGTGCAAAATCTGGTAGCCAATCAGCTTCTAACTTCAGTTTGATCAATAAAACTTTGACAAAAAACCTAGAAGCTGATCGGTTTCTATGCAGAGCTGAACCAGATTTTGCACTCTCCAGTTTTAGGCTGGGTTCACATTTAAGCCGCATGCGGCTCACAGCAGGGGTCCAGTCCATCCCTGTTCTCCGTTTTAGGGACAAATCAGGACCAAATTTTTGCCTGAATTCGGACCTGAAACAGAGCCAAAAACACACAGGACCCCTGTGCACTACGCTCCGCAGCCGCCCCGGAGATATGTGAACCTGCTCCATAGAGAGACAGTCACAATCTCCTGTCATGCGAATTGGATGAAGGGGAAACGTATCCGATTCGCACTAGTGTGAACCCAGCCTTAGTAATCTCTTTCCCATTGAGTTTTTGATACAATGCTAACATTGTTACCAGAAGACTTGTGTTTCACCTGTCGGTTGGATAGAAGACTACAAAATATTAACACTGAATAATTAAATCTATGCAGGACAAAAAAAAAAGACAAAACCAGTAAACCAGGTTTTTCTTTTCTTTTTTTTTTTTTTTGGGGTTGAACTGGATGGACTTGTGTCTTTTTTCAACCTAACTATGTAAATATGTAAACCATCTCTTTAAAAGCCAGATGTAGCAACAGTTGTATTCACAGGAAAATTAAAAAGAACTTGATAATCAGATGTGCAGATGTGAACATAAGCATTGATTAATGACAGTAATTAGGAGTGACAAAAATCTCTGGATGACTTCTGCAGACGATTAGAACACTTGACATTACAGTGATTGCTTGTCTGTTTTCAGAATCACTATTGTTTAATGCATGTCAAGTCTGTAAATATGGAAACTACAGTTTTTTTCTAGTGCAAAGCTTATATGGCAGAAGAATGACCCTAACTTTAATTACCGTACCGGCGTATAACACGCACCCTAAGTTTAGGAGGGAATTTTAAGGCAAAAAAATTTTTAGGAGAGAAGTTTAGGGAAAAAAACTTACATTTAAGCGTCATTTGCAGCTTGCCCAGCGTCATTTGCAGCCTGCCCAGCGTCATTTGCAGCTTGCCCAGCGTCATTTGCAGTTTGCCCAGCGTCATTTGCAGCCTGCCCAGCGTCATTTGCAGCTTGCCCAGCGTCATTTGCAGCCTGCCCAGCTTTATTTGCAGCTTGCCCAGCATCATTTGCAGCTTGCCCAGCGTCATTTGCAGCCTTGCCCAGCGTCATTTGCAGCCTTGCCCAGCGTCATTTGCAGCCTTGCCCAGCGTCATTTGCAGCCTGCCTAGCGTCATTTGCAGCTTGCCCAGTGTCATTTGTAGCTTGCCCAGTGTCATTTGTAGCTTGCCCAGTGTCATTTGCAGCTTGCCAGCGTCATTCGTAGCTTGCCCAGTGTCATTTGCAGTTTGCCAGCGTCATTTGCAGCCTTGCCGACGTTTAAATTTCCCGCCGCCGAGACAGACCGCGCATGCGCCGCCAAAAAACACTGAACCGCTGCCGAAAAAGGCCGAAGCGCGGCCGAAAAAGATCGAGCCGACTGTTCGGCTCTGCTCGGAGTCCCGCCTCCCTGCTGTTTCGGGAGCGAGCGCAGGGAGGCGGGACTACGAGCGGAGCTGAACAGTCGGCTCGGTCTTTTTCGGCCCCGCTTCGGCCTTTTTCGGCCGCGGTTCGGTCTTTTTCGGTGGCAGTCGCTATTTTTCGGCGCCGCAACCAATTTTTGTCATTTTTTTGGGGGGTATCGGCGTATAACACGCACCCACGACTTTCCCCCAATTTTAAGGGGGAAAAAGTGCGTGTTATACGCCGATAAATACGGTAAGTGGAAAACTACGTTTTCAGAGGAAATTTTGAATTAAATTAATTTTTACGAAAAACAATAAAATGTATAATAGTCACTCAGGACACACAAAATAGTGATCATACAAAAAGATACTGTATGTTCAGATGATAAAACAGACACAATCATATACTTCAATCATGGCCAAAAATATTGGCACCTCTGCATTTCTGTCAGATAATGTATCACTTTACTCAGAAAATTTTGCAATTACAAATGTTTAGACATTCTCATGTTTATTTCATTTTTTTGTGTTGTATGACACAAAAAAGTGGAAAAACAAAAAGTCAAATCTGACACATTCCAAGCAAAACTCCAAAATGGAAAGGACAAAATTATTGGCACCCTCAATTTAGTATTTGGCAGCACACCCCTTGGAAAAAATAACTGAATTCCTGTAACCATCAATGAGTTCCTTACACCTCTCTATTGGAATTTTGGACCTTTTTCTTTTTTCTTTCACCAAGTGCTCCAGGTCTCTCAGATTGGAAAGGTTCCTTTTCCCAACTGCTGTTATGAGATCTCTCCACAGGTGCTCTATGGGAGTTAGATCTGGACCCATTGCTTACCAGTCCAGTACTCTCCAGTGCTTTTTGGGTGTTTTGGGTCATTGTCTTGCTGTAAGACCAATGACCTCTGACGGAGACTCAGCTTTCTGACACTGGGCCCTACATTGCACCCCAGAATTCTTTGGTAGTCTTCAGATTTCATAATGCCATGCACACGGTCAAGACATCAAGGGCCTGAAACAGGAAAGCAATCCCAAAACATCAGTGAACTTCCACCATGTTTGACTGTAGGGACTGTATTCTTTTCTTTAAAGGTCTCATTTATTTTTCTGAAAACAGTAGAATGATGGGTTTTACCAAAAAGTTGTCGTTTGTTTTCGTCTGTCCGCATCTCATTCTCCCAAAATGATTTTGGCTTCAGGTAAGTTTTGGCAAACTCCAATCTGGCTTTTGTATGTTTCTATTTCAGCAGGGGGGTCCTCCTTGGTCTCCTACCATAGCATCCCCTTTTATTCAGATGGCGATGTATAGTGCAAGCTGACACAGTTGTACCCTGTGCCTGAAGGTCAGCTTGAATTTGTCTGGAATTTGATCGAGGTTCTTTATCCACCATTCGAACAATCCTTCGTTGCAATCTTTGATCAATTTTTCGCTTTCGTCTACATCCAGGGAAATTAGCTACAGTGCCATGGACTGTAAACTTCTTGGCAATATTTTGCACAGTGGACACAGGAACATTGAGATCTCTGGAGATGGTCTTGTAACCTTGAGATTGTCCATGCTTTTCCACAATTTTTGTTCTCAAATCATCGGACAATTCTTTGCTGCTTTTTGGCTTTTTTTGCTCCGTGTGGCACACAGAGACACACAACAGAAAGGTTGATTAGATTTTTCACCATTTTAACTAGTTGCTGGTGTGATTTCTATATTGTCAACGCCTGTTAATTGATACAGGTGAGTTTAATTACAAATTACAGGAGCATCATAAACTTAGAATGCAATTATTTTTTCCCCTCCCCCTCTATCACCACCCTTTGAGGAATAGGGAATTATATGTTTAAATTACATTATATACTTTGATCATTTCTAGATTTGTCTATACAAAGTATAGGTATGAAGCCAGATTCTATGGAATAAAGCTTTGAAGAAGTGGCCGTTGGGCCGTGAAACATGTTGGCAATCTCCATACAATACCCCTTGATGTTAAGGTGTGTACTTGTGTTTTTATATACAACTTTCCCTATTATACATATATATATATATATATATATATATATATATATATATATATATATATAGACTATTTTAAAACGGTAAATAAAATTATCAATTGCAAGTTCATTAAAAATCCTATCACCATTTAGCAGCGCTCATCTGGGTGATCTCTGATCACCCAGATGAGCGCTGCTAAATGGTGATAGGATTTTTAATGAACTTGCAATTGATAATTTTATTTACCGTTTTAAAATAGTCTATATGTCTTTTTGATAAGCGGCTGCTACAGGGCAACCTACATTATTCTAATTACTGCCTGCTTGGGGGATTTATACCATTCTTTTGCGCCGAGATAAAGGAGAAAAGATGTATTGAGGCGCCTAACATCAATTTTCCTTTTTGTTTTGAATATATATATATATGTATGTTTTTTTATACCTGAATAAACACTTATAGTTATATATTTACATAATTACATAGTAGGTGAGGTTGAAAAAAGACACAAGTCCATAAAGTCCAACCTGTGTATGTGATTATATGTCAGCATTACATTGTATATCCCTGAATGTTGCAGTCCTTCAGGTGCTTATCTTATAGTTTTTTGAAACTATAGATGCCCCCCCGCTGAAACCACCACCTGTGGAAGGGAATTCCACATCCTTGCCGCTCTTACAGTAAAGAACCCTCTACGCAGTTTAAGGTTAAATCTCTTTTCTTCTAATTTTAGTGAGTGGCCACGTGTGTTATTAAACTTCCTTCCGCAAAAAAGTTTTATCCCTATTTGGGGTCACGAGTATGGTATTTGTAAATTGAAATCATATCCCCTCTCAAGTGTCTCTTCTCCAGAGAGAATAAGTTCACTGCTCGCAACCTTTCTTCATAACTAGAGATGACCTTGATGTTCGGGTCGAACATAAGTTCGACTCAAACAATTGGTGTTTGCCCGTTCGCCAAAGAGCGAACATTATGGGGCGTTTGCGGCAAATTTGAGCACCACGGAACGCCCCGTAATACACTACGAGATCGCAGTGCATTGCTGTATGGTGATTGGCTAATGCATGCACCTGACCTGCATGCTTTGGCCAATCACAGTGCCCTCTGCTAAGAGAGCCATAGTTGGCCAAAGGCAGGGTTTGGTGAATCATGACTCAGGGGGACTAAGTCCATGCCCCACACTATATCAGGCTGCTTACACGGCGGCCGTGTGTAGTATTGTTGGTGTGGACAGAGAGATAGCTTGATTTAGATTAAGCCAGCAGGTTATTCAGTTAGTGGCAGTGTATTTGATATATATATATATATATATATATATATATATATATATATATATACAGTCAGTCTAGTATATATATATATATATATATATATATATATATATATATATATATATATATATATATATATATATATATATATATATATATATATATATATATATATATATATATATAGACTCTGCATTTAGCATAGACTATATATTCAGTGTGTACTCTATATTCAGTCAGTGCAGGCAGTGTATTAATACATATATATATATATATATATATATATATATATATATATATATATATATATATATATATATATATATATATATATATACATACAGTCTTGTATATATATATATATATATATATATATATATATACTCTGCATTCACTGTAGCCTATATCTACAGTGCATTCTGTGGTGTACTGTTTCACAGTATATAATACAGTGTGTACAGTTTCTACTACACTTCTGGTGGTGTACACAGTATAAAATACAGTGCAGCCGTAGTACAGTTGCTAATACAGTGCAGGCGGTGTACACAGTATCTAATACAATGTGTACAGTTTCTACTATACTTCTGGTGGTGTACACAGTACACAATACAGTGCAGGTGGTGTACACAGTATCTAATACAGTGTGTACAGTTTCTACTACACTTCTGGTGGTGTACACAGTACACAATACAGTGCAGCCATAGTACAGTTGCTAATACAGTGCAGATGGTGTACACAGTATATAATACAGTGTGTACAGTTTCTACTACACTTCTGGTGGTGTACACAGTACACAATACAGTGCAGCCATAGCACAGTTGCTGATACAGTGCAGGTGGTGTACACAGTATCTAATACAGTGTGTACAGTTTCTACTACACAGTACACAATACAGTGCAGCCGTAGTACAGTTGCTAATACAGTGCAGGCGGTGTACACAGTATCTAATACAGTTTGTACAATTTCTACTACACTTCTGGTGGTGTACACAGTATCTAACACAGTGTAGTGTGGTGTTGCAAAACAAATGATACAGGCAGACACTCACAGGCCACTAAAAGAGGGGAAGCAGCCTCTGTGTCTACATTCAACAGTGCTGGTCATGGACATGGTGCGTCCTCTGCAGGTGGCAGTGGGGCACGCTTGTCCTTGATTTCTGCTGCTGGCCATGTTATTGAGCCAGAACATGCAGAAAAGTTGGTGGAGTGGATAACAAAGCCGTCCTCATCCTCCTCATCCTCTGTCACCCAGGCTCAGAGTAGTTTGCCTTCCAACACAGCTGCCAAAGCAGCCTATTCCACCGGCTCCTTGTCCACAGTCACTCCTTCCGTAGCCCCACCATCATGCATGGAGGAGTTTACAGAATTATTCGACCATAGTGTTGAGTGCTGGATGATTTGAAGGCACCGATGTTGGTTCCCAGGTTGAGGAAGGGAGTAACGTGAGCCTAGAGAGAGCGGGTGCCCAAGAAGAACAATAAACTGGCAGTCATGTTCCTCCAGCTGCAGCATACTGCCAAGTTTGCTGCAGTGATGAGGAGGGAGGGGATGATTAGCTCAGTGGTTGTACTTGGGTGCCTGAGAAAAGAGAGAAGGAGGAGGGAGGCTGTCCTCTAGGGGGCAGCTTAAGGCAGCCACCCTATTGCATTACACTGCAGAGCTCCACAGGTACAGGCCGCTGCTGACTCCCCGCTAACCTTTAAAAGTTCCTTGGTGTGGGCTTTTTTCGACACGTGTGCAGCAGATTGCACCGTTGCTGTTTGCAACCTATGTCTGAAGGGAATCAAGTGGGGCCATGACATCAGCCGCTTGGGCACCCCATGCTTGACCAGACATATGTCGACCTGCCATGCAGTCCGTTGACAACAGCACTTGAAAGACCCACATCAAAGAAAAAGGCGGACTTCTTCTTGCTTCTCATATGGGATCTCCAACCCTACTATACCTCCAGTCCTCTCAAAAACCTGCACTGAGAGGAATGAAGGTATAGCAATAGGTGCCCCAAGTACTGATTTTAGCAGGAAAAGTTCCCTATCCCAGTTGCTGAACCGTAAAAATAAATTCTGTCCCTGCCATCCACATGTTCAGCGTCTGATTGCTAGCTTGGCCAAATTGCTAGCACTGCAACTGCTGCATTTTCAGCTGGTAGACTCTGCCCCCTTCCGTGAATTTGTGGAATGTGCTGTACCTCAATGGCAGGTTCCAAAACGCCATTTCTTTTCATGGAAGGCCATTCCGGCTCTCTACCAGCATGTGAAAGGCAATGTTTTGGCCTCGTTGGACAGGGTGATCAGCAGTAAGGTGCATATTACCGCTGACTCATGGTCCAGCAGGCATTTCCTTTACCTTTCCTTCACGGCGCACTGGGTAACTCTGCTGGCGGCTGGGAAGGATGCAGGACAGGGTTCAGTATTGTTGGAGCTCATCCACCCCCTCCTCTTCTTCTTCCTCTATGGCCTCTTCTGCAGATTTGTCCTCTGAACCAGCGGTGCTCTGTAAGTGTTCAAGGGGCTACACAAGCAGTCAGGCTAAAAGATGCCATGTGGTGCTTGTGTTGGTCTGCATAGGGGACAGGAGCCACACTGGGGCAGAGATTCTGTCAGCTCTGCAGGGGCAGGCTCAGAGGTGGTTGATGCCATGCCAGATTCAGCCAGGAATGGTTACATGCGACAATGGCACCAACCTTCTCTCCGCCCTCCGTCAGGGACACTTGACCCATGTAGCATGTGTTGAACGGTGGACTACTGCTCCCAGCCAGCCCAGATTGCAAATCCTGCGCCCTCGGGCTGCATCAATTTGACACTATTCCCCACAGTCTCTCCTCTGATCCAGGACCCTCCTGCTGCTGTCTAGTACTCCATTCTCCACTTCTCCCAGCCGACAACAACCCCCAGTGGTCTGTTACATCTGCTTATATAGGAGGCCTGCCCACTGCCAATTCCAGTTGGGGATTGGTCAGGGCTCCCACATTAACTGCCTGCCACTCCAGTTCTAGGCCCTGCCCCTCTTCCAGAACATTCTTCCTGGAAGCAGGGGACTAAAGTACAAGTGGTCACACCCACTGCTAGACTAACCACTCCCTGCTTCCAGATCAAAACAGACAGGCCCAGCCTGAAGCATAGGCCTGCCTAAATTTACCTGTACTGACAGTTTCCCTAGCAAAAAATCCTATGCTAGCACCTACTTATGGTAGAGGGTGCTACACAAACATAAGATCCTTTGCTTTATCTTTTGCATTGGATGAGGTACACAGCATTACTGGAGGTGCAGTTGTATGATCCTGTGATATTGAAGGTCCCTTTTGTGTGTTTGAAGCTTTTAGATGGATTGATTTGGTTGCACAGTTTGCAGCATTTTTAATTGCAGGGTTTGCTGCCATTATTTGTGACTTCCTAATCAGAATGAAGTTTCCTACTTATTAGTTTATGTCTAAGGTTGGGTTGTTGTCTGAATGTTAGTATCAGGGTTGTTGGAAAATTTCTTTCAGAGTTTCATCCTCTGTTATGATGGGTTATAAATCTTTGATTGTGTTTCTCTTACCTTCTAGTGCTGGATTGTATGTGGTTACTAGAGGAACACGTTATTTGTTTGTTTTTTCTGTTTGTATTGGAGTAGATTTTCTCTTCGGGTTTTCAAGGCCGTGCTTATGCTGGTGTTAATGGTTTTCTCTTTGTAACCTTTCTTATGGAAGGAGTCTACTAGTGTTCTGAGATGTTTATCTCTGTCTTCTGGGTCTGAACTCATTCATGTTATCTGAATGCCTGGCTGTGTATGATAGCCCATTTAGTGTGTTGGGGTGAAAACTGTAACTGAGATAGTTGCATCTGCCAGTAGGTTTCCTGCAGGCCTGGACTGGCCAAAGGGCACACCGGGCACTTGCCCGGTGGGCCGGGGCTGCTGGGCTATATTGTGCTGGTATGGCCAAAGCAGCTGGGCTGCTCCATGAGCCCTGTGCCGCTCACCTGCCCTCTCTGCGGCCAGCTGGTCGGTAAGCTCCCTGTGCACCTGAATAAGAGGAGCAGTGGGGCGGCTGAATAGAAGAATCAATCTCTCTATTATACTCCTGCAGCCTCTTAAAGCCAGCTTCTCCTTCTCTCTCTCCTGCATGCATTCAGAGGCTGCAGGAGGAAGATGGAGAGATAGATTCTTCTATATCCTCCCATCCAGCTACTTTCTGCTGCCCCTCCTGTGCTCTCCAACCCCCCAGTGCTCTCTGACCCCCCCCCAGGCTCTCAGGTCTCCCCCATGTGCTCTCCACCCCCCCCCCAGTGCTCTGACTCCCCACCAGTGTCCCCCCCTCCTTTACAGCCCCACCAGTGCTCTTCACCTCCCCTGTGCTTTACAGCCTCTAGTGCTCTCAGCTCCCCCTAGTGCTCTCAGGCCCCCAACAATATGCTTTCAGCCACCCACCATGCACTCAGACTCCCCCCAGTGCTCTCAGGTTCCCCCAGTGCTCTCAGCTCCCCCCATGCTCTCAGCTCACCCCCATGTGCTCTCCACCCCCCCCAGTGCTCTCTGACTTCCCCCCAGTGCTACCCCCCTGTGCTCTCCAGCCCCAAAGCTCTCAGGCCTCCCCTGTGCTCTCGCTCCCTCACCCATGTGCTCTCCACCCCCCCATGCTCTCTAACTTTCCCCAGTGCTCTCCCCCCTGTGCTCTCCAGCCCCCCTATGATCTCAGGCTCCCCACCCCCCTGTGCTCTCATCTCCCCCCATGCTCTTCAACCCCCTAGTCCTGTGCTCTCAGACTCCCCCCAGTGCTCTCCGCCCACGTGCTCCCAAGCCCCCCCCCAGTGCTCTACAGCCCCTCTTGTGCTCTGTGCCCCCGTGCTCTCCCACCCCCTATGCTCTCCAGCCCCCCCCCCCCCCATGCTCACCAGCCACCCACAGTGACATTCACTGCCCATGTTCTCCAGATCCCCTTATGCTCTCTGCCATGCCCTTGTGCTCTCCGCCCCCCATGCTCTACGACCCCCCCTATGCTCTTTCACAGTTTCCCTTGCCTGGAGATTGGGGAAGAGGCCGGTAAATTTGCCATGGGCTGCTCAGTCTAAAATACCCAGGCCTATTTTTTCTCCCAGTCCGGGCCGGGTTTCCTGTATATGGAAGTGTGAAGCTTGTCATCTTTGATACTGTGGTGTCTAGGAAGTTAACATGTATGTTTGAATAATCCCCCGCCCACCCCCGCTCCTCTGCAGAGAGCAGACAATTGGGGATCCCTCTGTCAGCACTGTCTGTGTTGAAAGGGGAATCATGCTAATTTCTTTCCTGCAACACGTGGTTTCAGGAAAGAAATTTGAACCATGTATGGCCTCCCTAAGAAGGATAGTTCTATTTGACACAAAAGATAACAGCCTAAATTTAGATATGGGATTTCTTACTCATTATCCAACACTTTTACAACCCCTTTTCCTTTCTTTTTAACATTCTGCTAAAAAAATTGTGAATCAGTACTGCTAGGACCTTGATAAGGGGACAGCCCCCCGAAAGCTTGTCCGGAAAAATTGTATGTTAGTGCAAATTAAAAAGGTATCATGGACAGTACTCAGTTGCTTCTTCTGTTAATACACTTTGTAAGTTGTTAGTTAATAAATAAAAACTATTAATTTCATTAACCTCCTTGGCGGTAACCCCGAGCGTGACTCGGGGCTGATTTTTTTTGTCAGGAGCGGTAACCCCGAGTCACGCTCGGGGTAGCAGTGCAGAGCATACAGCGGAGCCCTTACCTTGTCCTGGGCTCCAGCGATGTTCTCCGCTGTCTTCGGCTGTCCTCGGCTGTGTTTGGCAGCGCGATCACGGCGTCTCACTTCCTAGTTCCGTTCCCTGCGAGCAGCAGCGGCGCACGGGAGCGGAACTGGGCGGGAGATTCAAAAGTTCAAAAGTTCAGCACAACACACACACATATAAATAGAGGTGATACAGTGTAATCTGAGAGGATTACACTGTATCATCTCAGATCTTACTGATACAGTGCCCCTTGCCTTGCCCTAGTGCCCCTTGCCAATAAAAAAAATTAAAATGGAATCCAAAAAGCGCCATCTCGCTACAAAATCGCCTTTGGAGCAGTTGGATGACAGCGACAGCGGCAGCGACAGCGGCAGCGACACGGAGTTGCTCCCAGAACTGAGCGATAGCGAGTCGTGGGGAGATTTGTCATCTGACACGGATGTGACAAGTGACAGCGGTGACAGCGGTGATGATCCTGCACCTGACATCAACGATGTGCGCACTTGGTGCCCTATTGAGTGCGATACGGACCAGGTAGCGCCCCCAAGGTTCCCCTTCACTGGATCACCTGGGATGAAGGTCGAAGTTGAGCGTGGCAACCCTCTGGCATACCTGGAATTATTTCTTACAGAGGAGGTAATTCAAAAAATTGTCACAGAGACAAATCGCTACCAAGTGCAGCAATCCGCTACGCCGCATGCCAGGTATTCCCGAAGCAGAAGGTGGGAACCGGTAACTAAAGAGGACATCTGGCTGTTTCTCAGACTCATTATTCTCCAGGGAGTGGTGGGGAAACCGCGCCAGAAATGGTACTGGACCACCAACAAATTACTGGCCACCCCGTTTTTTGGTACCGTGATGTCGGAATAACGTTTTTCCCTCATTATGAAGTATTTTCACTTCACCAACAATGAAGAGTTTGATGAGGCCACGCATCCTGCGCCCAAGCTCAAAAAAATCTGGGAGGTATTCCAAATGATTGGGAACAATTTCCAGCGGGCCTACGTGCCAGAAAGGGACGTCAGTGTGGATGAGAGCTTGATGGCCTATAAGGGACGCCTAAGCTGGATCCAGTATATCGCATCGAAAAGAGCGCGGTTTGGCATCAAATCCTACATGCTCTGCGAGTCATCCACTGGGTACATATGGAACTCTGTCATTTACACCGGTAAAGGCACGAAATTCAACCCCAGGTACAGCGGCTATGGGATGGCCACATCATCTGTCCTAACACTACTGGAGCCATTACTGAACCAGGGATATTGCGTCACCATGGATAATTTTTATACGTCGCCAGAGCTGTTCGAGGTTTTGATCCAAAACAAAACTGATGCTTATGGTACGGTTAGGCCTAACCGACGTGACATGCCATCTAGGTTTGCCAAAAAAAAACTGAAAACCGGTGAAAGTGTTGCCTGGCAGAAGGGGAAGATGATGGCAATACGTTGGCGAGACAAGAAAGACGTGTGTCTCATGAGCACTGTGCACAGTACCTCCACTGCCATGGTCCACACAAAAGGTGGGAAAGATGTGCTGAAGCCGCAAGTCGTGATCGACTACAATTGCACCATGGGAGGTGTCGACCGAGCTGATCAGGCAATGACCTTTTACCCGACTATGCGGAAACAGCAGAAGAAATACTACAAAAAGATTTTCAGGCATCTGCTGGAACAATGCCTTTGGAACGCGTACATCTTGTACCGAGCAGGAAGTGACAGGCCTCTTGTTCATTCGGATTTTATCTGGAAGGTGGCTGAGCAAATTTTCCTCAAACACCAGAGGCCATCAGTAGCTGCAAACAGAGATGGACGACGTGCTGCTGGTGTTGTCAACCCAGAACGCCTAACAGGTCGTCATTTTATGGACTATATACCACCAACCGCAAGAAAGGCAGCACCTACCAGGATGTGCGTGGTTTGCTGTTCCAACAAAGATGACAAGGGGAAGAAAATCAGAAAAGAAAGCCGGTTCTATTGTCCGGATTGTGACGTCGGACTGTGTGCTGTACCCTGTTTTAAAATTTACCACACTCAGGATGTTTATTAAATTTTCTTTGTCTGACAAATTTCTTTAGTTTGTATTATATTCTTGAATAAAATTATATTATTTAAAAATTTAAAATCGTGATTTTGTGTTTTAAACTTTATCACATCTGGGATGTGTACTAGAGTCTTGTTTGGTCAGGTTTAAGTAAGTAATTACTAAGAATTGCAGGCCTATAATACATAGCATCACATTTCCATGCAAAATAATTGTACCGCTTTCAGCACAAAATTCCAGCCAGAATCATACCGCCAGGGAGGTTAATTTTTGAAAGCATCCTTACTTCAGAGCATTTTTTACAAGTGCCTGTATATAATATATATATATAGTGAGAGGAGTGTGCTCTTTGAATATTTGAATATAGTTTGGCATGTGAGGAATCCTGAACAAGGTGGCATTGTTGTAAAAGCTAGCTGTGTCACCTATGTTTCTCAGCCACACAGGGTGAGGAGCTCCATGAAGTGTGTCTCTTTTGGAGAAAACAAGTTTTTTGGTTTTATCAGTGCTTATTAGGTTCTGGTCGGGTCTTGGAGCCTGGAGACTTTGTACATTTTTTTTGGGGGGGGGGGTTGAAGCCTCCAATCCTAAAATGTGGCAACCAGTTTCCACTAATTGTGCAGCTGTGCACAAGTCTTTTGTGTGTGAGGAATTTGAGGTTCACAGCTCCTCCCTGCACTTAAGGAGACCATAGCACTGCAAGAGATTAGCAGAAGTGTGTACAGGCACATGAGGACCAGGTCAACTTCTTTGAGAGAGTTGGCGTCTGTGCTGAATCAGGGGGCAGTTTTTGTTTTGCTTTTTCTGTGTGATGTTGAAAACCTTGGGGGATAAATCTGATAATAATAAACTTGTTATTTTGAATAAAGGTGAGTGGAAAGGCCACAAACAAAGTTGACCACGTTGACCACCAGACTGAGTCCTTGAAAGCTCTACCCTTATAATATATATATTTATAAGGCACATGCAGATGCTGCTTGTGGGTACTGAAGTTTGTAAGCAGTGTCTCTGCATTGCTGTGCTGTACATTGTACCAAAATCACCACATATTCATCCCCCTATTACCACAGTTTAAATAAAAGCTAGTCAATCACCCAAAAAACACATAAGTCTAAAATGAGAGGGAGAAGTGCTGTGCATGGAGGTGGTATGGGGCAAGCAGGATCTGCAGGATAAAGCGGTGGTAAGGCTGCACAGAAAGTGACCAGCCAGTTTAGCTAAATCTATTACAGAAGGGCTGATGAAAAAATATTCCATAACAAAAAATATGCTAATAAAATAAACTGTAGCTGAGGTATCAATGAAAGATGTGTTGTTCCATAACAACATGAGCTGCTTTAGGCGTCACCTAAACCTGTAATTAAAAGGATTTGTGCATTTTTCATGTTGCCCTTGCAGCCACATAAAAAGGCCCTCCACCGCTGTATATTTATTTTTTTACAATTTATTATTATTTTTTGCATTGGCACAGTTCACCCACAGTAGTTCTCAACTCCCCATGCTATTTTTTTGAGAAAAAAAAAACAAAAACTTGCCCAGCAGCCCACAAGAGGCCAGAAGTGCTAGATAAAATTCACCTCCCATTGACGTGGGTGGGGTTCACAATGGAATTAGCGACTCTCAAATTTTTTGTGGATTCACTGAACCCTTGGCAAAATGAAACTCTGTGGATTAACTCATCCCTGGTCTGTAGTGAATAGCTAATCTCTTGCAATCAATTGAGAAGTAAGAGTAAAGGTTATGTATACTTGACATCATGTTTACCCAAGTGATACAAAATCTGGTGGCTGCTGTCCAGCATGCATTCATAATATAAATAGTGTCTTTATGGGAAGTCAATGTTCAGTCTCTAGAGAATTCCTGCAGCTTTCGCTTGCAAAACAGCATTCAATTATAAAAAGGTCAATTGTATATGTACAGTTAAAATAGCTTGCAGAACATCTACAATTCCATGTCCAACTCCAGACAAAGCCTTTTTTTAAAGATTCAATAGAGTGGGTAAAAGTCTTGCTCATGTTTTTATTGATGTTTGTTTCCTCATTGGGGGAGATTTGTCCTTAATTCTGGACTGGAAAATATAGAGAACAAGCAACTGACAGATGGTCTAGCTCCACTAATGTCCCGTACACACGGTCGGATTTGTTTAATGGGAGCTTTTTGTCGTGTGTAGGCTCCATCAGACATTTTCCATCGGAATTTCCGTCACACAAAATTTGAGATCTGGATCTCAAATTTTCCGACAACAAAATCCGTCGGAAATTCCGATCGTGTGTACACAATTCCGACGCACAAAGTTCCACGCATGCTCGGAATCAAGCAGAAGAGCCGCACTGGCTATTGAACTTTTCTCGGCTCGTCGTACATGTTGTACATCACCACGTTCTTGACGTTCACAATTTCCGACCAACTTTGTGTGACCATGTGTATGCAAGACAAGTTTGAGCCAACATCCATCAGAAAAAATCCATGGATTTTGTTGTCGGAATGTCTGATCAATGTCCAATCGTGTGTACAGGGCATTACTCTTCTAATCGAAGGTGCCTTTGTTGTCTTTTAGAGAGGTAGTCCATCACTTCTTATTCTTGTAATATCCACTGGGGATACAGTATTTTAACCATTCCCTCTCCTGAATAAAAGGATGTTTGGCTGGAGTTAAGCATTAACCACTTTTGCTGGTCTTCCTGTATACCCTTTTTTTTGGTAAACAGACAAGGCTTTCTCTTTGAAAATATATTTTATTTTTCATGCAAAAACTCATAGCAAAAAGAAACCCTTTTGCTAGTTTGATAAGTGTCACTAAAGGCAATTTTTTTTTTAAAATAACAAACATGTTATACTTACCTCCACTGTGCAGCTCGTTTTGCACAGCGTGGCCCCGAACCTGGTCTTCTGGGGTCCCTTGGCGGCTGTCTCGACTCCCTCCCGCAAGGACTCCACAACTTCTTGCGAGCTCCCTCGCATGGTGTGGAGTGCTTGCGGGTGTGCTCCCGTGATACAGCTGGTGTCCGTAGCCGCTCACTGCATCACTCGGCCCCGCCCCCCAGCACACCGCGTCATTGGATGTGATTGACAGCAGCGCAGGCCAATGGCTGAGCTGCTTTCAATCCATCCACTCTAGCCAATCAACGGCCAGGGTGAGCAGCGAAGAGGATGTCGGGGGCGAGCGCAGGACTTTCGAGGGGTCAGGTAAGTAAAACGGGGGGGGGGGGGGGATGTGGAGGGCCGTCATTGTCAGATGTTTTTTCACCTTAATGCATAGAATGCATTAAGGTGAAAACACTTTTACCTTTACAACCCCTTTAAGCTGTGTAAACACTGTAACCTTTTTTTTCGTTCAACCAGTGGGCTAAATAAAAAAAAAATCACAGATTCCTGCATACACACAAGCAATGTGGATGCAGGTATCTCCAGGGGTCTCCTTCTCTGCCAGATTACACTGATCAGCATTGCAGGCTGTAGCGGCTGATTAAATGCATGTTTTTTAATGCCCTGTTGTTGTGGGGAACCTCTCCAGGACACCTTGGTCCTTATGGCTTCATGAACAAGCCTATTTACTACTGTTGTGTTAGCTCTCGTTTTTCTTTATTATTTATACTGCCTTATTTTTGCCTTATTTTTACCTTTGTGAGTTAACTTCTGTTACAACCGTCAATGCTAGCCCCTGCGTGGGTGGAACTTTTACATGTTAACTACTTGTTAAAACCAAATAAAAAAACTTTTGAAACAAAATACAAATTTTCCAGCAGGACTGTTCAGCAGAAGCTGGTCTAGATCGACTTCTGTTGAACATAGTGGGCTAAACACGGATCAAAATTTGGATACTCCAAATTTGGACAACTTTTGAGCGGGTGGGGGAAGCCATCCTCACCAGGAGAAGCTATTGCAGCTGCTTGCGATAATCTCAAGCGAATCCAGCAGGCTGGTTGTACTCAAGTTGGTCGATCGATGAACATGGCACATTCAGCCTGCCCGTTAACGGTACGAATCTCGGTCGGTTCCTGCTGAACTGGCTGAGATTCGAACTGTGTATGGTCTTCCTTAGAGCTAGTCCTAATTACCACCAATTTCTTAATCTGCAAATCAGCAGTAATTCTTTAAGAATCTGTTGTTGCCATAGCGACAAGTTCTTAAAGTGGTCGTATTTAGAATTACCTGAATTTGGTGTCGGTAATTCTACCAAAAGTAGTGCAAATGCTTGCCTGAATTAGCCACATGTAGTTCTATAGGAAAATACTGCCAAAAAAGTGTCATTACTGTTTTTTAATTCCCCCTGTGTTCTAGATGTTAATAGATGTTAAAAATCCAGGTAATAGATGTTAAAAAACAGAAATGTTTTTTAACTAAATGCAATTTATGCATTGAGTAAAAAAAAAAAAATGCCCCACTATCTGTCCTACCCACCTCCCTCCCTAAACACTTACAGATGTTAAATAATACAGGCATACCCCACTTAGAAGTACACAATGGGGTTTATTTACTAAAGCTGGAAAGTGCAAAATCAGGCTCACTTCTGCATAGAAACCACTGAGCTTCCAGGTTTTATTACCAAAGCTTAATTGAACAAGCTGGGGTTAGAAGCTCATTGGTTTCTATGCAGAAGTGAGCCTGATTTTGCACTTTTCAGCGTTAGTAAATAAAACCCATTGTGTACTTAAAAGTGGGGTATG
>CM053027.1:281679406-281696086 GCA_028564925.1 Lithobates sylvaticus | reverse complement strand
AATGACAGGAGACAGTCTTTGACAATTCCTTTATTAAAATCTTCTTTCTTCTTTCTTCATCCTTCGGTTTCTTCATCTTCTCCTTCCTTCATCTTCTTCCATCTTCTTCTTCCATTTTCTTCTTCCTCCGATCCGCTTCTTCTTGCGCTGGTCTTCTCGTCCTTCTCGTCCGGCATCTTCTTCCGTCGGCGTCGGCGTCGGTGTCTTCTTGGGCCACTCCGCGCAATGGGAGGCTCCCGCTGTGTGAGGCTCCGCTCCATCTGACAGGTCTTTTAAAACGGAGGGCACCTGGTGACCCCGCCCCCCTCTGACGTCATGGGGAAAGCCATCATGGAATTCCCCATGACGTCCCTGTGCGTCAGAGGGGGCGGGGTCACCAGGTGCCCTCCATTATAAAAGACCTGTCAGACGGAGCGGAGCCTCACACAGCGGGAGCCTCCCATTGCGCGGAGCGGCCCAAGAAGACACTGACACCGACGCCGACGCCGACGGAAGAAGATGCCGGACAAGATGGACGAGAAGACCAGCGCAAGAAGAAGCGGATCGGAGGAAGAAGAAAATGGAAGAAGAAGATGGAAGAAGATGAAGGAAGGAGAAGATGAAGAAACCGAAGGATGAAGAAAGAAGAAAGAAGATTTTAATAAAGGAATTGTCAAAGACTGTCTCCTGTCATTTTTACCATTTTTGCCACTTTTTTGGTGAAATGGTAGGGGTACTTTTGTACCCCCTTACCATTTCACACAGGGGGGGGGCCGGGATCTGGGGGTCCCCTTGTTAAAGGGGGCTTCCAGATTCCGATAAGCCCCCCGCCCGCAGACCCCCACAACCACCGGGCACGATTGTGGGGAAGAGGCCCTTGTCCTCATCAACATGGGGACAAGGTGCTTTAGGGGTCTTAGACCCCCAAAGCATCCTCCCAATGTTGAGGGCATGTGGCCTGGTACGGTTCAGGCGAGAGGGGGGGCCGCTCTGGTCCCCCCCTCTTTTCCTGCGGCCTGCCAGGTTGCGTGCTCGGATAAGGGTCTGGTATGGATTTTGAGGGGGACCCCACGCCATTTTTTTTGGCTAGGGTTCCCCTTAAAATCCATACCAGACCTCAAGGGTCTGGTATGGATTTTGAGGGGGACCCTACGCCATTTTTTTTTTGGCTGGGGTTCCCCTTAATATCCATCCCAGACCTGAAGGGCCTGGTTATTGAATTTGGGGGGACCCCTACGCTTTTTTTTTTTTTTTTTTATTAATGAATGACAGTTCTCTGTGTTACAGGAGCCATCAATTCATTAGCCGCGAGTGATTTTAAATAGCTTTTTTCCTGCAAAAATGACACTTTTTTTCAGGGAAAGTTCTAAGCACAGGAAACCTGCCCCCTTCACAGGCCACCTATAGACACCCCCCAGATGTGATACTGCAATGCTGTTCTAACAGCATGCACACACATATCCCCAGAAATAGAGCACATATTGTTGTCAGCAGTCAGCAGCACACTGACACGCTGACACTGACTGAAACATAATATGCGAGGCCGCCGGCGCGGCGGCCTCTTATACCGTGGGGCGTGTACTAAAGCCCTGAGCTATAATTGGCTACAGGCATCCTGCCTGTAGCCAATTATGGCTCTCCTCGCTGCCGGCGCTGTGATTGGCCAAGCATGCGGGGTCACAGTGCATGCTTGGCCAATCATCAGCCAGCATTGCACTGCGCGGGCCGCAATGCATTGCGGGGCCGCTCGCATCACACGAATTTGATGCGAGCGGCCCCAATAGTTCTGGGCTCGCCGAGCGAGCGAACACCGGTGCTCGATTCGAACATGGGTTCGAATCGAACACCGGGCTCATCCTTACTCACAAATAGCTGCATATTAAAAGCTTAACAGAATGATACACGGTCCATTCTTTCAGATCTGCTGTGCATGTTTCAATTACGCAAAGTTCCCATCCAGACCTGTGTGTCTTATGCATTTTGAGGAGCTCTGTAAGTTTTAGGCAGATGTAAAAATTTGCTGTAAATTTAGGAATGCTTACTTTAGAAATAGAAGTGTTAATATTTTTTTTTTTTATAAATTAACAAAATGGAAAGTAAATGAACAGAAAAGAAATCCAAATCTAATTAAGATTTGGTGTCACCACCTTTTTGCCTTCAAAGCAGCATCAATTCTTCTAGGTACCCTTGAACACAGTTTTTGAAGGAACTCGGCAGGTAGGTTGTTCCAAACATCTTGGAGAACTAACCACAGATCTTCTGTGGATGTAAGCTGCCTCAAATCCTTCTGTCACTTCATGTAATCCCAGACCGACTCAATGTTTGAAATCAGGGCGCTGTGGGGGCCAAACCATCACTTCCAGGACTCCTTGTTCTTCTTTACATTGAAGATAGGTTTTTAATGACACTGGCTGTATGTTTGGGGTTGTTGTATTGCTGCAGAATAAATTGGGGCCAATCACCCGATTCCCTGATGTTATGGCATGATGAATAAGTATCCGCCTGTATTTTTCAGCCTTGAGGACACCACTGACCCTGACCAAATCTCCAACTCCATTTGCAGAAATGCAGCCCCAAATTTGCAAGGAACCTCCACCATGCTTCACTGTTGCCTGCTGACACTCATTGGTGTACCACACTCCAGCCTTTCGGCAAACAAACTGCCTCCTGCTACAGCCACATTTTTCAAATTTTGACTCCTCAATTTTTCTGCACCCCAACTCTTAAGTTTTCATGCATAGTTAAGTCACTTAGCATGTTGGAGATGTGGCTGTTTGGCTGCAATTTTTCCTTGAAGACCACTCCTGGCCAGAATGGCCGGGTTTTCACCAGTTCTGTGCTAATGGCACTACTGGATATCTTCTAATGTCGAAGGAAAGTAAGCATGATGTTGTCTGTCTTCTGCTGCACTAATTGTCCTTGGCTGACCACTTTTTTTACAGTCCTCAACGTTGCCCCAATCAATGGTGATCTATCTTCAGCTCAAAGAAGAACAAGGAGTCCTGGAAGTGATGCTTGACCTCCACAGAGTCCTGATCTCAATGAGTCTTTCTGGGATTACATGAAGACACAAGAAGATCTGTGGTTAGTTCTCCAAGATGTTTGGAACAACCTACCTGCGGAGTTTCTTCAAAACCTGTGTACAATTGTACCTAGACAAATTGATGCTGTTTTGAAGGCAAAGGGAAGTCACACCAAATATTGATTAGATTTAGACATTACTTCTGTTCACTCACTTTGCATTTAGTAAACTGATAAAGATAAACAATTAAAATATATATTTTTGAAAGCATGCTTACTTTACATGATTTCTCCACTTTTGCACAGTATTTTTTTTGTGTGTGTGTATATATATATATATATATGCATATATATATATATAAAATGCTGCTTGAATTATTGGCTTGCTGATTTTCCCAGAAATCTACACTAAAAATTAAATTTTTGGTAAAATACTCCCAAAGGGAAATCATGTCTGAAGGGATGCAGACTGTACCACTTTCCTAATTGGAGCCCTGCAGGTGCAGAAGCTGATTGATAATTATAAAACCACTCCTATGCTTATGAACACAGACAAATAAACAGCTAAACGTGTTGCAGATTCCTACCAAAAGTCTGCACTATGTATGTAAGGTATGTAAAATATTTGGCAATTTCCTGCAGTAGTAATGTTGTCTAAATCCTCCTTAAGGTTTTTTTAAAGGGACATTGTGGCTTTCTTCATTAGAACACGTTGATTTACTTGGGTGATTATGAGAGCAAATCCTTCCATTTAGGAATTAGTCTGGAAAGGACATGTTAAAACTAACAGCTACTGTTACGGTAATAATCTGCAACAAAGCTTGGTAGAATCCTAACAATCTACGCGGATCACAAAGAGGGGAATGTTGTGTGGTGTTCTTGTGGGTGGGTTTTTTCCCTCAAAGTGGAGCTACATTTTAAAATAATTCAAGTAAAATCAAAAATACCATTGCTTGAATATTGAAGACAGCATGGTTCTGTGATTTTTTAATTGAACTCTTCAATCTATGTATGGTCTATCAGCTATTTTTTTTAAGATTCAATTAGAAATGTGGTAGAATCTTGCTCAAAAAGTTGTGAAAACACTGATAAATAGACAATTATTGACAGTATATGAGGCACAGTCAGAAGACTGCATATTCAAATCACAATTGTATTTTTACAACACTGACAATTATTGGGATATATAGCAGATATTAGAAGTAAGTCTGCCATGAGCAGGTTCAATGCATATGAAAAAAAGCATTATCAAAGATTTTATCAGTAAATCCAGATATACAAAATTTTTTCCATGCAAATTTCACCTTTTCCTTTACTCGATGCTGACGGCAGCCTTCCCACATCCTAAACCCCCCTGTTAGTTGGTGGGACTTTTATTACCTTAAAGGTACAATAAGGAGGGTGGAAGGGTTGTTGCAAAGCTTGACTTTTTTGAATGGAAAAGTTTAATTTCGCATCTTAAAAAAGGTATATCTAATTGTTAATAGACAACACCTGCAGATTTTTTTTCATGAACTTCTGACTCCTCACAAGTGCTGTATGCTTAGAAGACATATGCTTAGTAACAGATTGTTTTGTTTGATACAGACTTCTAGATTTTTCTGTTTGACTGGGCATCTGTATACTGGTTAGATACTCATTTACCATGCCTAATGGTACATGACAGCATATATCATACCTAATGAAAAGACAACCATTAGGTTGACTTAAAATCATGCAGTTTTAATCTACGCAGCCAACAGACTATTGCTGTTCACCTTTACTCCATTAGTCAATAGGATCTCTAATTAATAATGACAGCTGGTATACGGTATTGTTTTAGGCTCTCTGGGTGGTGCTAGCAGTAGGGCATATTGGAGAGAAAAAATAAAATGCATAAATATTCTTAACAGCCCCCTCCGAGATTACTAAATTGCATACACTGTACATTTTCTACCATCCACCTTCTCATCATCACTTCCTTCATTCGCACCTAGGCGAGCATGACATACGCTGTACTACCCACAGCCTCTTACGATATTACGTCATGTATCGTAGAGAGCTTCAAGCACTAACTCTTGAGTTTTTGTGAGATTTCATCTTGCGCTTATATTGTTGTTATATTGTTGATACTTTGAAAATGGGTAACCAAAGTAACTACTTGGTTAGATCACTTGTGGCTCATTGTCAGGGGCGCGGCAAAAAAAAATCTGCCCCACCTGATATGCCAGGAGACAAAGTGGCAGTGCCAGAGAATTGGGGCAGTGGGAAAAGCTTGGAAGAAAAAAGTTATCTATGGACTGCATTAGAATAGTAGAATGCTCTTCTTCCTTTGACTCTATTGGGAGTATGGACAAAGTGATGGAAGCTCTCCTTAAAGCAGAACTTTTTTTCAACTTTCCATCTATTAAATCTCCTGCCCTTGTTGTTTTCAACTTTGGATAGTAAAACATTTTTTTTCTGCCAGTAAATACCTTATACAGCCCACTTCCTATTTCTTGTCTGGTAAAAAGCCAAGGCTTATAACATCATGCACAGCTTTCTCTCTCACTCTTGTGAGAGTTTTCCAGGAAGGGAGGGGGTGAATAATAAGAGGGCCAATGAGAGCTGCAGAGCTGGAGGTGTGCCTGTGTGTATGTGTGTGTGTAAATCCAGGAAGTGAACAGGCAGCAGCTTCAGCTGCCCGCAGTGGTTGCAGCCAGACTCAGTGGAGGGAGTTTTCTGCAGCATATCTGGCAAGTACAGAATCACAGTATATATAAAATAATATGCAAAGTGGTAGGGAAGCTTTAGAATGGCAAACATGTTTTTATTACAAATTATGTGAGCAGACTGCAGTTCCTCTTTAAGTAAGAGAAAATAGCTAAAACGCTGTTGTAAAAACACACAATGGGAAAACTGATCATTTCAGGCCAATAAGTAAATATTCAGAGCACTTTTAACACATTTCCCTGCTAAGCTTTGGCCTGAACTACCTTTACCACAATGGAGGCTTCCGAGATCAATTTACTAACCGGTAAAAACAATCTACTGGAATTAGTGAGGCAAACGACATACAATATTTATAGTTTATTGTAAAAGACTCATCAGAGTGCACTATAGAGCTTTATCTGGAAATTACTACTTAAAAAAATAAACTATTCATATACAGTTAATTCACTCAAATGTAACTGACTGTAAGCAAGAAGTGAATTTTTTTAGTCACATTTAGGTAATGTTTTGAAACATTAACCTTATTTTCACTTTAGCTATAAAACCTCTTCATCTGAAACAGATTTTTGAGGACTATCTATGATACAAAACAGACCTAAAATAGGTACATAAGCACTTCTACAGAGGAAAGAGTAGGAGACAAAGCAGTCATACAACAGTATTGTATGATCATTGGGAATGTGTACATTTTTCACAATCTGCTTTTTACTGTTTGGAGGCTTTCAGATCTCCATACATTGTACAGTAGTCTGATTTGCACTGGGTGCAGATAAGAGGATGTTAATTCTGTCCCACCCAAGATTAACGAATGTAGCATCTGGTTGATAAAGGTTGTAAGATGTGTTTCTGGAAAAAGGTGGTCATCATTATTGCTATAGTGTTTGAGTTGATTTGCTATGCCTTATGCAAATGATGTAAAGGACTTCCTACTCTTATAGAAGCTGTTGTTCAGATCAGGGACGTGCAGTCAGGGGAGGCAGGGGAGCCATGAACATTAAAAAAATATTTAAAATTAAAAAAATTGAGCTTCGAGGGTCGTAGCTCGGCGAAAATTTGGAGGGTATGTAGCCTAAGTCCTACACCACCACTGGTAAACATTTGGTGCTCCTACAACCTACGGTTGCAGAGATATGGGGCTCCTTGCACAGCCTGTCAGAAGCTAAATACAGAGAGGCCACTTTAAATACAAGCTGACACACTCTGTTTGCAGCAGACTGAGAGGATGAGCTCACAGTGCCTCTCATTTCTTGTCAGAAACACTGAGCTCAATAAACAGCTTGGAGTCTTGGACCAATAGTAAAGTATCAGTGTTCCCAGATGTCCAATAAAAATGCTGCAGTGGAGGCACGCCTTTTACTGCAGTGTCAAAGAAGGGGCATGTGTCTAAAAGCCAAATGCTCCCTTCCAGCCCAGCGCTATTAACTACAAGGAAAAAACATGTTTTTATGTGTAATTGGGGGTAGAGTGTAGCTTTTTTACAGAGGGAATCACACGTACTGCCTTTATAAACCAGGCAAAGTTTATTACCGGAGAGGCGGTAGTAGAAAGAGTATTTACAGCAGTAAGGCACGTAGTTTCACTCCAAGCATGGAGGCACAGATACACAGCACAGTCACTTCTGATGTAAGCAACAATTGTATTCGTCAGCACTATAGGCACTTTCCTCTGACTAACACAGTATAAACCCAAGCACACAATGCGTATCTGTAGAGGCTGCTGTTCACACACATTACCCGGTAACAACTGTATTCCTTCAGCAGATGGCTATATGCATCTGATCCGCTTGTCCCTACCTCACAGCAAGGAAACAGGATCTATTAGCCGCAATGGGGAGTCTTTTATCCGACCAGGATTGCTGATACAGGACTCCGTAGGAACCCTGAGCAATCCCTCACAGGCCGGAACACTCTCCCTATCTTCTCCTAACTCTCCCAGACAAGCGGGTTCTCTCTCCCTGTCTATGCACACACGTGAACTGAATGAAAACATGGCTGGGCTTTCTTATATAAAGTATCCACCCAAAAATGGCTGACCAAATCTCCCGAGATTTGCTTGTCCTATCAGGACACCAGGCTTCTACAAAATGGTGCTGGAGACAATTATAGAGGCCAAACAGCTCTGAACATATGTACACATAAAACATAAAATAGGCTGGAAAGTGAGAATATACACTTGCTAACCCACTACCTTTTGCAGCGAGCTAGGCTGCCCTACACTACAGCTGCCTACATATGGGTATAAGATTTACCCACAATCCCATGTTTTTCTCACACAGTTAAGAGGGAGAATGAGATTCTGCTGCCTGCTGAAAAGGTACTGTTATATTCAAGCTAATGCCGCATACACACGGTCGGAATTCTCGTCGGAAAAAGCTCTGATGGTTTTCCCGTCGGAATTCCGACGGCATTCCGCGCAAACTGTCTTGCCTACACACGATCACACCAAATTTCGATGGTCAATAACACCGCGGCATACAACACGTTCGACAACACTATTAAAGGGAAGTTTAATGCTTACGAGCATGCGTCAAATTGTTTCCGAGCATGCGTTAAATTAAGAACAGGTTCTCAATCCAAAGTCCGTTGGAAATTCGGACAGAAAAAGACTGATGGGCATACACACGGTCGGAAAATCCGATGAAAAGCTCCCATCGGACTGTTTCCATCGGAAATTCCGACCATGTGTACGCGGCATAAGTCATATATTATTATGCTATATGTTATAAGATAATAATTTATTATTTATCTATTTACTGTAAAATTACTGGTTGGAATTGGAAGTTCTAACTTCAAACTTCAGTAATGTGTCTGTTAAGCCACTTGCTTGAGTACAGATTTTGAAAATATAGTAAATTACCTTAAAAACAATATATAATAATTATTTGGTAATTATGGTAATTAACTCCGTGCCACCCAGGCCAATTCTGACACTTCTCTCCTACATGTAAAAATCATAATTTTTTTTGCTAGAAAATTGCTTAGAACCCCCAAACATTATATATATATATACATATATATATATATATATATATATATATATATATATATATATATATATATATTGTTTTTAGCAGACATTGTTTCAACTTTTTACGCCACACGGTATTTGCATAGCAATGTTTTTAAACATGTTTTTTTGGGGGGAAAGAAAACAGTTTCATGAATAAAAAAAACAACACTAACGTTAGCCAGATTTTTTTGTATAATGTGAAAGATGATGTTACGCCGAGTAAATAGATATCTAACATGTCACACTTTAAAATTGCGTCCACTTGTGGAATGGAGCCAAACTTCAGTACTTATAAATCTCCATAGGAGACACTTTAAATTTTTGTACAGATTACATGTTTAGAGTTACAGAGGAGGTCTAGTGCTAGAATTATTCCTCTCACACTAATGTTTGTGGCGTATGTAACCTGTGTGTATCTGGCTCGGATACTAACCAGTGCCTCACCAGCCACTGACCTCCCTGCACATCCCTGGTTCAGATGGCTTCTTTATTTTATTTTATCTCAAATATTAAAGATCTGTAAGCATATGCTGTCCTAACACAATAGTTATATAAGCGGTGGTAATATCAGAAACGGGTATTGGTTCAGTTGAAGAATTTGTCATTTTTACAGACAGACATAACACGACAAACACTGCTAATAACTGATATATTGCTTGATGTACTAAATAAGCTTTAAGTGAACATGTGGCCAGGCTATAGACATTCAAATATATATATTTATATTCGTATTGTTAACAAGTAAAACAAGTCCTCTGTGACTTGTGTAGCTGCGGGCACTGGAAAGTAATTCCTCCTCAAAATTAAGTACAGTAGACTATAAAGTCATTCAAGCCATTTTCTAAACGGCTCCACTCACCCTACTCTTCCAACAATATCTCCTCTTTTTTACATGGAGAGTTTGAGGTCAACAACTTCAGTGCTTTTTCTGTGAACCTTGAGTTTGATGTGATGTATGGTGCCTGCAGCTATAGAGTTAAGCGAGAGCTTGTTTTAAAGCTCATTTCTTTCAGTAAAGGACAGAAGCTTATATTAATCAAGACAATGGTTTATTTGCTGCCACTCCGAATGCCCTCGCCTAGAATGGCACAATGAAAACACAGCCATAAAATGGAGAGGAAAACCGTGCAATTCACACTAGTTACAGATCCAGGTCAAAGCCATGACTGCCCCTTGGTGGGAATGACATTGCAGGTATATCAAGGGGGCAACGTAATCTGTTTGTACTCATCCAAAGATTTATAATGAAGCCAGCATGCCCATGTTTTAGTAAAGGACGGCATTCAATCTTGAGCTGTTTAAATACATTTTTTCATCTTCCCGATATTTATTCATGTGACTAAGCCATTCCTTCAAGCTAGACGGGTGGGTATCCAGCCAATATGTTAGGACATAACCCAGCTTCATTAATCATATGCAATGGCAAGGACTTGTGAGATTTTGTTCTTGATTCACTAAAGATTAAAATTAAGACATTCATCAAAATGAAGACCCTTTTTTGTGTTTTTGTATGGGAAAAAATGAATTTCTATATACAATTGAAGTGCTTATTGGCCTAAAAATAATGCTAAGAAGCAGTATCCTATGCTATCATTGAGGTGCTGATAACCTTGGGGTACTGATAACATTGGAAGTCTATTTCTTAAATCTGAAGCCTAATACACACCATGAGTTTTTGGAGCTAATGCACTAACAATCTGATGTTAGTACAGCGATTTCCCCTGCTGAGCTGTTGTGTTCTGACAGGGGGGGCTTAAAGTGTAGGTAAACCCTAATAACGAACATATGTCCCATTTGTTTTTATTTGATTTGCTAAACATACCGCTATAAAAATGTTTTGTTATATCTGTTGTAAAAATACCTGTTGTTTTTGCCAGAAATCTTGTGAGCTGATACATTTCTGAACCTTCTGTGCTCTTTGGGCAGGCTGACACTACTCGTTCAGGAATTCAGAGTCATGTTAAAGAAGGAAGGTTGAAGCATAGTCAATTTACCCCCCACCCCCTTCTTTTTTCTTTTTCTTTTTTTTTTTTTAACCTTGCTTTAAAGGAGAAGTCCAGCCTGAGCTCATTTGGCTGGGCTTCTCCTATGGGTCACAGGAGTGCAATTTGTTTTGCACTCCTGTGACCCATTTTCAGTGGAGAGAGGTCTGAAGTCCGCTCTCTACTGACGTCACTGGAATTAGTCCAGGCACCGCATCATCCCGACTTAGGAAGTCTGGATCTGCCAGGTGCCTGGACTGATGGTTGCCTCAGCCTTTCAGCGAGCCGATGAGATGCCCGCTCCCCACCCCTCCACAGCTCAGCTCTCCAGTGAGCATGGAGGAACAGAGCAGGAGAGCTGCTGACTGACAGGCAGCAGCTCTCCACTCGTGGAGGTGATGTTCGGTGGCTCAGTTCTCTGTGAAGAGGCAGTGGGGGAGATGCAGCATTGATCTGATGCTGCATCCACCAAGGTAAGTATGAATTTGCAAAAAAAATTCAAAATCCCCATGCTTCTCTTTTAAAGGGAACATTTTAAGAAGGAAACCTGTAGGCTGTCATTGCAGCAGAGCCAAAATATAACAAGCGTTTTGAAAAGGTTTCCTGCAATGATGGCAGCTCCTGTTTTAGCGCATTATCTTTTATTAGTATGTTTCTCTCACTTTAAGTTGTATAATATGCAATATATTTTCACAGGAATCATAAAAAGTATGCAATCTAACATGTAGCTGGATAAATCAGACCCAGTGTAGCTGAATGATGGCACTTTTTTTTTTCCCTTGAAGCGCATAGGATGTCCTTCAGGTTAATACAATGATAAGACCACTGCTAAGTTTATTGGCATATGCCTCAGAGCATACTCTTATATAAAACGATATGCCTAAAGCTACGAATGCCCTTTTCCTCTGCTATACCTGTTGCTTGTCTGAGAGCATTTAGTATTTATAGTATTGTGAATATTTAATGTGCTTCTCACCCAATCTGTTGTACTAAAAATAACTTAACAAAATGTCATAATAAAATGTGCTGTTTTCCTTGGTTCCCATTTAATTCAAGACTAAAGGAGTTATAATCCTACATTAAAAGTGGTGTTATAACTATACTTGACAGCTGAGGCAAATTACATTTTTCACATGCATGGTAAAATCCACATTTCTTGCTAGAAATTACTTGGAATCCCCAAATATTTGATATTTTCTGAAAGCAGAGGCCCTGGGGAATAAATTGTGGGTGCTGTCTTTTGTCGCACACATTTGAGAAGCTAATTTTCAGGAAAAAATATACTTAACTGCATTTTAGTGCACTCAAACACAATTTAATATCCAATTTTTTTATAAAAATTTCTTAGGCTGGCTTCACACTGGGGCGGTGCGGGGCGGCGACGGTAAAGCAGCGCTATATTTAGCGCTGCTTTACCATCGTTTTACCCGCGGTATGCGGCCGCTAGCGGGGTGGTTTTAACCCCCGCTAGCGGCCGCAAAAGGGTTAAAAACCTCCGCAAAGCGCCGCTGCAGCGGCGGTTTGCGGGCGGTATCCCCGCGGTTTCCCATTGATTTCAATGGGAAGGAGCGGTATAGGAGCGGTGAACACACCGCTCCTTCACCGCTCCAAAGATGCTGCTAGCAGGACTTTTGTTGCGGTCCTGCTAGCGCACCGCTCCAGTGTGAAAGCCCGCCGGCTTTCACACTGGAGTGAATGGGGCCGGTTTTTTCAGGCAGTATACAGGCGCTATTTTTAGCGCCGTACCGCCTGAAAACCGCCCCAGTGTGAAAGGGGCCTTAAAGATTATATTGCATCAAGTTAAAGGATATCAAATACAGTGCCTTGAAAAAGTATCCATACCCTATGAAATATTCCACATTTTGTCATGTTACAACCAAAAATTTTATTTTTTACTTTCTTTTTTTCAAAGATTTTATGTAATAGACCAACACAAAGTGGCACTTAATTGTGAAGTGAAAGGAAAATGATAAATGTTTTTCAAATTTCTTTACAAATAAATATCTGAAAAGAGTGGCGTGCATTTGCATTCAGCCCCCTTTACTCTGATACCCCTAACAAAAGTCTAGTGGAACCAATGGCCTTCAGAAGTCACCTAATTTGTAAATGGAGCTCTCTCCAGCGAGGGGAAAGCTGTTATAGGGGATAGTAGTTATTGTTTAGTCAAGGACAGGGCCTGGCCCTATAATCAGATAACCAATATTGCCAGTGGCTATAGAATTTCCCCAGGGTCATCTGTGCTTTTGCAAAGAGATATTCCATTATTAAGTGTGCATTCAGGATATCAATGACATTACTGAAAAAGGTGCACAGGGTTGTTTCCAGCGACGGGCAATAGCTAAGCGGCCGCTATGAGTATATGCGTAATAGGGTGGAATTTTGGTGGCCAGTCTGAGAGGCCTAGACCGTAGAGAGCCGCCTGCGGGGTCACGACAAAAGACAGGTTAGTAACCTCTCAGATGAGGGTGGAGATGTCCGTCCAAAAGGTATCCATGGACGGACATTCCCGCCAAACATGAAAGATATGACCATCCATGTCACAGTTCCTCCAACATTTGCTGGAATGAGAAGGGAAAATTCGAGCCAATTTCATGGGGGTGTAGTACTATTTGTAAAGAATTTTCCATCTGTGTGTAATTTAATCTCAGTATGAACACAGCTGTTCTGTGAAGCCTTCGGAGGTTTGTTAGAGAACCTTAGTGAACAAACAGCATCATGAAGGCCAAGGAAGACACCAGACAGGTCAGGGATAAAGTTGTGGAGAAGTTTAAAACAGGGTTAGGTTATAAAAAAATATCCCAAGCTTGGAAGATGTCACAGAGCACTGTTCAATCCATTATCTAAAATGGAAAGAATATGGCACAACTGCAAACCTACCAAGACATGGCCGTCCACCTAAACTGACAGGCCGGGCAAGGAGAGCATTAATCAGTGAAGCAGCCAAGAGGCCCATGGTAACTCTGGATGAGCTGCAAAGATCCACAGCTCAGTTGGACAAATCTGTCCACAGGACAACTATTAAGCCCCATACACACGGTCGGACTTTTTCATCAATTTGGTCCGATCGGACAAGGTTGTTGAAAAATCAGACCGTGTGTATGCACCATCGGACAGTGTTCGTCGGTTTGTCCGTCGGACAAAGTCTTATCTCCTGCTGGAAAGATTTGCCGTCAACCCGGTCCGATCACACCAAATCCGAGCGTGTGTACGCTTGTCCGACGGACAAAGTGCTACGCATGCTCAGAAGAAATTCTGTGACGGAAGCGCTCGGTCAGGTAAAACTACCTTTCCTAATCGACACAGCACATTCGTCACGCTGCAATGTTAAAATGTCTTTAATGCAGCGCATTCTCTTTTTCTTTACAATGCAACAAGAATGACATCTTTTAGCTGCTCCTATTCACCCGCACTTCTCACAAACTTACTTCTTTATTACTTTGCACCATTTATACACTACATGTTTATTTTTACTCAGAACGGAAAAGAATCTTTGTTATTTTTTTACCATGATTTGTCTTTTTTTTTTTTTTTTGGGGGAATACATATTTGAATGTTTTTTTTTTTTTTTTTTTTGGAGGGGGGTTGTGTGTCTCAAATTACCAAAAACACATTATTTACATTTGTATTTCTTGCTTACATTTACTAGGAGTTTGTTTGTTGTTGGTGCCCCTTGTTAATTCTACTTTAGGATTAGTGAAATGTACCTGCTTACTCAAAGAAAAACTGTCATTGTAGCAAAGTAAAACACAATAGTCAATGATTATTTCAAATCAAAAAAACCTTTATTTAGGTCACACCAACAAACCAAAGAGGAACGCAGCCATGGTGAAACTTGGGGAATTTGCAAAGCCTTGGCCCCCCACGGCAACCATCATTGTTCAAGCGTAGAAAATTGGGGGCCTGAGGAGTACGTATATTAAGGGGAGTGCAATCTGGTCGTGAAGTCCAAAGTATCCGGAACTGCAGCAGATGCCATCTAGGTCCCCAGGCTCTGGTACTACGAGAGGCTCCATCTTCTCTCAGACCAGACTGATTCCAGGTCGTCACTCTCAGGTCTTCCTTCCACGCTTCCTTCCACGCTGTGGCTGTCGTGCTGGTGGGGTGGCAGAAGGAGGAGGAGGAGGAGGAGGAGGTGGAGCATGGTAGCTATGGCAAACATGTGTGACTGGGGTCATCTCCCCAGCCCTACCCTTATTTAGGACATGGAGGATGAGCCCCTCACACATGTTGCGTTGCCTCACCTCCATACCCATCATTTTTGTGACAACCACCGAGCCAAAGGTCTCCTCGTCGGCGGGTGTGGCATGTAGGGAGTCTGAAGCCTCTCTTATCATCCGGAGCGCTGACTGTGCCGCATAACCCCCCCTTCTCGCCCTTTTGTACGGAGGGCGGAGGGGAGGGGTTTGGGTGTCAGTCAGGCTCCGAGGCCTAGCCCCCTCTTGGCTGCCACTACCCAGCTGGTGGCTGCCACTAACCCCTGCCTCCTCCTGACTGCCACCTTCCACAGCCACCTCCTGACTGCCACCTTCCACAGCCACCTCCTGGCTGAGGTCTTCCTGTGTAGGAAAAAGGGACATAGTTTCAGTTATTTGTTCATCAAACACACACAATTCTCATCTAGTGACTGGTGCAAAATGTTTACAAATAGAAAACCATACAATTCTCAGCCCAGCAGTTTAGATTCTGGCCCCAAATGTCTCCCACACCACTGTCTGTTGATATGTCAAACACGTTAGGAACTAAGCAATTGGCGATCCTGAATTAAGTGAACATCATTCATTATTCCCCTAAATGGTAGCAAAACTACTATACCTGGAACAAGCTGGGCTCCTCCACCTCTTCCAGACTGGAAGGCCCAGGTTGCTCCTCGGAAGCCTCATCAGGGGTGGGCTGTGCGCAAGGAAGCGTGGAAGGAGGAGTTGAGGTTGGCTCCGTGACATCAGCCTGGTCCTTCAGAAAATGGAGACTCTGATAGTACCAGAGCTTGGGGACATAGACCTCATCTGCTGAAGTTGCAGTTTCCTCAGACTTCACGACCTTCTTCCTCTCCCTGATATACGCACTCCTCAGGCTGCCAATTTTCTTTCTAATATCATCAACAGTTGCCGTGGGGAACCTTGGCTTGACAAATTCCACAAGTTCCTCCAGGGCTGCGTGCCTCTTTGGTTTGTTGGTGTAATGTGGGTGTATACCCTGCCACAATATGGGAAAATCCCTGTATTTGGCAATGAAGAGGGGGAGAAAACTCATGTCGTTGAATCCCTTCATATCAATCTCTGCAAGACACAACAACACACAAAACCCTCAAAATTATGTCAGGCTAAACTCTCCTAATCTTCTCCATAAAGAAGCCTCAAGTTCAAATCAGTCTAGGCTAGTTATGTACCAACGTTAAATTGTACCTTCGTTTGTAGCGATCGTCTCGTGTGAGTTTTCTCTCCCCTCGTCTCCCAGATCGTGGCTACGACACAGGCGTGTGACGTTTTATATACACTGCGCATGCTTCAAACTCCGCCCGCCCCTGACGATCTTTCTCGTCTATTCCCCACCCCTTCTCTTTACGGCGTAGTGGGGAGAGCACATGGCGGGGACACAGCAGGTGCGCCACAAATATCCCACCAACGAGGAGGAGGACGAGGAAAGTCCGGAGGCAGAAACGTCCCGATCCCGGAACCTGAAATTCAAGGCCTCCAATATGTCATTTGGAGAAATGTTGGAGATGGTGGACATATTAAAGAGGAGCGACTATGATGGGAAGTATGGGCCTTACCTCAACCCCAATGTCCGCAAGGCCAAGATCATGTCTAAAGTTGTGAGAAGGCTGTACAATAATTTTGGGGTACAACGATCCAAGGAGCAACTCAGGAAACGCTGGTCAGACCTGAAACTGAGGGAGGCCGATCAGTACAGAAAGATCAAGAGAATTCTTCAAAAAAGTAAGTAGTTGTGTTTTGTGTTTGATTTCTTGCTTGCATACTGCTCCATTGTGTTTTGATTT
>CM053027.1:281555287-281678943 GCA_028564925.1 Lithobates sylvaticus | reverse complement strand
GAAGATGTGCCCTAGAAAAGGCAGAGGGAAAAACACTAGTCACCATTAGTTTTATGTGTCTCTGTAGATGACCTTTCCCCCATTACTGACTTATCGTGCCTTATTCTGCACAGTCTTTGTGTGGATGTGGCCATCTTGGTAGAGGCAGGGTTTTGCTTCAGCATGTCAGAGCCTCCAGCAAGGAGAACAGTGAGCAGCACAGTAGTGACATCACCAAAATCTGAATTTTTTTGAGACTAAGGCTGGCCATAGATGGGTCAACAAAAATGAACAGATTCCACCAACCACACAAGCAAGGTGGATGGAGGAATGTTTTAAGACACCCCCTCTGTTGGATTTATCAATGTGTTTGCCCTAGTTTCCCAGAGAATTATTAGTATACTTTGTAATACATATGACATATCTTAAATTTTCAGATACATCTTCCAAATTATGAAAAAAATAACAGCTTTATAATAGCTTTAATGCCTCCCCCCCATCCCCTTAAAGGGCATATATTGCCACACAAATGTATTTACATCCCTGATATACCCTGTTAAACTATATTTATAGCTGAATAAGCTTGTAAGAAGTTTCTAGTTTTAGCAGTATTAGACAATAAGGTGGATAAGGTTATGGTTCCCTTTCCCCTTTTTCTCATTGCATTTCAACAGATAGTCATTTAATGTCTTTCAGGCAAGGTAGACAAAGGATCTAAACCCACTGCTCCGAAAAGGCAGAGCACATATCATCACACCATAGCACATGATACATGGAAAAGCTATGAAAAGGGATGTTTGTCTTTTATGGCACGTTCCATATACATGTAAGGGATACTTTTTTAACCACTTGAAGATGATGAGCGACGTGTTAAATCTCATTCATTACCAGACCATTTTTCAGTTTTCTGTGCTGTTATACACTGGCTGACAATTATTTGGTCATGCAAAACTGCACCCAAGTAAATTTTATATATTTGTTTAGACAGACGAAGCTTTCCTTTTGTGATATTTTTAAATAAAATACTGAGATTTTTTTTACTACTGTATGTAACTTGTGATTGGGTCCGATCTGGCATCCTGACAGGTCCTTGCAATGTGCAGGGCCGACATGGGACAGCATAAGGGGAATGCAGTTAGTGTGTTCACAGGTGGCTATTGGCTGGAGCCAGGGCAGCAACAGCAGCTGATTGGTGGTGTTTCGGCGGGAGCAGAGTTCCGCAGGACAGAGGTGATAAAAGAGGCCGTCCGGCCGCTAGAAGGACACAGTACCTCAGGACCGGGACTCCCACAGGACCGTCGGACTTGCAGCGCGCACCTGAGGGCAGAGAGAGCCTGTTACGCCGCCTCATTGAGAAGGCGGAGGGCGCCGGTGGTGAGGAGTGGCTTCGTCTATGCCTGGGGGCCGGTCAGTCAGAGGCTCCGCCTGGCCCTTCTGCTCTATCTCTGACAGAGAAAATGGAGGAGACCGCTGAGCACATGCGCAGTCCGCGCCGCCGGCCAAAGAGAGGGAAGAAGAGACTTCAGTCCCCAGCTTCTCCTAAGCTAGGTAAGGAGAGAGCCCGCAGCATTCCAGCAGCAGTGACATCCCCAAGCCAGGAGAGGACATCACAGCCAGCAGCTGCCAGCAGTGTGCATGACAGGAGTTCACCTAGTGGTGAGACATGTTCTCTATCTGTACCTGAGTTGAATGCTTTTCTATTGTCATTATCTAACATTGTTAATGACCTTAAAGGAGCGCATACTGTTGGCGCTAATGTAAATAGATATGAAGGGGCACAGTATTCTGGTGCTTTGCATGATGCTAATAATAATTTTAAATTAAATGAGGGGGCACAGTATTCTGGTGCTATACATGATATCCAATCTAATTATAATTCAGGGGCACAGCTTGCTGGTGCGTTATTACACTCTGGTGCATGTGGTGGTTTAAAAGAAACTGAGGTGGCACAGTGTTCTGGTGCTTTTCAAGATAATTCTGGTATCCCTGCTATTAACAGGGAAGCACGGTTGCATAGTGTTTTTCCAATTAGTGACAATATGACACAGCAAAATATGGATGATGTCAGTCATGTCTGGCGCAATGTGTCTGAATTACCAGTTAATGCAAACGTCGCGGACAGCAGTTTTAGGAAGCAGGTGCTTAAGCCTGTTCTTTCTCCCCGCACGGTGGTAGAATCCTCCTTTAAGCTACCCATGCCATGTGACATTTCACCACTGGGTTTCCACCTATCGGACTCAGTTAAAGAAAAAATTTGGAAAGGAGAGTTTATTGATTTGCTGTCATTGCTGCCTTCTTCCAAAGAATTTGTGGTTAAAGTGAATAAGAGATTAGAGGAGAGGGCTGATGATGATAAACGAAAATCTATCCCTAGGACTTTTCAAAATTGGCTGCAGGCCTTTTGCATATATGCAGCCGTACTGGGTGAACATTTCCCAGAGAAATGTTCAGGTTTATTCCAGCATGTGGACATCATTGCTGAAGCTTTTCGCCACTTTGGCGGCACGGCATGGTTCACGTATGATGAGAATTTCAGACAGAAATTGGCAGTCCACCCGACATTACAATGGGGTTGTAAGGATGTTGGTCTCTGGCTGAACCTCATGCTGCCGCAAAAGCCTCAGTTTGTGGCTCGGCCAGTTAATCCTCAGCAAGCCTTTCGCAAGGGCTTCTGCTTCGCCTTCAATGAAGGACAATGTAAATTCTTTTCCAACTGCAGATATAGGCACGAATGCTCTTACTGCAACGGTAATCACCCCGCAAGCAGGTGTTTTCGCAAAACCACAGCATTATCGGCCGCCCCATTGCCCCGTGATTCGGTCGGGAAAAGCCATGACCCCGGTGAGCTTGCCAAAAATGCGGCCTTGGCTAGACCAATACCCAGACCGCACAATGGCCCGGTTACTAATTGATGGCTTTGAGGAAGGGTTCTTGGTTCCGGGTTTTTCTGGGTCTGGATGTGTTGTGGTTAAAAACTTGCTTTCAGCCAGAATGCATCCGGATATTGTACAAGAGAAAATTGATAAGGAAGTGTCGGAGGGTAGGGTGGCGGGGCCTTTTGACTATCCACCCTTTTCAAATTTCCGAGTTTCTCCCTTGGGTATTGTACCCAAGAAGGAACTAGGCAGCTTTAGGCTTATCCATCATTTGTCCTATCCACCAGATTCTTCGCTTAATGACGAAGTGTCTGATGTGATGGCCCCGGTTTCTTTTGACGAAGCATTGGTAGTATTGAGACGTTTCGGGCAAGGGGCTTTGTTGTCAAAAGCAGATATTAAGTCAGCCTTTCGCTTGCTCCCAGTGCATCCTCAAGGCTTTAATTCCCTGGGTTTGCATTTTCAAGGTAAATTCTATTTTGACAAATGCCTGCCCATGGGGTTTTCCCTATCATGTTTTTATTTTGAGGCCTTTTCAAAGTTTTTGCATTGGGTGCTGTCCCAGTGTTTTCCGGAAGGAGGTTCTTTGCATTATTTAGACGATTTCTTATTCATTGGCCCCGCTGACTCCCATGTTTGCCTTAGTTCTTTGAATACATTTTTGACGATCTGTGAGTGATTTGGGGTGCCTATTGCTAATGAGAAAACGGTTCTGCCTTCGCCAATAATAGAATTTTTAGGTATTACCATTGATTCGTCATCAATGGAATTCAGATTGCCGGAAGAGAAATTGCACCGGATGCGTTACATGATTTCCCTCTTTATAACCAAACGGAAGGTTTGGTTGAAGGAGGTACAGTGCTTGTTGGGTTTATTCGCTTTTGCAGCCAGGGTTATCCCTATAGCTCGAGTTTTCTCTAGAAGCTTTGCTTTGGCTACCAAAGGCTTGAAGAACCCATACGCACATGTGCGCATTTCGGCTAGAATTAAGGAAGATCTAAGAATTTGGGATACTTTCCTTGTCCATTTTAATGGTTCTTCGGTATGGCAACATGATTTTACAGATAGTTTACAACTAAACTTCTTTACGGATGCCGCAGGTGCATCCGGCTTTGGGGCCTTTCTGGATGGCCGTTGGTGTGCTGCTGAATGGCACCCCAGCTGGCTTCATCAAGATATTCTGCACAATATAGTGCTGCTTGAATTATTCCCAGTGGTAGTTTCGATTGTTATATGGAAAGAACAGTTTATTAATCGCAGGGTGATAGTGCATACTGACAACAAAGGTGTCCTCTTTGCTATTAATATGCTCTCATCCAAGTCTGAAGTTGTCCTCAAACTACTGCGCTTCTTAGTCTTACATTGTTTACGTTGCAATATTTGGTTAAGAGCTCGCCATATAGCTGGTTTGGAGAATAACATAGCTGACGCTTTGTCTCGCCTGCAGTTCGAGAGATTTCGGATTTTGGCTCCATTGGCGGATCTACACGGCACTCCTTGCCCAGACTTCCCCTGGGGCTTAATATGGGACTGATATCAACTTACCTCCGTAATTCTGTCGCACAGAAGACTTGGCGCGAATACGAATTCGCCTGGGCCAAGTGGTGCTCCTTTTGTGCTAGGGTAAATATTGACATGCTTGAGGTGAATGCTTTTGTTTCATTAGCATTTGTATCTTTTTTGATTGAATCACAATTACGTCCTGCTTCGGTCAGTAAAGTTTTGGCAGGGGTATCATTTTTTCTAAAATTTGCAGGACGTCCAGCTCTGAATTCCTTTTTTCAAGTTTGTCAGATACTTAAAGGTTTTCGTAAGTCTGTCCCCGCTAAGGATGACAGGCGTCCCATTTCGGTGGACTTATTGATCAAGCTGCTGGTGGTTTTGGAGACCGTTTGCAGCTCCACGTTCGAAACGCTCTTATTTAGAGCAGTTTTTTCGGTCATATTTTTTGGCGCCTTAAGGATTGGAGAAGTGGTGTCTCCAAACAGGACGGCTTCTTCTTTCCTTTTGTTTGGCCATGTAGTTTTAGAACAGGATTGTTTACGTTTGTTTATATGTAGATCTAAGACTTTTGGGCTTGGCAACGGGCAATGGGTGGTTTTGTCCAGGTCCCCTAACCCAAAGATTTGCCCGTTGTCTAATGTTAAGAATTTCTTGTCTATTCGTCCCTTTTGTGAAGGTTCCTTTTTTATATACCAGGACCAGACCCCATTAACCAGATATCAATTTTCGGCTGTTCTCTCAGCCTGCCTGAAAAGTCTTAACCTATCTGGTTTTAAATTTTCTTCGCACTCATTCCGTATCGGGGCAGCCACAACTGCTAATCTACTGGGGTTTGATCCGGAAGGCCAAAAGAGGGTTGGTAGATGGGCTAGTAACAGATATAAAATTTATGTCCGTCCTGAATTACTTATCTGATAATTTTTGTTTCAGATCCAGCTAAATATACAGTTTGGATTGTAGGCCACTCCTATATCTACTGGGCTGGTAAGCAGGCTGCATCTAGGAGTTATTCTAGTAATTTGGGTTTGGACTTTAAGGAATTTTCTGTTTTATGGTCAGGTGTCCGGGGCCTTCGCTGGCGAGATTTGAGAAGTCATTTAGCTTATTTGGCATCTATTTGGCCGTCTCCTGATATTTTGGTCTTCCACTTGGGTGCCAACGATATCGGTAAGGTTCCTACCTGGGACCTCCTCTGTGAGATAAAACAGGATTTCTATGATATTAAATTATCATTTCCAAATGCTATTCTGGCATTCTCGGAGATGGTCCCCCGTCTTCTTTGGTCTCCCAGTGGAAGCCTATTTTATCTTGATAAGGTTAGGAGACGGCTAAATAGAACAATCCATAATTTTATAATTTCTTTGGGCGGTTTATCTTTCCGCCATATGGAGCTGGAAGGTTTCCTTCCGGGCTTGTTTAGAAAAGATCTGGTTCACCTGTCAGTGATTGGTGTTGATATATTTAATATGGGTCTGCAAAATTTGATTGAGGGTGCTATGGTGTTGGGGGGACCTCAGTCAGTAGATACTCTACTGCCCTTGGTCTGTGGGGATTAGTCGTCCAGCATCGGCTGGATGGACAAAATATAAATAAATTGTGATGATTGTGTTATAGCCAAGATGGCTTCATTTATTTTAATTTATAAATATTTATGAGGATTACCCCTTTAAACAACACCAGGGCCAAATATTATTTACCAAGGAATTCAATAAAAAATGTTAAAAGATAAAGAAGTTGTAAGTGTATTATTTGTTCATGTTAATGACTCCTTAGTGCGGGCCCATGACAGGTCCTTGCAATGTGCAGGGCCGACATGGGACAGCATAAGGGGAATGCAGTTAGTGTGTTCACAGGTGGCTATTGGCTGGAGCCAGGGCAGCAACAGCAGCTGATTGGTGGTGTTTCGGCGGGAGCAGAGTTCCGCAGGACAGAGGTGATAAAAGAGGCCGTCCGGCCGCTAGAAGGACACAGTACCTCAGGACCGGGACTCCCACCCCCCCTTCCCCCTTTTTTTTTTTTTTTTTAATATAATAGTCAGGGTGTTGTTTATTGGGGATTAGTCGTCCAGCATCGGCTGGATGGACAAAATATAAATAAATTGTGATGATTGTGTTATAGCCAAGATGGCTTCATTTATTTTAATTTATAAATATTTATGAGGATTACCCCTTTAAACAACACCAGGGCCAAATATTATTTACCAAGGAATTCAATAAAAAATGTTAAAAGATAAAGAAGTTGTAAGTGTATTATTTGTTCATGTTAATGACTCCTTAGTGCGGGCCCATGAAAACAAAAAATAAAAAATACCATACAATCCCATATACCCAATCCTATACCCACAGTTGATCCAGAGGAATAGTGACTCCCCCCCCCCAAAAAATAAAAAATACCATACCCCCCCCCCCCACCCCCCCCCCAGAAATGCAGGATCCAATTTGCCACAGCAGGGGAAAAATTCCATCATGATCCCAGGGAGACAATAGTATTTTCCCTGGATCAACTTTACCTATAAATGTTAGTACCCAGTTATATTATGTACATTTAGGAAAGTATCCAGGCCTTTCTTAAAGCAATCTATGGAGCTGGCAAGAACCACCTCTGGAGGGAGTCTACTCCACATTTTCACAGCTCTTACTGTGAGGAAACCTTTCCGGATTTGGAGATTAAATCTCTTTTCCTCTAGACGTAAAGTGTGCCCCCTTGTCCTCAGTGTTGACCGTAAAGTGAATAACTCAACACCAAGTTCACTTTATGGACCCCTTATATATTTATACAGTATCTCACAAAAGTGAGTACACCCTCACATTTTTGTAAATATTTTATTATATCTTTTCATGTGACAACACTGAAGAAATTACACGTTGCTACAATGTAAAGTAGTGAGTGTACAGCTTGTGTAAATTTGCTGTCCCCTCAAAATAACTCAACACAGCCATTAATGTCTAAACCGCTGGCAACAAAAGTGAGTACACCCCTAAGTGAAAATATCCAAATTGGGCCCAAAGTGTCAATATTTTGTGTAGCCACCATTATTTTCCAGCACTGCCTTAACTCTTTTGTGCATGGAGTTCAACAGAGCTTCACAGGTTGCCACTGGAGTCCTCTTCCACTCCTCCATGACGACATCACAAAGCTGGTAAATGTTATAGACCTTGCCCTCCCCCACCTTCCATTTGAGGATGCCCCACAGATGCTCAATAAGGTTTAGATCTGGAGACATGCTTGGCCAGTCCATCACCTTTACCCTCAGCGTCTTTAGCAAGGCAGTGGTCATCTTGGAAGTGTGTTTGGGGTCGCACACTAGAGCTGCGTGATTAACTGTTAAAAAATTGATCCAACCCCCCTCACGATCTTAATCCACCATTTCCACGATGATATGTAACAAGTGCAGAGCCATTCTCTGCTCAGAGCTGTCAAAAAAAAAGCTGGCAAGTGTTTATCAACATTCCTCAGCGCTAAGCTAACTATAAACAATGTAACGTTAGGTTCTTTTAGATCAAAGGAATGAACTTCTGTCTGTAAATGAGGTCAGTTTATTTTCCGACGGATTTTGTCCGAAACTGGTGTTGCCCACACACGGTTGGACAAAGTTGTCAAAAAATCCGATCATTCCGAACGAGGTGACGTACAACACGTACGAAGGGACTACGTAGAGGCCAGTAGCCAATAGCTTTTGTCTCCAAATTTCTTCTGAGCATGCGTGGCACTTTGTCCATCGGACTAGGCTACACACGATCGGAATTGGCGCGATCGGACCATGTTGTTGGAAAATTTGAGATCCGGCTCTCAAACTTTGTGCGTCGGAAATTCCGATGGAAAAAGTCAGATGGAGCCCACACATTTTCCGACAACATGATCTTATCGAACATTTTCTGTCAGAAAATCCGAACGTGTGTACAGGGCATAAGCCTTTTTCTGACATTTGTTGCTTACAAGTTAAAATTAGTATTTTTTGCTCCAAAATTACTTAGAACCCCCAAATATTATATATATATTTTTTTAGCAGAGACCCTAGAGAATAAAATGGCAATCGTTGCAATATTTTATGTCACACTGTATTTGCGCAGCGGTGTTTCAAACGCAATTTTTGGGGAAAAAATACACTTCAATGAATCTTAAAAAAAAAAAAAAAAAAAAAAAAACAGTAAAGTTATCCCAATTTTTTTCTATGACAAGAAAGATGATGTTACGCCACGAGAATCATGATCTTCATTCTAAGCAAAAAAAATTGTGATTCTCATTTTAGCCAGAATCGTGCAGCTCTAGTGTATACCTATGGCAGGATAAGACAGATGAGAGGTTAATATACAGGTCAAATCAGGGACAGGACGAGGCTGACATACCCTGTAGAGGGGTGATGACAGTAGAGGGGTGTATGTCAGTGTTTCTGGAAGTGGTTACACTTTTCTTATTTTTTATTGTGTGCTGGCTGCAGTCAGGAACTTCCTTTTCATCTAACACAGATCTGTAAAACTGAAAGCTCATATCCGTCAGCCGGGCTGTGTATGTGTAAAAGCAGCCATGATAGACACAGGGCTGCTGGCTATGTATGTCATTTTTATTAATGGCAGTACTGGTGTTCAGAGTGACCCCTGCTGCCAGAACCAGAGCTGTCACTCACAATCCTGTCTCTTTTCTAGCAGCGTTGTCAGACAGGGGAAACACGTCCGACCATGCTGCTTAAAAACTAAGGGACAGATTTGAACAGGATGAGGTGCTATATGCACTTGGTCCCTTAGGGAGTTAAACACCAATAGCATGCATAATAATAGCTCTTTTTTAGTACCGATGCCATCCATACTTTGCTAAGAACTTTGTATAAGCATCCGATATGATGCTTTGTGGAAACACAGACAGTTTTTCATTTGGATGCCTTGGTAAATACCATCTGTGGGGTCCTGTGACAATAATGATCTGTTTGCAGATGTCTAAGAAATGAACAGACATTTCATGAAGAAATAAAAAATCCTGTAGGAAGTGTAAGGGATCAAGTTCTCTTAATACTGACTTGGCCTAATATCAATGTCAAGTGAAGGCAATGATCTGTATTTATCAGAAACATGCACACCCAGCAAAGCTCTTTCTGTCAGCATGCGCTCTGAATTTGTGGCTTAATGGACTGTGTTGTGTTTTCTGTGTCTTCAAGTAACAGCTGTAAAAGATCTGTATTTCAAACGCAATCTCATTGGTAACCTGACAAGTACAAGGCAGATGACAGATCTTGTGACTGTGCTGCTTAAAACCCACAGCAGGACAGCTTTTGGTATTAATGCTTATTAATTAGACAACAATCATAACTAGGGTGTTTTTTAGTTTTCTTTAACGCTGAGCTTCCAAAATTTCAGTTTGCTTTTTTTTTGATTTGCTGATTCCATCCTTAACAAAATATAGAAAATTTTATAAAATTCCATATGATTTTTAAAGAATAATTGCAGGCAAGGCTATATTATACATAGTTACATTGTTCCAGCTTGGACCAATGAAACTGTGTATATATCATACCTGGCCAATGCCCCTGGAAGCTGGAAATCACTGAAAATTACAAATCTGGCACGCTATGGTCCATGAGGTTACGAAGTGTCAGACACGACTAAACTACTGAGCAGCAACAACAACTGCACCCCCTTAAGCTACAAAGGCAGCGGATGGGGGTACCCAAACGCAGTGGGCAGTAGCACCTACCCAGCGCTACTCACTCACCATTTGCGGTGCAGATTTTTAAGTGTTAAAACAGGCTTCGAGGAGGCAACATTAATGCTTCCCCACCACCTGTCAAAAGAAATGAGGGGGGGATTTGGGACTTTGAATGAAGCACAATGAAGTGCCTCCATCCATGGTTCAATTTGAAAATAGAGGGGAGTTGGGACTTTGAATGAAGCAATTGAATAGTGGAGGTAAAAATCAATATGAATTGTTTTATTCATATCATGGACATTGGAAGAATCATTTCATTTATATACATAAAGCGTGCACAAGGCAGGAACATGATAGATAAAAGAGTACATACATAACACATGATCATAGCGAATACATGGTAATAAATGTAGATATATACAGTAGCATGGCATACAAGAGCCGATAGCAACATGCTCGATACCGGCATCTGTGCCCACGTGATATGTGTGCATCCACTGAATGGTATAATAGCAACATCATCAAGCATGATGGGTAGTAGATAGGTAACATTCCATGTGTGTCTCAGCTCACCTGGAGCCAATTATCGCATGCCGCATTGGCTGTCTCCGTTGGTAAGTGTGGTTGGTTAACCACCTTTATACAACAAACACCCATCTTACTTGATATTCTCTCTCTCTCTATTTTAGAGTGTGGTTTATTATATTCATATATTCCATAGGAATCCCTGTCGCATCTGCTCCTGATGAGTGGACATATCCACGAAACGCATTGAGCTCTACTTGATGCCACAGCTACACCACACATGTAATGTTACCTATTTACTACCCATCATGCTTGATGATGTTGCTATTATACCATCCAGTGGATGCACACATCATGTGGGCATAGATGCCGGTATCGAGCATGTTCCTGTCAGCTCTTGTATGCCATGCTACTCTATATATCTACATTAATTACCATGTATTCGCTATGATCATGTGTTGTTATGTATGTACTCTTTTATCTATCATGTTCATGTCTTGTGCACACTTTATGTATATAAATGAAATTATTCTTCCATTGTTTTTATGTCCGTGAAATCAATACAACAATTCATATTGATTTTTACCTCCACTATTCAATTGCTTCATTCAAAGTCCCAACTCCCCTCTATTTTCAAATTTCACCACCTGTCAAACAGCATCTGAAGAGCGATTCACCACAGATGATTTAATACAATTATTTATGACACAAAGTGTTAAAGGAAACCGTTTTAAAGGAAACACAAAATGATGCCCTTTGCACCTGCTAAGGCTGCACACTAAGGATACTTTTACATAGTACGCTCTGCTCTGTTCAGCATGGTGTCCATGAGCAGATCCTTTGCTGAATCAGAGCAGAATAGGATAGCTATCATTTGTGGTGCATACCGCTTCTCGCCCTTTTGGCTTAAGATCTGTGTGTCTTCGCGTGTGGATCTTTGGTTGGAGAGATCTCCCGTGGGTCCCTTTTGGGGTGTCCCCTGGTTGCATCAGGGAAGTGATGTGCTTTGGCGCCAAACATGTCGTCTTGCGGATTACGGGATTCGATTTGGTTCCAAGTGAAGCCGCAATATAAAGAAGAGGTTTCGTTGTAGGCAGTCATGGTGGATCTGTTATTGGATGTCCTATGCCTTACGGTATGGGATATTGTGTGTCTTCAGGATTTTGTTTAACAAGACATTTACGATGTCACATTCTCTTCTGTTGGAATGTGTTTGAGGATACCAAGAAGTTGTTTATGGTGGATCTTATAAGAAAGTTTGATGTGACCCTCTGTTTATGCAGGAAGAGAAATTCATCATAGTTTGTGTGACGGATCCTGTACTCAAGGTGTCCGTTGTAAATGCTTCCTAAGTTCTGGAACATGAGTCCAATGGATCTGGCTATAGGAACCCCCAAGAACTAGACAACACCACTCTTGGAGTACATCAGGAATCACTTTTATTTGACATGTCACACAAATATATACAGCCGGATGACTAAGACCTAACCTAATTAGCATGAGCTAATTATCTAATCATTGATCTAGACTAGTTGACTGAGAGAAGACTTTTCAGGGTAAGACTTTAAGGCTCCTAGCTCATTTTTTCCAAAAAGCCTTTATTGAAAATGGTAAATGAAACATACATTATACAATAAGCAGTATGTCAGAAATAGCAGTGCAATAAACATAATAATATTAGTAAATATTAACCATCAGGGAAAATGCGTATAAGGAGCAGCCGCTATTGCATTGGTGAGGCGGAACAAGGGCGTAGTGGCTGCTCGTGAGAACTATGGCATTTAACAGAGTGGATAGAAAACTGTTTGTAAGTAGGGCCAACAGCCCTGTATCTAATGAGTGAACAGTTGAACTAAAAACAACAGGAGGCTAACAAACATGTCTAGAGCTACCGGACAATTAGACGTGTGAAGGACTTTCCCTGTGTCCCATATTTAGATAGGAAGGAGTATGCTTCCCGTTGATGCGGTCACGGACCACAAGCATCAACGGATGTCTAATTCTTGGGATACATGGGAACATAAGCGAACAGGTTGGGGGGAGAAGAGAAAAAAAAAAGAAAAAAAAGGGGGGGGCTAGGTGGATGAGGGCAGAAAGGGAAGCGCTGAGAAGGGGTAGATCCCTTGGTAGAGTCGGGTTTTCAAATTTGGCTAGGAATGGGATCTGGTGTTATTGATAGCATGAAGGAATATGCGCTATGGGTTGGGGCAAGGACAGATCTCAGTGTGAACCTCGTGGGCTGGAAGAAGTAGAAGACTCAGAGGTCATTATGTTTTTGTATTCATCAGTTGTAGTGAAGTGGAGCCAGCAAGACCAAACAGTGTTGAATGTAGCGGGAGAGTCTCTAGATTGATGTATTAAGTTTTCTAGTTCAGCGATTTTGGAGACCCGTCGGAACCAGTCTGCAATGCTTGGAGGGGTGGATACCTTCCATCGGGTAGGTATGCACATCTTAGCTGCGTTGAGTAAATGAAGTGCAAGGGATTTGTGGTAGTGCTTGAAAGATATGGTGGAGTGATGTAGGAGCATTTGTTCTGGGGAGAATTCTAAGTGGTAGGTCGTAATCTGGGACGTAAGGCGATGGACTTCCTTCCAGAAGGGTTGGATTGAAGGACATGTCCACCATATATGAAGCATAGTGCCTACCTCAGATGCGCATCTCCAGCACTCCTGTGATATGGTCGGGGAGAATTTGTGGAGTCTGGAAGGGGTTTTGTACCACCTTGTTATAATTTTGAAACCATTTTCTTGTGTGGTGACATTTATGGACCCTTTGTGGACATGGGTGTAAATACGTTCCCAGTCAGATATTGAGAGGTTCAGAGATAAATCCCTCTCCCAGTTACGTACAGCAATGTTAGATTTTGCGTCTGTGTCGGAGAAAAGGAGCGAGTATATTTCGGAAATCATGTGTCGTTGTGGTTCCGTTTTAGTGCAGAGTGTCTCAAACGGAGTTAATTGTCTGCTAAAGTCAAGGCGTTTGGTCGGGTCGTTCAGAAAATGTCTTATTTGCATGTAGGTCCAGAGTGGGATATGTCGGTCAACGTCTCTTCTGGGGATTGCGGAACGGTCAATGAAGGAAGCGTTGGCAAAGAAATGTCTGGCTTGCATATCGGTATGCGGCCAGATGTCAGCTAGAAACGAATTTGAGGAGCCAGCGGGGAATTTCGGATTGTGTTTGACGGGTGTCAGTGGGCCAGGTATTGTGGAGATGTGATGGGATTTGCACATTTTCCTGAATGTTTGTAGAGTACCTGCAATAAGTGGATGTGTCTTGCATGTTTGGGGCATGTCTTTCGCGTCAATCCAGGGTAAGTGTTTGATTGGAGTCGGCGTGAACTTGTTTTCAATGTTCACCCATGCTTTGGAACGAGTGTGAGCGTTCCAATCCACTATCCTTGCTAGGTGGCATGCCCAATGGTACTTGTTAATATCGGGGAGACCTATCCCTCCTTTCAGTTTAGGCGTGGAGAGCCTCGCCAGGCTAAGTCTGGGGCGGTCTTTACCCCATAGAAAACTAGTGCATGCCGCTCGGAAGGAGGAGAAGAAGGCTTGAGGTAGTTTTATAGGGATTGTTTGTAGGACATAAAGGATTCGGGGAAGGACATTCATTTTAAGGATGGCGGCTCTGCCGAACCATGAAAAAATACCCGTTGACCATGCTTTGAGATCTTTTTGGATGTTTTGGAGAATGGGGATAAAGTTTTTGATATATAAGTCAGATAGGTGGGTGGGGAGGGATATGCCAAGGTAGGTGATGGCGTCACTTTTCCACTTGAAAGGATAATTTGTTTGGCAGAGCGATACAGTGTCCTGGGGCAGAGAAACATTCAGAGCTTCAGATTTAGAGAAGTTGATTTGGAGGTTCGAGAGCGTGTGAAATGTCTGGAAGTCCTTAAGCAGGTTAGGGAGTGAGGTATGAGGGTCAGTAAGGAACAGGAGGATGTCATCTGCGAAGGCGGAAAGTTTGTATTCGTCATTTCGTATCGTCACTCCCTTGATATCGGGGTTAAAACGGAGGCGTTGTAGCAGTGGTTCCAGCGTGAGAACAAATATCAGGGGGGATAGGGGACAACCTTGGCGGGTACCATTGGACACAGAGAAGGCATCCGACAGGTGGCCGTTCACTCGGACCTGCGCTGTCGGGGATGAGTAGAGTGCCATAATGAAGTGGAGCATACGGTCTCGAATCCCTAGTATTCGGAGAGCTTCTTCCATGTAGTCCCAGGCCACTCTGTCGAACGCCTTCTCTGCGTCCAACGAGAGGAAAAAGCCCTTTTGGGTGGAGGAGGACAACCAATGGTGGATGTTGATGGCTCTGGTGGTGTTATCTCTTGCCTCCCTACCAGGTATAAATCCGACTTGGTCGAGCGATATAAGATTGGGTAGGAGAGGCAGGAGGCGGTTGGCTAGTATTTTTGCATATATTTTTAGGTCAACGTTCAGAAGGGAAATAGGTCGGTAGTTGGCTACCAATGCGGCGTCTTTATTTGGCTTAGGGATTACAGTGATGTGGGCTGTTAGGAGGTCTCTTGGAGGAGGGTTGTCGTGGGAGATGGAGTTGAAAGCTTTCAAAAAGTGGGGTTTCAGTATGTTGGGGAATGTCTTGTAGTACGCCGTAGTCAAGCCGTCCGGGCCTGGGCTTTTACCGGGTTTCATTTGCTTGAGGGCTATGTCGATTTCTAGGGGAGAGATGGGTTCATTTAAGTGGGCAGAGTCCACGTCTGATAAGGGAGTGGGGCTGTATCTCGCGAGAAAATCCCTGATAAGAGTCCTGCGTGAAGTGTCGTCAACGATGGGGTCTGTAGTATGTAGATTGTAGAGTCGTGTATAGTATTGAACGAATTGTTGGGCTATTTGGTCATTTGCCGTCACTTTGTGACCTTGGGAAGTTGAGATATAGTGTATCGTGTTGGAGGCTTTTTTGGTTCTAAGTGCTCTCGCAAGGAGCCTGCCCGATTTGTTGCCGTATTCGTAAAATGTCTTTTGGGATAGGATATATTTCCTTCTGATTTGTTGGTTGAGTGCTTCTAGGAGGTCATTACGGGCTTGAAGGAGTTCGGTCAGTGTGTTAAGGGCCAGGGATCTTTTGTGCGTTCGTTCTAGCGTCTGGATAGTGTTTGTCAGTTTAGCGATATATGTACGTCTGTCTTTGTGTTGTTTAGCCGATATGGCTATGAGTTCTCCACGAATCGTACTCTTGTGCGCTTCCCACAAGACCATTGGGGAGATTTCGGGGGAGGAGTTTTCCTTAAAATATAGGTCTAAACGTGTGGAGATGTTGCTTACAATAATATCGTCAGTAAGGAGGGACGGGTCTAGACGCCAGATTCGTGATCTGGGGGGTGTCTTTGTTAAGATCAGAGTCATGGTGATGGGATGATGATCCGAGATATACATGGGTAGAATCTTGGCTGAGGACAAAGAGGGGAGGTCTGTCTGAGAAATAAAGAGGTAGTCCAGTCTGGAATAACGGTCGTGGGGGGCTGAATAAAATGTGAAATCTTTAACGTTCGGGTTGAGTGTACGCCACGTATCATGTAGTGTTAGTTCTTGTATGTGTGTTTTAATCGAACGGAGCGCTCGATAGGGCATGGATGAGGCGCCCGACGATGTATCGAGTGGGGGATTCAAGGGTGTGTTGAAGTCTCCACCAAGTATAAGCATCCCTACTTGGAAGGTGGCGAGTTGGTTTAAGGTGGAGGTGAAGAAAGCTACTTGGCCTGTATTGGGTGCGTAGATATTTGCTAGAGTAATTGGTTTGCCATATAGGGAGCCTTTTATGAAAATGAAACGGGCTTCTTTGTCGATATAAGTGTCTGAGACCTGGAATGGGCAGTGTTTGGCAATTAGGATTGATACGCCTTTGGTTTTGGCTGAGTCGTTTGTGGCATGGAAGACAGATGGGTAACGTGCGTTCGATAATTTGGGTACTGAGCTTGATTTGAAATGGGTTTCTTGGAGGAAAGCGATACTGGCCCTATATCTATGAAGGTAGGTCAGGACTTGGGATCGTTTTTCAGGGGTGTTAAGTCCTTGCGTATTAAGAGATAACACTGTAGTTTCCTGATCAGGAGGTCCTTGGTTAGGAGGTAACATCACTAGAGAGGGTGTGAAAACGTGGCTTACTATCAGGATTGGTAAGTGTATAGCGTGTGTGGCGATATGTGGGGTGTAGTGGAAGTAGGCTCGAATAGATACCCCGTCAGTCCACGAGGTACACCGAGTAGGCAATTGAAATTCGGATCTAATAAGAGGGGGGAAGGTTGGAGAAACAGGCGGGGTCCCCTAGGGTGTAGGTTGTGGGTAGCTGGGGAATGTGTACAGCAAACACCTGTGGGTAGGGGTGTTTCAGAAGTGGAGTTGGAGGGACTTCGGAAGGTCGCAAGAACCAGCTCGCTAACCCTGGGAGACAGGCAAGCTGTATCCAATGATTTCCGAAATGGTTCAGTACCCGTGAGAATTGGAAGTAGCCGTTAATGTCTAAGAGGGGGTCACTGAGTGGGGGTTGGTAGAAATCGGGAGAGAGTGTGGCTGGTTGTAATTCAAGTATAGGACGCCAGACGGAGAGACAGGTCATGAGGTCTTGTTCGAGGAGGAAGGGCGGATTGGTTGAAGAGTGGTGTATAGGAGGGTGTAGAGGAGAGGGAGGTGAGGCCGCGTCGCATGGTAGGAAAGCCGAAGGATGGGGTCAGAGTGAGGCTGGCCTGGATGGGACCCGGAGCTGTCGGCGAGAGGGTGGAGCAATGGTACGCTAGTGCGGGGTCAAGAGGCATTCGGCAGTTTTCGGGGAACTGTGGGCACTACCCTAGACCGAGGTTTGAATGTGAGTCAGTTGTTAGACTCCTGTAGCTGTGTACAGTTGTGTATAACCCGCAACTCGTGGGGGGTTCGCAAAGAAAAAAAAAAAAAAAAGGAAAATAATATGTGAATAAAAAAGAAAAGGAATTTTGCAAGTCAGCGTAAGATTAAACAGGCGTGCGCATAAGTTGCAACAAGGGAACCTACGGTTGCCGTTGGTGACATCTGTTTGTCTACGTGTGAGGACGGTCTAAATAAATATGTGTGTAATATGATTTCCTAAACCATGCATGGGTAGAGGCAGGGAATCAAAGCACTATGATTCCCCAAGTGGGATCTGACTCAACTCCAGCATTATGTATCAACGAGATGGGACAGCTGGGATATGTGTAATGCGTACTTCTCTAATGCATCGATGCGAGTGTATGGGCGGGATGGACCCGGATCAGCGTGTTGCAAAGGCATTTTTGGTCCTGGCCTGTCACATCAGTCGCATTGCCTACGTGCAAGCCATGAACTGTTCAATGTGTCTGGGGTGCGGGGGCCGGGGAAAAACATGGGTATGCGTTCAGTGATCTCAGACCCACAGTCCACCCCCGCAAGGGAGGGGGGCAGTCTGTCCCCCACCTGTGTCGCATGGGGATCTGCCCCTTGGTAGTGGAGGGGGGATATGGACAGGTGCCAGGGATCAGGGGTCAGATTGGGGCACACCACACTTGTGTGCAGGGAGAGTTTACCTCGCCCCAGTTGTTGCGTCATGAATCTATGGGGGTAAAGAAAAAAGAAGGTATCGCAGTTCAGCCCGTTGATGGGGTTGTTAATACCAGCAAGATGCTTAAAAAGGGGTGTACTGTAAGCGTTACAACAAGCAATAGTAACTAGCATTGGAAGATTACATATCTGAGCATAATAATATCTGTACACGCATAATCCAACATACACATATCACACTGGACGGGATGTGGGTGCCCCACAGGCACCACTGCTATGGTCTCATTGAGGATATGATGCCCAATTAGATTAGAAGTGATCTAGGGGGGGACCAGAACCGGTCTACAAGACGGTGGGGGGATGGGTAATCGCGGTGTGCGAGAACAAGCATGCTGAGTCAGGCAATATGTGGGAGAGGGTAGTTATAGGCCTGCGGTTCAGTGCATACGGAATAAACCGGGTAAATCTAAGGGTGGCTGGAGCTTCGGGTCAGGAGAGGGTTTATACTAGGGCCTGCATGGGGGAGAAGCAGTGTTATCCCACGGGCGTGGGGAGCGACTAGTCACCTGGGCTGGCCGTGCGGGGAGACCTGCACAGCTGCCCACATCCCGTCCATCGCACCTCAGATGAAGTGTGAGCCTGCACCGTGCCTGTAGGCAGTAAAGAGGGGAGCGCTATGGCTACGTAACAGTTTACGGTGGAGCATCGGTAGCATTATCAACGTCATGTGGATAGCATAGATAAAGACACATACTTCTAGATGTCTGTGAATGGAAATCCGGTTCAACAGACCACAAATAAATCAGTAAAAATAAAAAGCAATAAAATAAAAATAAAATGTGGAGCAAGCAGGAGTGAAGTAGATCGCCTGTGGGCTTCCGAGAGTTGCTGCTGAAGTATAATCTTCTGTTGGCCGAGATCCCGCGGGCCAAGCGAAGTGAGTCCCGCACTGTAGTAAATGGCGCGTAGACCACAAAATGGCGGGCGGGTCGGAGCAGAGCCGTTGGGCGGTGTGCCACAGTGTCCGCCGGGATAACAGTAGTAAAACAAAGGATTTTAAGAAAGAAAAAAAAAAAAAAAAAAAAAAAAAAGGCGATGAAAAGAACAAGAAGGGGGGATGGTTACTTTGTGTGGAGGGGCAGTCAGAGTGAGTCTGGCAGGGTAAGACACAGACGTTGTGGGCTCAGCTCGGGTCTCCGGGTTGCGGGTGTCTTGAGGTCGGCACAGCAGGGTAGGCCCATAGCCGTGCTAGGGATGCCGAGTCGTGTCAGTAGGAGGGTGAGGTAACAGGCAGCAGGGCGAGGGGTAGAGAAGCATACAGAGAGGTAAGTGGGGAAAAGACGTTACTTATCTGATCCCTCGGATGAGTTGGATAGCCTGGCGAGGACGATCAGTGGTCTCGGCGGGTTCTCCTAGGGTACGGAGGGGTGGTCGGGCTCGGGTCCCTGTTCCGGCCTGGAGTTTGAGGGTATTCTCGGTGGTCGGATGGGGAGCGGCGTCTTCTATGTCGGGAATCTTGCGTTTCCATGCGGTCGTCGTCGGGAACCGGTTTCCTGGTTGTAGGAGGTCGAAACTCTGCGTACCAGTCTGGCGCTTCGGTGAACGGAATATCCAGAGTTGTGCAAAAGTGGCGGAGATCTTCGGGTACACGCAGGAGAGCCGAACGACCTGAGGAGGAGGCAGAGAGCCCGAAGGGGAACTTCCACCTGTATGGGATAGCCTTCGCGCGCAACACTTCCAGGACCGGTTTTAGTTCCCTTCGGCGTTGTAGTGTGATGTTGGAGAGGTCCTGGAAGAGGCGAATGTCAGCGTCGTTGTGGGAGAGCCGGTCAGTCGCGCGGGCCCTGCGTAGGATTTCTTCCTTTAACTGGTAGTCGACGATGTGGCATATTACATCTCTGGGTGGATCGGACTCCCTCCCCCTCGGGCGTAGGGCACGGTGGATGCGGTCCATGCCGATCTTGGTGGCTGGGGGTCTGTTCAGCAGGGTGTTGAAGAGGCTGGAAACCTCTTGTTGTAGGTGATCGGCGTCGATCGCTTCTGGCAGTCCTCGGACGCGGAGATTGTGGCGTCTTCCTCGGTTGTCCAAATCCTCGACGTGACGGTTCAGGTCCCTTAGTTGTAGGGTGTGGGTATCGAGGACTTGGCAGGACCGGCGGAGTACCGTTGAGTGCGTCGCGGTGGTATTTTCTACCTCATGGACTCTGCGTGTGATGGATTGTAGGTCTACCCTCAGGTCGGAGATCGCAGCTGTGAGGGCTGCAGTGAGGGTATCCTTAATGTCCGCTGCTATGGAGCGTAAGTCATGCAGGCTGGGTGGATGCTGGGGTGTGAGCACTATCCCATCGTCTTCGAGCGGGGTCTGGGTGCCAGAGCCTTGAGGAGGGCCTGAGCCTCGTGAGGCGCTTCCAGTGGGCGCCATGTTGTTTGCCTGGGTCCGGAACATTTCGGGGATGTTCTGGGTCAGCCGACCGTTAGTTTCCCTCGGTGATCGGGAGCGGGATGTAGAGGAGCCGCGGGAAGAGGTTCCCATCGTTTACAGGATCGTTTTCAGGGAGAAATCCTCCGTTGTTAGCAAAAATGTCTCTCCGACGGCAGGAGCTCTCAATTCAAGCTGCCATTCACTCCCGAGGTCAGGCCACGCCCCCCTCCTAGCTCATTTAATGACTATTCAATAGACATTACCATATTACCATAAACATCAACACAGGGTTAATTAGCACAACAACATTGTGGAATATTCTTACAAGCCAGACTAAACTCATTTACACAACAGATAGGTGGCTGGAGTTGATGACATTAGCATCTGACAAGTTGTGTCCCAACAGTGTGACCAGTCTATGGCTGATATGGCATATACATATCCAGAGCCTATGTGTCTTGGGGGGCCAGCATGGACCTGAATCCAAGTAAAACCAGCTCAGCGGTCCCCAGGCATACAGCTCACAAACAGCACCATTCCTCCAAATGCCAGGGCCCATAATCATAAGGCAAGAGGCTCGCATTCCGTCCCCTCCAACAGCCTCTGTCCCAGCTAGGTCTGTCACATTTCTCCCCTTTCGGCAGGAGACTAACACAGGAGGAGACCCCAGACGGGTTGACTCCAAAGTTAGTCAGTGGTTCCAGTCCTCTAATGCTGGGATCCACACAGTACCCCAAACAAATAGTTCCAAACGGAGTATTCCTCACCCAGCCAACCTCTGCCTCTCTCAGAGAACATATCCGCCGCTGGGGAGAGGCCCGGACTGGTCCTTCTCCCTGGAGACTTTTCAGCCGCTGGAGAGAAGACAGGGTAACTGTGCTAACTCCATCAGGCTGTGTGGGATCTGGGCCAACCGCCCAGCATCCCTGGGGTATACAAGTGGGTACTGAAGTCCCATCCACCGATATTAGCTCAAGCTGCAGTTGTGAAGTGCAGATTGCATTCTCTCCTTGGGTCCTGAGCTGCTGCTCGGGAGTGACCACCACCTCCTCACCCTGGGCCTCCAGAACTGCCACAGGTGTGGGACAGAGGTCTTGGACCCTCTGTTCAGTTACCAGATCTTCAGCTGGAGAAGTTTGTTGTAACTCCATAGATGCTGCTGGCAGAAAATCACATGTCCCTGTCGGTGTTGTGGGAGAAAGGCCGACTACCTCTTCTCTCAAGAAGGCCGAAGCCACTGTTGGTGCTGGGCAGAAGTTAGCAGAGCTCTGCCCAATTGTCAGCACTTCCACTTTGGGGGCGACAATCTCCGGAGTTTCCACTGCCGATTCTCTGACAAGAAGGATGTCCTTATCCGGCAAGACCCTGGTAGTCAAAGCAATAATCATGCACTTACTGTTGTACTTTGGAACTATCTTCCCATTAAGCAAGAGGTGGGCCCAGAAGGTGACCAGATGGAGAAAGTTGCTAGGGAGGTGGTGATGAAGGCGGTGCAGTTAAGTGGGCACAATTTCCCCAATGTAGAACTATTCCATGAAATACAATGGTAGATGGTTCACTACAAGGCCTTTTTGATAAGAGGGAAGGCGGCCAGCCTCATGAGGTATTTGGTTGGGTGGCGGCTTCTGAAATAAGGGTGGTGTGAGAAGGTTCTGAGGAGGCCGATGTATCTGGTCTCTTCTACGTACTAAAGTCCTTTTTTTAGAAGAAAAAGGTTGGGACTTGATACCCTTAAGAAACCAAGTCTATGGAAATGGGTGAGGAGGGAGGAGTTAGTGTTGAGCTGAGATTTGTTGGAGGAATATGTTAATGAAAGGGAAAAAAAAAAAAAACAGAAGGAGATTGGATGGATGACACTGCACATTTGCTTATCAACTATGGAATATTTGAAGGCCAGATCTAGTGAGGAGTGAAGTTTGCCCGAGAATAGGATGTGGAGGGAAGGAGAGTACTAGGCATGTGTTTTGGGAATGTGCCTTTGTGAAGGAAGTGTAGTGGAGGATGGAGGGGTTTGTACGGAGGGTGGTGGGTGTGGAGGAAGTGTCCTTTGTTTCTGGTGTGTTTGGTTTGAGAGGTGGTGGAAGGGTGGTGCGGCAGAAAATGTGCATATTTTCTGCTATTTTTAAGGAAGTGGTGTGGGAAGCGAATGCACAATGCGTAAGAACAAAATGGTGTTGACGGAGAAGGACTATGTGGATTGGTGTCTGGCGAAAATGTATTATGTTTTAGTGATGGAGAGGAGGAGTTTGGGAGTTGAGGAGGTGGATGAGTTGTGGAATTGTAGGAGGTGGAGGGAGGCGGTGGTGTGTAATGTGATAAAATGTTTTTTAATGCTTTTGTGATAAACCATGAGCCTGGATGATATAAGGAACACTGCTCAGTTAAGAAGTTATTGAAGTAGTGGTTCAGTCTGAAGGTGAACAAACATAAATGAAAATTTGCTCTTATTAGTGATCCAGTGGAGGCACTGTGCTACTATCCTGACCTGGCCAAGGTTGGGGTGGCGGCTATGCAAAACTGCTGGAGTGATGGGGGCTTGGAAGGTTAGTACCGGCTGGAACAGAAACCAGCTAGCCCACAGGCAGTTGGGGCATGGAGTTATACCCCCAGGAAAGCTGGAAGAGCCCATTATCTCCTGGTTTGAATGTTCTAACTTGTCTGCCCATGGGCTGGGAAGGCAGAGTGTCCACGGTACCTGTGCCCCCTGGAAGTGGTACCCCTTGGGGTGCTGTTAGTAACACTTGGGTGTGGGACCCCATGGTGTGAACAGAACACATGGTTACAGGACCAAATTTGCTTCAGGAATATAAATAAAAATAAAGAGAGCGCACTGACCTAGTGCATTATCCAACAAATTTATTAAAAATATCTGAAAAAACTAAAAGATGTCTACTCACAAACATAGACGTGTAAACTGGCTCATCGAGCCACACGAGTGGCTAGTCTTTCTCAAATCGCTTGGATTACCAAACCAAGGTAGGGGGTCCTAGATGGGACCCTGCTGACTGACATTTTCGAAGGAGGAACATTCTTCCTCAGAGCCTGGTTACAAATGGTTCGCTCAGTTCTACTTATACCCTATATCTTACAGACATACCCACAGTCTGAGAGCCATTGCCCCTCCCAAGGGTTGGAAAAAGGGGGAGGGTAAAACAGTTAAAGTGACAAGATAAAATAAACAAACAGACAAAAACTGTCAAACGAAAAAAAGTGTATACCAAATTTGCTTTCCCTTATGCACTGCGTCTCATGGGCTGGGCCTTTTGGCTAAAGTCCGGGGCAATTTTTGTCTACCAGGCCTCAGGGCCCAACCAGTGCACTATTTGGCATGGCCACTTTTTTATTTTTGTTTATTTTTCTCCCCACTGTTTGTCACTTTCACTTTTTTGTGTGTTTTTCATTGGATGAAGGGTGTGAGTCCTCGGGCTTACCTGGACATCTAGGGGGAGGATGTGTGGACATCAGGTTCCTTCCTCCCCTGCAGTGGCGGACCGTCCATAGCAGGCGCACGGGCACCCCTCCACCCAGCAGCCACAAAAAAAGGCCCCTTTAAAAAAAAAAAAAAAAAAAAAATTCTTTCAGTGCACTGTTGCACTGTGTTGCAGATGAGGCGCTTCATTTGCAGGCTTTTACCTGCTTTGTGGTGCATTCCAAAGTGGCAAACAGCTACCGCCCATAGTATTACTATGGATGGGAGCTTTGTTCTTCTAGTTAACTGCAGTGGGTACTTCCGGTTTCCATATGCTAGTGGTGAACCAGAAGTGACGTCGGCAGCTCCGTGAAACACAGCCCGAGCGGAGCTGCCTGTACGGTAAGTATGAGACTCACTCAGCAGTGTAGCAAGTATGGCTATGCGCATTTTGAGAAGTATTATGTGCTTTTTTCAAAGACGTATCAATATCAATTTTCAACACAGGAAGCTCATAATATTAATTTATATGATCTGCAGTCTTTTCTTGTCTGATTGGAAGAAGATTAAAGGGACGGTCTTCACATTTTTTTCACTGTGCATATGTGAATTGATACATACAATATGGTATAAGCCAGTATGCTATATGCTACACTATTGGAGAGTTCGTACACTGTTGAAACTATGTCTCAATGTTTCCTCTGAATTTATTGAATGGATGCTCTTGCGAGGGAGGGTGAATACACCAATGTGGAGCGACATACATGTTTAATCAGGTCTGCACATCATGTACATCTGTGTGAGGGAGGTGGAGTGCAATATATCCCTGCAGGGACATTTTCCATACTTAGCCCCCGTACACACGGTCGGAACTTCCGACCACAAAATCTGTTCCGTTTTTTTCCGACGGATTTTATCCGAAACTGGTGTTGCATACACATGGTCGGACAAATTGTCGGAAAATCCGATCGTTTCGAACGTGGTGACGTTCGTTGTGTACTAGGTAGAGGCTAGTAGCCAATAGCTTTGGTCTCATAATTTGATCTGAGCATGCGTGGCACTTTGTCCGTCTGAATTCCCTACACACGATCGGAAAAAGTCCGATTGGATTTTGTTGTCAGAAAATTTGCCCGCTTGCGCCTACAGACGATCGGATTTTCCGACAACATAATCCGATCGGACTTTTTCCATCGGAATATCCGACCGTGTGTACGGGGCATTACACTTTACCTCCTCTGGACCACAGTTAATGAACTTATTAGCTTTAACTTTACAACTGGGCTTCCTGGCTTGAGGGTTCATACTTATAAGCAGGGCTATATAGTTCACTTTCCCCTGATTATAGTTGATGGATTCAATATTTATTAGCCTGGCGTTCAAGTTCGTTGCATACGGATAAGGAGCCTATATAAAGTTGTATAAGAAAACCATATGGCAGGACTCCAGACAATATCATATATATTATTCCAAGGAAAACAATATGTGTGACAAGGTCACAGTGATGGTGAGTCCATAAGGGCGCATGGGCGCTGCCCCCTCTCTCCAGCCAAGCCATCTATCACCTTTATCACTTTTCGGGTGCCAGGCACCTGAATTACAATGGCGGGGGGGGCACATTGTCTGCGTTTGATGGGCACAGTGGCAGCGTTTGATGGCACAGTGGCTGTGTTTGATGGGTACAGTGGCTGCGTTTGATAGGCTCAGTGGCTGCATTTGATGGGCACAGTGGCGGCCATTGATGGACACAGTGGCTGCATTTGATGGCACAGTGGCTGCGTTTGATGGTACAGTGGCTGCCTTTGATGGTACAGTGGCTGTGTTTGATGGTACAGTGGCTGCATTTGATTGTACAGTGGTTGCGTTTGATGGTACAGTGGCTGCATTTGATGGCACAGTGGCTGCGTTTGATGTTACAGTGACTGCGTTTGATGGGCACAGTGAGGCTGCAATTGATGGGTTTTTGTTTCAGAATTTGTTTGCGCCCCCCCCCCCCCAAATTTTTGAGCACCAGCCGCCACTGCTCCCCTGTCTCTGGGGGGTTTCTCCACTGCTCCTCTGACTTAGTATTTGGGGATGGCTTCAGCTGTCCCAGAAGAACAGGGTCTGCCAGGCCTTTTGGCTAGGCAGACCATGTAAACATATGTCCCTGTCAGGAGCCTTGCACCCCGGTGGTCAGGGTAGAGGTCCTACTCTTTCGGGAGTGGAATAAATTACACCCTTAAGTGCACTTTTTTGTGTGTTTCACATGCACATTTTTTGTACACTTATGGGTTTTTTCATTGTAGGTTTTTGTACCACCACGGACAAAAAAATAAAAAAAATGCGGTGCTCATGCCATTCAGTAGTTTGGCAAACATTTTCAGACCCGTGTTTGATCTTTGGACTGCCAGATGTAAATGGATTTATTGTGGTAGACAATACACTCGCATTCAGAGTTCAAAGATTTAAAAACATCAGTGAGTGCACTGCCTACCACAATATGGTGCCCTTTGCACCTGTTTCGGTGGCACACTAAGGCTGCTTTTACACTGCTCTGTTGTAAAAATGGGGTAAAAATGCATATATGTGTTTTTGCTGCGTTCTTGTTACGGTTGCATTTTCTGGTTGCCAGCACCATTGAAAATTGGACAGGTGACTCAAAAGGCACCAAAAATGCAAACGCAAGGTGTTTTTGATATCTTTTTTGCAGCGTTTTATATTAGTTTCAATGGGGAGCTCCATTTTTAGTGTGGTTTTGAAAAGACCACCAAAGATGCAACATATAGGACTTTTCAAAACACACTGCACCCATAGCACAGTCGTGTGAAGAATCCCATAGGATTTAAAGGGAAACATTTTTCTTGCATTTTTCTTTTTAGCAAGGTAAAAACGCAGGAAAAATGTATCAATGTGAAAGTAACCTAACACTTGATAATAGCCAAGCCATCCTTACTGTGAAACCTTACCAAAGCACTGCAAAGGGCACCATATTTTGGTAGGCAGTGCACTCACACTCACTTACATTGGGGTCCCCAGATTGTCCCCTCACTAGTGAATACCAGTGAATATGACTGGTATAACCAACTATTTTTACTGAATGATTATCTCAGTGTCTTTTATTGTGGTTAGCTGTGATTGGCCACAGCTAATCACATGGTACAGATAGGCTGTAAATGACCGTCTGTACCATGTGATCACTGTGCCCAATCACAGCTAGCACCACAATTGTACACAATGAATGGCATGAATCAAAGCCATTCATTGTTTATAATTGTGTGATCTGCTGTGATTGGTTACAGCAATCAGTACGGGCAGTGGGCCAGTTCACTGATCGGACAGATCGTGCTGCAGTGTGGCCTGTGGGGTGCGCGTGAGGCGTGCTCCAGGAGACGTATTTAGGCTGGGCAGGAAGTGGTTAATATCAAAACAAGTTTATGTGCATTTAAAAATACATAGAAATTTTCTTTCAATGCCAATGCACAATCCCACTAGGCAGCTACAAGTCCATAATGCTTCCACAACTTTAATAAGAACAAGTGGAAAGAGACACTCAATGGTCTCAGTTCAAGTTAAGCTTTATTGTCATTCTACTACACGTGAGGACATACTGTAGAACAAAATGTCGTATCTCACAGGGCCACGGTGCTACATACTAATTAACTGCTTGTAGCTGGTCAGCACGCTCTCAATTGTTCACCTAAAAATGTGTCCCCTGCGGACACATTTCACCTCCTAGGGGGAATTAATCATCAATTATTCTATAATTAAGAGGTGAAACATGTCAGAGGAAGACTTTTTCTAATGAGTACATACCTGGAGTCATGTGTATTTTTTATATCTGCCTGGAGTTCAGCTTTAACAAAAGGGCCCAGGCATTGCAGAAACATTAGTTACATAGTTGTTCTAGGGGTCTTGGTGGATGATATGTGCACAAAATGCATAGGTGCTTAATATGGTCTTTGTTGTAATTTTAACTAAAATGAGGCCTCATTATCATATTTATTTAGTGTATATTTATATCTGATCATTTACTACAACGAACATACCTAAAACCATATTACATCTACCTTTGGATAACATTTAGCACTTGGAATAGCGAATAGCAAAATGTAGTATCTAATTATATTTGTATTTATTTCACAAGTAATAGATATGCATATTCTATGTTCTCCATGCATGGGTTTTCTTCACACAGACAAAAACATATCGATAGTTAAATTGATTTTTGCTTATTTTGGTCCTTGAATGTACCTTAGGCCTCACCAGGGAAGATTATTCCTATGCATTTTTATTGATTTCTGTAAAATGCTAAGGAATATATTACTATTTTTACTACTGCTGACAACATCCCTGGAAGTCCCATGAGCAGTAGTTAGAGTAGAACATGGAAACTCAGGCTTAAAATACATGTAAACCAAATGACTAAATCCCTTACAATCTTTAATTAATCTTATTAACTCTGTAGCGTTCATTAGAATAATACCTAGATTTAGACCCTACAATCTAGGCCCCATCAAACTCTCTGCTTTTGCATGAGAATTCTGAGCCTGATGATAGCCTTTTTGAGGTAGTTCCATTCTGGCTGCATAAGAGAAGAAGGCACAATTTCTGGATCTACCAATAATCATTTAAAATCCGGTTAACCCTGACCTGATGGCTCAGTAATTCAGCTCTGGATTCAGGAAAATCTTTCCTTCCATTGTCTGACTGGCTGGGGAGGAGTCCTTAACACACTGACAGTGCAAAGACACCAACGGAAGCTCTTTTTCGTATGAAAATTCTGGAGTTTTAGCAATCTAGTTGTCCCTTTGGTGCTGGATCTTTCAGCTATAGGGCCATATGATCAGGATTCAGTTAAATAATGCCAGAGAAGAGACAGATGTCAATCATCAGGGAGGAACAAGGGAATCTCGCTGCAGAAAAAGAAGTGAAAAAGATTCTGTTTTGGGCTGATCTTTACTTTTCAGCCCTAACTGCCACCCATATTCAGGCATGGGCAATTGGCAGGCAGACTTACTGAGCTGACAGTGCCTGGATTTTAAGGACCTCTGTCACAGGTGGGAGACATTGTATGTGGACCTCTTGACCTCTAGATTCAAAAACAAACTAAGCAATTTTGTATTCAAAGGCAGAGATCCTCTGGCAGTGGAAAATGTATCAGATTCCTGGCAGACACCCCATGGGCTTGTCCAGATTGGCCGGATCTTCTGTATTTGGGACTGGTTTACCACCCTGCTCCATGGTCACTGGCTTTGATGGCATGGATATTGAAGCCCAGGTCCTAAGAGATGGGGGTCTTTCTCATTTGGTAATTCCTATGCTCTTAAAAGCTAGAAAGTCAACATTATGCAAGGTCTTCTATCACACATGGAAATACATTGCCTTGTGCAATGCAAGACAATTTTATCCCAGGAAATACTCAGTGGAAAGGATCCTGATGGTAGCAGGTCAGGTAAATTCCCTGTGTTTTTTTTTAGCAGCAATGAGAAACAAAATAATTCCTTGATTTTATTATCCAAGACACAAGTTAAACATCATTGGGTGCAAAATATGTTTAAAATAAGAGCTCTGGTGTACAAAGTGCGGAACAGTTTCAGTTAGAGGAAGGTACATACATCATTTATAATTCCTTTTATAAAGTGATTATACTGTATTCAAATCGATTTCCATAACATTTAATTCATATGACCATATGATATACACAATACCTCAATGCATTTCAACCTTGGAAAAAATTATTACGGTCTTCTTCAGGGGGGTTCTTTTCGCATTTCTGCAAGTATATCGAAAAGGACAAATTTTAACTTTTTTATTTTTAATATTGATTTATATGAGTTGCTTTCCCTTTAAGACAACCTGTAATATTTACCCTTTCCACCAACAAATCTTTTCCGCTTAAACCAGAGACTTTCCTTAAGGCCCCTTTCACACTGGGGCGGGAGCCACGGTGACGGTAAAGCAGAGCTATATTTAGTGCTGCTTTACCGTTGTTTTAGTCGTGGTATTCGGCCGCTCGCGGGGCGGTTTTACCCCCCGCGAGCGGCCGAAAAAGGGTTAAAATCCCCCGCAAAGCGCCGCTGTAGCGGCGCTTTGCGGCGGTATTGCGGCGGTATTGCGGCGGTATTACCGCGGTGTCCCATTCAAATCAATGGGAAGGAGCGGTATAGGAGCGGTGAATACACCGCTCCTATACCGCTCCAAAGATGCTGCTAGCAGGACTTTTTTTACCGTCCTGCTAGCGCACCGCTCCAGTGTGAAAGCCCGCCGGCTTTCACACTGGAGTGAATGGGGCCGGTTTTTTCAGGCGGCGTACAGGCGCTATTTTTAGCGCTGTACCGCCTGAAAACCGCCCCAGTGTGAAAGGGGCATTAAAGCAAAGCACTTTTTCCTGCAGATCTTTCCCAGGGCTCACCACAGACACTGACCATGGGGGATGAAATAACCCGTCCCCTGGATCCACGGACTTGCAAGAGGTGACAGTATAATTAGGCCCCCTCACACAGTAGAGGGGACACCTTTTGTGGGAAAGCGGCGGGACCTAAAAATAATAATTAGAAAGCTATTCATTTATTTAAAATGATTGTATATGCATTACATACTAGGATTAGGGAGAGGGCAGACTTGATAAATTCTTTGTATTATTTTTTATTTATTATTTTTTATTTTAAATTTAGTTTATGTCTAACTTCGTTTTATAATTAAAGATGATATATATATAATCCATTTATTTATATATATATATATACACTTAAATAGAAATAAAAAAAATTATATATCAGATTATTATTGGGGTTAAAAAGACCCTTTCTTTTCAAATTGTGATTGGTAGTATTGGTAAGGATCCTGATGGTATACAGACCTAGGACTGATACAATGGACTGCAGGAGAGGTACAAAGAAAAGAACAGAACTACTGGAAATTAAAGTACTTCTTGCTCGTATATCAACACAAGGGAGTGCCTCCGCCGCACACATCCAGGTATTGCTTTAGGTATCCCGTTGTTCTAAAAATATATCAACAAGGGGCATCTACATAAATCACCAGTAATGTGCCTCTACAACTTAAAAAAAATTGTGTTATAGACTGGCACAGGCATGGGCGTCCGCAGGTAGGGGCAAGGGGGGTCAACTACCCCCCCCCCTGGAATCAGCGATCGGATCTTAAATTCAGCACAGTTGCGTCTCTATCTAGGTGCCGCACCCGGGTGCCACCCACCAGTGGGTGACACCATTAAGGTGCTGTCAAGCCCCCCATCAGTGTAGTGTGACTTTGGGCTCTTTTCCCTGCTCGCCCCACCCAATTCTCCTATCAGGGAGAAGAGACGGCGGCTCTTACCAGGTTCCCAGCCCAGCTTCCTGCCCACTCCGTTCCTTCCATATTGGCCATAACTGAGGGCCAATCAAAGGCGACTAGGAGAGGCAAGCTTCATGGGACATGTAGTCCCAAAAGATTGGCGGCCCCATTTTCCACAGGGAGGAGGCTACAGATCGATCAAGAGAGAGATTGAGAGACTGCAGCCTGGAAAAAAAGCTGAGGGAGAGAGTGCTACAGGACAAAGAATGAGGAGTGTGCTGGGCGGAAGCCAGAGAGAGAGTCACCCTGTCCAGCGCCACCAGAGAGAGAGCCACGCTGCCCAGCGCCACCAGAGAGAGAAAGACTGAGCCACTTCCAGGGTACAGATATGCTACACTACTGAACAGTGTCGCCCCCGGGGAACCCAGAGTGAGCGATCGTCCAGCCGGAGTGATCACTGCTGTAGTCTGGTAAGAGGGCCAGTTGGCCATTATCCATTACTTATCCTAGGGATTGTAATACATCTGCAGAATCTGACCATAATAATGTCATAATGACATTGTCGAAAAGGAGCGGTGCATGGGTGACCCTAAAATGATGCCCCCCCTTGAAAAAAGTTCTGCGGACGCCCATGGGCACAGGTGTCCACATACTCTGGCAATCCACTGTATACCGTTTGAAGTGCAACTTTATGTGCAGGGATAGCTCCCCCCCCCCCCTTCTCCTTTTCCCTTGGCATTTTTTTGTTTGCTTCATGTAGTAATGTATTTCCTGATAAACCCAACTATGGTGAAACATGTCAAAGTCACTACTCAAGGCTTTTATCTATATGCAAATGAAGAGATCTGTATATAATTAACCATTCTACCAAATACATACTGGATGTTGACTAATCCTTGCCTTTTTAAATTGTTTGATTTTAACACATTTTCTTAAATAAAAATGTAAGGTTTTATATATTATTGTGGTATTAATATGTGATGGCACCCTTAAAGTACCATTTTCTCCATCCTGGTATTTTACTTCACATATTATGGGATGTGGTGCCATTGGGTCTCCCACTATCCATTTACATGTGTACATTTGTTAAGACAGACTGACTCTTTTAGTCATTCCTCAAAGTCCCTTTAAAGAACAACCTGCCAAATTCCACCATTTATTGATGGCTTTGACAAATCATCAAGAAGCTTACATGGTTAAAGTCCGGCAACTTTCAGCATCAGGCATCTGTTTTTTCAGTTTTGCAAATGTGCCACCTAGTCTTCTGTTCATATGTTTTGTTAGTTTTACCAGATGGGTGTTTAGGCCTCAGCTGATGCAAGCTTTGGTCAAAAGGTCCTGCAGGTAGTTTTTTTTGAACTGCAGGCTTCCCCTAGTTTTTACACTGTAGTTCTATGGGTTTGTTATTGTTTTTCTTGTTTTGCCCATTCCTCATTTGTACTGCTTTTGAGTGTCCTAATTGTGTCTGATTTACAGTACTTTTGACCCTGTTTCCCTTGAAAACTGGATTTTTCTTCTTACCATAAAATCTGTTTCTTGGAGCTCATTAAAGTACCCAGGTCCCACCCATCTGTGTTTGTAATCTACGCCTAATACTGCTTTTCTGCAAAACTGAAGCATCATGGGAGTGGGAGGAGTTATACCTTGCTGGCCAACAGCTGTTTTGTTTGCTAGAGTTCAATTCCTTCTGAAACAACCCAACTGTCTCTGCGGGTGGGGGGCCTATCGGAATCTGGGAGCCCCCTTTAATAAGGGGGCCCCCAGATCCCAGCCCCCACCCCTACCCATTCACCTGGGGAAAAAAATTGTCAATAAAAAAACACACTACAGGTTTTTAAAGTAATTTATTAGTCAGCTCCGGGGGTCTTCTTCCAGAACCGGCTCTGAGTATTACAAGGTCTCAGGTATGAATGGGGAGCAGGTGTGTTTAATCTGGTGTTATCGCTCTCAATCTCTCATACTGGTCACTGGAAGTTCAACATGGCACTTCATGGCTAAGCACTCTCTGAGGATCTGAAGATTGGCAAGACCCTGAAACTGAGCTGCAACATGGTGGCCAAGACCATACAGCGGTTTAACAGGACAGGTTCCACTCAGAACAGGCCTTGCCATAGTCGCCCAAAGAGGTTGAGTGCACGTTCTCAATGTCATATCCAGAGTTTGTCTTTGGGAAATAGACGTATGAGTGCTGCCAGCATTGCTGCAGAGGTTGAAGGGGTGGGGGGTCAGCCTGTCAGTGATCAGAACATACGCCGCACACTGCATCAAATTGCTCTGCATGGCTGTCGTCTCAGAAGGAAGCGTCTTCTAAAAAATGATGCACAAGAAAGCCCACAAACAGTTTGCTGAAGACAAGCAGACTAAGGACATGGATTACTGGAACCATGTCCTGTGGTTTGATAAGACCAAGACGTAACGTATTTGGTTCAGATGGTGTCAAGCATGTGTGAGGAGTACAAAGGAGTACAAAGACAAGTGTGTCTTGCCTACAGTCAAGCATGGTGGTGGGAGTGTCATGGTCTAGGGCTGCATGAGTGCTGCCGGCACTGGGGAGCTACAGTTTATTGAGGGAACCATGAATGCCAACATGTACTGTGATATGCTGAAGCAGAGCATGATCCCCTCCCTTTGGAAACTGGGCCGCAGGGCAGTATTCCAAAATGATAATGACCCCAAATAACCCTCCAAGATGACCACTGCCTTGCTTAAGAAGCTGAGGGTAAAGGTGATGGACTTGCCATCCATGTCTCCAAACCTAAACTCTATTGAGCATCTGTGGGGCATCCTCAAATGGAAGGTGGAGGAGCAGAAGGTCTCTAACATCCACCAGCTCTGTGATGTGGTCATTGAAGAGTGGAAGAGGACTCCAGTAGCAACCTGTGAAGCTCTGGTGAACTCCATGCCCAAGAGGGTTAAGGCAGTGCTGGAAAATAATGGTGGCCTCACAAAATATTGACACTTTGGGCCCTATTTGGACATTTTCACTTAGAGGTGTACTCAATTTTGTTGCCAGCGGTTTAGACATTAATGGCTGTGTGTTGAGTTATTTTGAGGGGACAGCAAATTTCTACTGCAAGCTGTACACTCACTACTTCACATTGTAGCAAAGTGTAATTTCTTAAGTGTTGTCACATGAAAAGATATAATAAAATATTTACAAAGATGTGAGGGGTGTACTCACTTTTGTGAGATACTGTATATGTACCTAGAAACTTTCATCCCTGTTATAACCATAACAATAAACATACCAGGCTCAGATCCTCCCTTATATTGTAAACTGTTGGCGCTATATAAATCCTGTATAATAACAATAATTACTGTCTGTGTCCCTGCTGAGGAGATTCACCCTAGCATTATTCTTGGTGAACATGGTCACATAAGCAAAAAGTGAGTGGAAATCCTACATTTTAGAGTTGTCATGAGAGCAAGAAGTGATAGGAAATCTCCAAAGGGAGCCAGTGTCTGTCGACAACTGCCTTAGTTGGGAAATGCCCTAACTTTGGGGAGATTTCCTCTTACTTCCTGTTGCATCGCCAATACTGGAAGTGAAGGGGAATCTCTCCTGCAGGACAAAGACCAAAAACAAAACAAAAATTAAAAAAAAACCATAAATAAATAAAAAAAATAACCCGATTGAGGTTTTAACCCTACCCTACTCTATCCACAGGTTTGGGCTATGCATACATGATAACAGTACCCCAGATGTAATCCTATACTTTTGTATTGCCAACCGCTACCAACACCTCCCCTCTTACCATAACTAAATATACCAGAAAAAAACATGACTCAAATTGTTGGAGTAAAATTGGCCGTTTCCGCCCCTTTATTAACCACTTCAGCCCCGGACCAATTGGCAGCCAAAGGACCAGGCCCCTTTTTGCGATTCGGCACTGCGTCGCTTTAACTGACAATTGTGCGGTCGTGCGACGTGGCTCCAAAACAAAATTGGCGTCCTTTTTTTCCCACAAATAGAGCTTTCTTTTGGTGGTATTTGATCGCCCCTGCGGTTTTTATTTTTTGCGCTATAAACAAAAATAGAGCGACAATTTTGAAAACAATGCAATATTTTTTTGCTATAATAAATATCCCCAAAAAATATATAAAAAAACATTTTTTTTCCTCAGTTTAGGCCGATATGTATTCTTCTACATATTTTTGGTAAAAAAAATCGCAATTAGCGATTATTGATTGGTTTGCGCAAAAGTTATAGCGTTTACAAAATAGGGGATAGTTTTATAGCATTTTTATTAATATATTTTTTTTTACTAGTAATGGCGGCGATCAGCGATTTTTATTGTGACCGCGACATTATGGCAGACACATCGGACATTTTTGACACATTTTTGGGACCATTGTCATTTATACAGAAATCAATGCTATTTAAATGCATTGATTCCTGTATAAATGACAGTTGTAGTGAAAGAGTTAATCACTAGGGGGAGGGGAGGGGTTATGGGCTCTGACGTGTGTGTGTTTTTTTACATCGGGGGCGGGGCTGACGTCTGACGTCATTGATCGGCTTTCCCCGATGACCGGGAACAGCCAATCAACAGACATGGGAGTAAGTCACACATGTGCAAGTCATAAGCAAGTCTCAAGTCGTAACCTTCAAGTCACAAGCAAGTCCCAAGTTACTGTGGCGAAAAGCAAGCAAGTCAAGTCGAGTCCCTGCTAGAAGTCAAGCAAGTCAAGTCAAGTCATTTGTTTTGGTCAAGTCACAAATCAAGTCAAAATACTGATTTACCACCTTTAAATGAGTTAAAAGTCAGTGTTGTTCAGGAAAGGTTTTATTTTAAAAATAATATTTTCAACATTAAACTTCAAAATAATAAAGTATATCTAGACACTTGAATGGTGATGAGCCACTTACAAATAGTTTTTTTTGCTGTTTGTTAAATTTTTTGCAAATGCAATGCATTGTAAAGCTGGCCATACACCTATAGATTATCTGCAGATTTTCTATGGTTAGATGGAAAAAGGGCAACAGATTTCTCTATGTTCGCTAAACTGTGTGGATGGAGGAATCTCCCACTTTTTCCATCTAACCATAGAACATCTGCAGATAATCTATAGGTGTATGGCCATTGGCCAGCTTAAGTTACAATGCATGAAACATTAAACTTCAAACTAATAAAGTATATGTAGACACTTGAATGGTGATGAGCCACTTACTTACAAATTGTTTTTTTTTTGCTGTTTGTTTAATTTTTTTCAAATGCAAAGCATTGTAAAGCTTGCCATACACCTATAGATTATCTGCAGATTTTCTATGGTTAGATGGAAAAAGGGCAACAGATGAGATTTCTCTATGTTCGCTAAACTGTGTGGATGGAGGAATCTCCCACTTTTTCCATCTAACCATAGAACATCTGCAGATAATCTATAGGTGCATGGCCAGCTAAAGTTACAATGCATTGCATTTGCAAAAAATTAAATTTGATAGTACTTTCTCGCTCAGTTGTGAGCGATGGGGTCGCATTATCACCCCACCATGGCTGAACACACGTTCAACAGGTGCGCTTGATGCAGGGACTGACATAACTCTTACCGCTACCCTGAACAAAGAGGGGAACATGTGCCTGTTCATGGCCCAAAACTGAAGGCAACTCTGTCCATCACAAATGTCTAAATACTGGTTCAGCTGAATTTGGGGAGTAGAACATGAATCTTTCTTTTGTTTTTTGTGGTATGCTGAGAACAGCCCAGACTGACTCTCTGGCTCTGCCACTGGCATTTGCTCGTCTTCATCTGTGGTTGGTGGGGTGGGCTTGCAGTCCTCTTCTTTGAGAATCAAGTCTGAAGAACACAAGCATAAATGGTCACAACACAACTGAAATATCAAAAGCAACCAGATCATGACAATCTAGTGCATAGGTCTTCAACCCTCTCCTTGGGGTCCCCCAAACAGGCCATATTTTAGTTTTTCCCCATGAAATAACACACCTGATTTGATTAATCAAAGGCTTAATGTGTAGTAGTTGACTAATTGAAACAGGTGTGTTATTTTAGGGTGAAAACAAAAACACGGCCTGTCTGGGGATCCCTGAGGAGAGGGTTGAAGACCTCTGAGTAGAGTATATCAACATACTGACATTCTCTTATAGCCTACAATCTGGCATTACATTGGATTATTACAAAAACATAACATACTTTTTATCATCGCAGACACAGCCTCCTTGATATTTTCGGGAGCCAAAACATCATGGGTCAACCACATGGTGCCAAATGAAGGATCCAGCAGAGCAGCTTTTAGGTATAGAGGGTCAGAGAAGGGTAAGGTTGCTACATCATTGTGTTCATCTGCCATCCTCACATTGACAAAGATCCCTCCGAATCGTCTTTTGAGTGATTCTTGCAGGCTACGGATCAAGCCACCAAGGTAGCGCACGCTCTCTTTATGATTTTCCAAGTGGTGATTCAGAGAAAGGATACAGGGTACAACAGCACTTATTGTCACAATTTTTTCTCCCTGTGAGAGGTCTGTGGCTTCTCCAAAAGGTTGAAGGACATCCACGAGTTCCTTAATCTGATTCCACTCTCTAGCTGTGAATACAGTCTCTCTGTGTCCCCCATCTTCAAGAATTCTAGTCAGTTTCACCTGGTCACAGCTGACCACTGATTTCAATTGCCTCAGTGTGGAATTCCAGCGTGTGGTAACAGCGGCAGGGATTCCACGCTGTCCAAACTCCTCTTCAAATTTTTCCTTGAAAGAGGTGCTTGTATGTAACAAGGAGCTCAACCTGGAAGCTTTGGCGAGAGCTGCATTGACTAATTTAGTCTCCTTAAGTCCATCACCTATTACCAATTGAAGCGTGTGTGCAAAACATTGAAGTCTAGTCTGGGTTTTTGCACTCAAATAATTGTCAAGCATCTCCTGTTCTTCCATTGACAAGTCATTCCAAATGTCCGAATCATCAAGGTCATCGTCTTCTTCTCCCTGTCCTGGAAAACATGTAGTGAATGCTTTTTTCATGTTTGCAGCATTGTCACAGATGATGTGGTCTACCTTTTTTTTAATCTTGTACTCTTCACATACACGCTCAAATTCCTCACAAATTCTTTCCCCTGTATGGGGACCTTTGAAGCGGTTGCACGCAAGCAACTGTGATTTCAACTGAAGACGGTCTTCCTCAATGTTGATCCAGTGCACTGTGACTCCAAGAAAGCCTCTCATCCTGCGGTCTGACCATATATCTACAGTCACTGACAGATGATCTACTGCTGTCATTGGCACCAGTGACACCAATCCAATACAGTGACTAGTGCTAAAGAAAATGCACTGTTACTGTATAAATGACACTGGCAGGGGAGGGGTTAACACTAGGGGTGATCAAGGGGTTAGGTATGCTCCTAGGGAGTGCTTTCTAACTGTGGCAGGGATGGATGTGTTAGAAGAAAAGAGAGATCTGCGTTTCAGCTTAGACACAAGATCTCTCTCTTCCTCTGTGACAGAACAGCCACACGTGACACCCAAAATGTACTGGGCTGGCACAGGCAAGTTTTTACTGGCATTTCCAAAAATTAAAAAAAAAAATACAGTTGTAAGTGTAAATTTTAGTATTTAGGCAACAAACAAGTAACATGTTCAATTATTAATGAACTCACCATTCAGTTGCTAGGGGTTGCTATACATTACTGCCCACCATTTGGTTGTCTAGGGTTTGCTATACATTACCGTTCTTATAGTACACTCTCAGCACCAGCCTCTGCCAGCTACTCTCTCACCGAGCCCTGCCTGGCATGCAGATCACGCCTGCAGTCAGACGGGCAAATACTTCAGTCTCCTGTGCCAGTTTTGCCCCGGCTGTCTGTGACTCTCTGGAGGGGGGCACACCGGACCCTGCCACTGTCATTGTTCCCCCAGCTGCTGCTGATCAGTAATGGCAAAGCAGCTGGGCAGACAAAGGGGTGGCACAGGCCGGCAAAAAAAAGACTGGTGGGAATGGAAGCACAATGGGCCGTTCTGAGAAGCTGCCATTTAAATAGGGCAAGGGTGGCCAGTTTACCACTGCTGTTTTAAGAATGGGCCAGGGGTCCTCGTGATCAGTTTAAAACCAGCTATGGGGTGTGTGCAATTAATCAGTTGGGAGGTGTGCAATGGATCCGTGTATAACCAAGTATGGGGGTGTGCAATGGACCAATTTTTTATAATCCGCTATGGGGGTGTGCAATTGATCAATTTATAATCCACTATGGGGGTGTGCAATTGATCAGTTTGACCTGGGAGGTGTGCAATTGACCAGTTTATAACAAGCTATGGGGGTGTGCAATGCCAGTTAATAACCAGTGGATCCATTGCACACCTCCCAAGTCAAACTGTCTGATTAATTGCACACACCCCATAGCTGGTTTTAAACTGATCAATTGCATACCTCCCAAGTCAAAATTAATATTTGCACAACCCTATATCTGGTTATAAATGAATTGCACACCCCCATAGCTTATTATAAGCAAATTAATTGCATGCCCCCACAGCTTGTTATAAACTGGTTAATAATTGCGCACCTCCATATAAACTTAAACTGATCTATCGGACAGCTTCCAACTCATTAATTGCATAACCCCATAGCTGGTTATAAGCAAATTGCACACCTACAGCAACTGGTCATAAATATAGTACTAAACATTAGGACCTCACATAGGATCAATGTAAATCAATGAACTGACAATCATAGGAAATAGTCATATTGGAGACAATAGGGGCAATTATTCACAATGGCCCCTATTGTCTCCAATATGTGTATTTCTTTCCTACGATTGTCAGTTCATTAGTGCCAATGTTTTTTTTTTATATGAGTCAGACCCCTTGGACTTAATGCTGTAAAAAAAAAAAAATTAATAATTTGCACAACACCGACCGTATACTGTCAGCGCCGGTGTACCTGGTCGGCGGCGTCCCATCAGCGTCCCGGCGGCCATTCCACGTTTCCACTTTCCAGACCCCAGTATTGCAAAATCGCGCCTCTTCATCGTCTGTGATAGGCGGAACACTCAATTTATTTCCCAGCATTCAGTGTTCCGCCTATCACGGCTATCCGCTCATCCTCATAACACAGACGAGGATGAGAGGATGTCCGTGATAGGCGGAACACTGCCTGCTGTGAAATTGAGTGTTCCGCCTATCACAGACAAGGAGGCGCGGTTCCGCCTATCACAGACAAGGAGGCGCGGCTTTTACACTGCAATGGTTAGTGGTAGTAATGACTTGCCAAGTCATAGGGCCCAAGTCAAAGTCAAGTCACAAGTCATTAGTGTCAAGTCAAAGTCAAGTTGAGTCATTTGTTTAATTTTGTCAAGCAAGTCGCAAGTCCTCAAATAGCCGACTCGAGTCTGACTCGAGTCAAGTCATGCGACTCGAGTCCCCCACCTCTGCCAATCAATGACAGGCAGAGTAGGAAGTGCGGGGAGAGGTTTGTTTACACATACCTCTCCCCGTTCTTCAGCTCCGTGACCCGATCGCGGGACACCAGCGGCGAGCGCGCGACCCACGGGCAGGCATTTAAAGGGCCACGTACAGGTACGTGATTTTGCCTGCCTGTACCATTTTGCCGCAGTATATCTGCGTGAGGCGGTCGGGAAGCGGTTAAATAGTAACAAATATAACAAACATTCCTTAATAAAGCAAAACAAAATACTACAATACCCATCAAATTAAGGTTGGTGATCCTTGGAGGCACCAAATATCAAATTATCACTTCGTATCTGTGTACTACTATCACGGTGCACAACCGCATCACAACGGCTCTAGGATGAACCACATTCTGCAGATACTATGAATGGAATTACCAGTTTATCCACCATAACTGGCATTCCACCAGAGACTCCATACCTTAGATGGGTCCCTAATAACATCATCACAGCAGGTTATTTTAAAATGCCTCCAAAGGCCCAACCGCACTGGCCTGAAAAAAACATACATATGACAAACCATAACGATGTAGGGCGAGTGGGAAATCTTCTCCTCCTCATATCTGACCTCCCCCCAGATATCCCCCCGGATATCCGACTCCTTGTATATCCTGAAAACTGACCCCTGCGGACACCAACGCCCCCCCCGCGCTGGCCAACCAATAACCTCCTTATATTTACTGTGAGAGTTAACCCCTGGTGAACCATTATGATGCTAGCCCTGCGCTTATTCTTTCTTTTTCTTTTTTGCTGCAGGCTGTACTCTTTTACCGAACAGTCCAAATCTAATATACATGGGCATTTAGTTTCCAAGCTGCCAAATTAACATTGCCAGAATAGGTAAAAGACATGCCATTAGCATTGTAAGATATCGGGGGGATTCAACTCAAGTGGTGCATGCTATTTCAGGAACACATATCAGTCCAGACTATATTTTAAAAGCTTAACCCACTTTTATTTAAAGGAAACAAAGTTCAAAGAAAATAACAGCAATTATTCTCACAGGGGACTCCTTGCTTAGACCTCCTGTCTGCCTGGGGGGAGCTGTCTCCAAGTGGGAGCTCTGAGGTCTAATCCTGGGAAGAATATAAACCCAGCCCACAGGTGTGGAATCAGCATGCCTGTCTTTCTAAAAACCAGGCTGAAAATGTGAAATGGGGTCGCCTCTCCGCAGCATATACTCAGAAGGTTGTAGTCATGTCAAAAGGCTCCAACCATTTTTCTACATAATCAACACTTCTCGTGCATGACCCCTAAAATGACAAATATACAATAGGCCAACTTTTTTTACATATTAATGTGTGTTTTTGGCCTTCCTAATTTCAGTATTCATACAATTCAAGAGCTTCTGTATTTTGTTTTAGTATACGACGTTCATCCAGTAGGGAGTTTTGGTAGGTCTGACCCATCAGGAAAAGGCACCATCGCAAATAACTGTTTTGCCCTGTAATACGTCCATACTATAGTCTGGTTTTTACTGTGAGTGCTAACACTAGATTTTTTCTATGTGGCTTTTACTCTTTGTTTGAAAACATAAGTGGATGTATTATGTTATTCATATTCTTCAGCAGTGAGATATATGAATGCAATAACACCTGGCAATCTTGCTTAAACTCATCCTAGTAGATTGCGTTTCATGATATATGTATCTCGATAGACGTCATCATATATTCTCTAAAGAGTCTGCACTAATAGAATCTATAAATCTATTCCGAAGGTCAAAGTAATTTCAATTCAATTTGTTTTACTGAAATAAACTAGGTAACTTTCTGCTGTAGTCACATTTGTTTGTTCTTTTAATTAAATGCTTTTGAGACTGGTAATTACAGGAAAGCAAATCAACAGTATCACTGTAAAAATATTTTATAATATGATAGAATATTAATTTCTTAGGTCAAAAAGTATATTGCATGTTTAAACATGTAAATCATGTAAATCATAAACGATAAAACTGGTCAAAGATCATATTAATAAGTTGGAGTAAGTAAAAAAAATTTTTTTTTTAACTCTAATAAGAACTTTTAAAATAATAAAATTCGTGCTCTCTTTTATAATGGCTTCATAATGTTGAAAAAAAATTGTTCAAAGTTGGCCCAACATGCAGGGAGCGCCATCAAGCAATAAAGTCCAGACATGCAGGAAAGCTGTACAAAAATTACACCCCAAAATACATTCTGCTACTCCTCCTGAGTATTACGATACCACATGTGTGGGTATTGAATTATTAAATTAATTTTAAATTAACCACTTGCTTACTTGCTTACCGGGCAATCAAATTTAAACCCCCCTCCTATTTTTTTTCCAGACAAATTTTCAGCTTTTGGTGCTCTCAGGCAGAAGTACTTTGAATGACAATTACTCAGGTCATGCAACACTGTACCCTAAGATCATCCTGGCTTGACGCCATCTTCATCTTATCACTTTGGGACACTTTGTTCATTCTTACTTTTTACACATATTATTTTTGTGTTTTTTAATATTCAAGGAGTACATTGCATTGTTTTCCTTTTTTGAATTTTGAATCTTTTGGTTCAATGGGTATCACAACTATTCACATATTTTAGCGCTGCACTTTCCTTTACACAGAGGTATGTACAGAATCGTTTGGTGGGCCGCTCAGGAATACAAGGGCAGTGAAAACTTCCTCCTGGTAGCCAAGGAAGCGTTTGGGGTTTTGGGTGGAGTTCCGGTAAATTACATATGAATTATATATTGCCAATTGAAAAAAATAAATTGCAACTTTTTTGTACCAATGGTATGTCCGTCTTGTAGCAAGGTATGGTTCTATCATTTGGTCGTTGAAGTCGACACCCCCCATATACAAATTATAATCATAAATGCATTTGGGTTTGTTTATGGGGCCATTCCTTCTGGAGATTTCCACAAAGGTATTATTGTGGATTGAAGACAGCATGTAGACATCCCTTTTGTCCCTCCACTTCACTGCCAAAATCTCCTTGTTTCTCAGACTTGCCGTTTCTCCTTTTCTCAATTTCTGATTCACGAGACTTTGAGGAAAGCCCTTCCGTTTTTTTTTAACAGTGCCACATGCTGGTGTCTTCATCTGGTGAAGGTTGTGGAACAGGGGCAGGGATGTGTAAAAGTTGTCTACATATAAATTGTAGCCTTTCTCCAGTAGGGGATATATGAGGTCCCAAACAATTTTCCCGCTTGATCCCAAGTAGTCTGGGCAATTAGGGGGCTGCAGCTGGGTGTCCTTCCCTTCGTACACTTTGAAGGCATACATGTTCCCTGTGACTTGGTCGCATAATTTGTACACCTTCACTCCATAGCGGGCCCTTTTGCTGGGAATGAATTGTTTGATTTTAAGCCTGCCACTAAATTTAATAAGGGACTCATCCACACATATGTGTTGGTCCGGGGTAAACAGCTGGGGGAATACTTGAGAAAAATAATTTAGAAGTGGCGGAATTTTGAAAAGCCTGTCATAATTTGGGTCATTTCGGGGAGGGCACTGGGAATTGTCATTGAAATGAAGGAACCTCATTATCATGAGGTATCTGTTTCGGGACATTGCCTTGGAGAAGACTGGCATGTGTTTGAGGGGCTGGGTTGACCAATAGGACATCAAATAGTTTTTTTTGTTGAGTCCCATGTTAAATGTGAGGCCTAAAAAAACTTTGAACTCCTCCACCGTTAGGTCTCTCCATTCATAGGGACGGGCATAATACGAGGTTGGGTTTTGCAAAATAAATTGCTGGGCATAAAGGTTGCACTGGGCCACAATTAACGCTAACATGTCCTCGGTAAAAATTAAGTTAAAAAAATGTATTGGGGAAAAATTCTCCCTGTCCACCTGGACTCCTGGCTGGGTAGTGAAAGGGGGAATGTTGGCTTCTCCTGAATTAGGAGGAAGCCACAAGGGGTTTTGAAGGGCATAGGGAAGGCTGGCATGGGTTCTTGGGCTTTCTTGCCGAGGTACTGCGGTGCTGGTGGATGGCACTGTGGTGCTGGTGGATGGCACTGCGGTGCTGGTGGATGGCACTGCGGTGCTGGGGGATGGCACTTCTTCCTCACCAGAACGCCTTCGTTTGGCCGGCCGAATATCTTCCTCCTCCGAGTGACTCGGTGTTTCACTACTGAGGACTGGCTCGTAATTTATGTCCGTCTGAGAATCGGCGTATGAAGAGGAATCTGAACAAGAGAGCTCCCCTTTGCTCTTGTCGGCCTGGGAAAGAATTTGGAACGCCTCCTCTGCGGAAAAGACTCTTTTGGACATGGTTGCTGGTGCGACTACACAGGTGTGTACTAAGCCTGCACAGATGGGCACTGATGAGGCAGCACTGATGAGCACAGATGTGCACTGATGAGGTGGAACAGATGTGCACTGATGAGGTGGCACAGATGGGCACTGAGGTGGCACAGATGTGCACTGATGAGGTGGAACAGATGTGCACTAATGAGGTGGAACAAATGTGCACTGATGAGGTGGAACAAATGTGCACTGATAAGGCGTCACAGGTGGACACTGATGAGGTGGCACAGGTGGGCACTGATGAGGTGGCACAGGTGGGTACTGATGAGGCGGCACAAGTGCGCACTGATGAGGCGGCACAGGTGCGCACTGATGAGGTGGCACAGGTGCGCACTGATGAGGCGGAACAAATGCGCACTGATGAGGCAGAACAGATGTGCACTGATGAGGCGGCACAGATGTGCACTGATGAGGTGGCACAGCTGGGCACTGATGAGGCAGCACTGATGGAGCAGCACAGATGGGACGGCACTGGTGGGCACTGATGAGGTGACACAGGTGGGCACTGATGAGGCGGAACAGATGTGCACTGATGAGGCGGAACAGATGTCCACTGATGAGGTGGCACAGATGTGCATTGATGAGGTGGCACAGATGTGCACTGAGAGGTGGCACAGATGAGGCGGCACAGATGAGGCGGCACAGATGGGGCGGCACAGATGAGCACTGATGAGCGGCACAGATGTGCACTGATGAGGCAGCACAGGTGGGCACTGATGAGGTGGCACAGGTGGGCACTGATTGTGAAGATGTGCGGATGGACACTGATCGGCACAGGTGGGCACTGATCGGCACAGGTGGGCACTAGTTGGCACAGGTGGGCACCGATTGGCACAGGTGGGGTACTGTACTGATAGGGTACTGTACTGATGGGGCACTGTTTTGGCACTGTAATTTTGTATTTTCAACTCACAGTCTCACTGTCACTAGCACAGATCCTCTCTCTCTCCTCACACGCTGTCTTTGTGTGAGGAGAGAGAGCCGGCAATGAGAGATGATCTCATATGTTTACATTTGAGATCATCGTTCATTGGCCAGGGCGATCGCGCTGTAAACGGCCCTTGTGATTGGCCGTTTACAGCGATCTGTGATTGGCTGTGTCCAAGGGACACAGCCAACACAGCGAGGAAAGGGGAGAACGTCATATGACGCCCTCCTGGGAATTGACATCCGCGCCGAGGCAGTCATTCGGCTACAGCCGGATGTCAAGTGGTTAAAGTATATTCTGTAAACATATAGTGGAAGAGGCCGTACAGCTGCAAGAGACTACTAGGAAAAGCAGATGACATCACTTTGATTAAGCCTCTTCTTGGGTAAAATGTGTTAAAAGAGAAGGATCATGGTCTGGCAGAGTCACATGGAATGTAATATACATGTGGAATAAAGTTAATTGAAAGAAAAATAAAGATCTGCTAGATATGTAGTGTTTTGTGTTGCTAGACTGGGTGCCTACAGACATTACTGGGTGCCTACAGACAATCTTTGCCCAGTTTGGCCTTCTAGAATCTGATTGTGCTTAATGTGATTGTAAAGCTTGTTTTTTTTTTTTTTAAATAACAAACATGTCATACTTACCTACACTGTGCAGTTCGTTTTGCAGAGTGGCCCCGAACCTCGACTTCTGGGGTCCCCCGGCTGTGCTGGTAGCTCCGCATTGTATAACCCCTTAGGAGAAGCGCTCTCCCGGGGGGTTACCTTGCAGGTGCGCTCCAGAGACCAGCATTTGTGTCCATAGACGCAGAATGCTGGACTCGGCCCCACCCCCTGGCGCCCGCGTCATTGGATTTGATTGACACCAGCGGGAGCCAATGGCTGGACTGATATCAATCTTTCCAATCAAGAGACGAGACAACGGGCAGAGGGGAAGAGAGCGTCTCTGGCATGGGAATTATGGGATTCAGGTGAGTAAAACAGGGGGGGCACACCTACATGCCTGTTTGCTGTCTTCTGTGGCATATAAACTGACCTGCACATGTGCAGCTCCGCTCACATTGTTGGCATGGTCACTGTGTGGCGGGATGACTAACTTCTGGGCAGGCGCAGGAGTGACATCATCCCATGTCAGCCAATAAATTTGGCCTAAGACCGACACCCAGCAGAAGATGCTGGTGCTGGCAAGGTACAGGGAACCGTTCAAGGAAAGCTAAATTTAGCTCCGCTTTAAGGCGATTTTAGCTATATTACGGCATTTGCAACATAGTTGAGTACTCTTTTTTTTTAATTAGCACTTAAATGAAAATTTTGTCAAACAGGTAAATAACAATCAATACAAATTTCAAAAAAAGAAAGAATATTTGAGAGAAGAAATGTATAATTGTTGCGCTGGTATTTTCAATAGCAAATGCTATAAATAGAAATTTAGTTTGTTTGAAGCTGTAGTTTAGCTCAGACTAATTATGTTTTACATTTTGGTTCTGTTCCAGCTCGGCTGGTTGTGTAGTTTTCCCCTTGGCCTAGGGATGGCGCCCTTGTAGTCGGCCAAGTTTGGAAATTGCAACAAGTTGGGTGCATTGAGTGCCTCTTTGCCCGGAAACAGTCAGTGGGAGTGGTCTACCCACTGTGAATTCTGGGAGAGGGTACTTAAGGGGCAGACCCCGTGACAGGGTGTTTTCCGACCTGATGGCCCTCCTGGCCTAAGGTGTGCTGTGGCCCTCTAAATTGTCTCGGGCCGGCTGGCCCGAAGCTTCGTTACTGACAGGAAGGCCCAGAAGTCCTGGGGCCTACCGATCCAGGGGTGGTCCTGTGCTGTCTTGCATGCGGGAAGAAGCCAAGTGACTGGAGGATCCAGGGTAGGACTTTTCAGAGAGAGCACAGAGCAACAAGGCCGGTACCTCTAGAAGAGCCTGGAGACTCAGTTGGAGGATGCATCCCGGGTCACCTGCCACACAGCACCGCTGGCTCGGCTGAAAGAAACTGGTACTGTGTGATTGTTCTTTGACATTGCAAAAGGTTGCTTGTTGCCCAATCCTGTGGCAGAGGATTGTGTAACGGTTCTACTAATTCTTCAAGTCTGTGGCAGAGACTATGACCGAGCATCGCATTGGCTGCTAGGTCAGTGAGAGAGACCTATCCGGTGGTTGCTGGATTCAGTTGTGGAGCTGTTATCCTCTGGATCAAGAAGTACCCCTGACTCATTATTGAAAGGTACCTGAATTCCCCCTAAAACCCTCAATCCCTCTATTGGAATGTCTTTTGTGGAAAAAGAGATGTGTCGGAGCTGAAATCTATAAAAAAAAATCTTTAATGGGACCTCTACGACAGACATGGTGGAACAGTGAAGGAACGATAAGCCCAATCAAATACCAGCAGCTCCTTCTGGGGTAAGTGCTCCATAATATTTTTTTGATTTACCTATTCGACTACATTTTCATTTTACTTATTTATTATTTTTTATACATTTTTTTGCTAATTTATTATTCATTCATTTTTTTAAATACTTTTTATTTCTATGTTTTTCATTCAGCTCTATCTTATTTAGTTATTCTTTTTTTTCTATGTTTGTTCTTATTTTCTTTTTTTTAACTTGCTATTTTTTATGTTTCACTATTTTGGCTTGCAACATAACCTTTACCATTCGACCACCACTATCTAATCACAAACAATATCCATCATCTGTCTTGTCTATGCTACCCATTGAAGCGCTTCATGGCTGATGATGCTGGAATAAAGTTTTTTACTTAATTTGCAAAGTCATGGGCTGTCTGGTTTCCAAATCTCCCTCAGTGGCTCTACCTAATTTCTCTGTACCCAGAGTTTCTATGAATACACAAACACTAATATTTTTTATATGTTTGGGTACCAAATTGACCATAGCTCGGGCCTGGAAGCAGCCTAAGGTCTCTATCAGATTAGCTAAGAGAATAATCTCTTGGATAATGTCCCAGGAGAAAATGGTGAGCACCCTGCTAGACTCGGTTAAGAAATTTGAGGCAACTTTGGAGCCATGGGTGGTTTATATGGGTATATCCTTGATTTTGAATAAGTAGTATGGACCTCTGCACTTTGTGAATGGTTTGAAGAATGCAATTGGTGAACCAGTTCGCGTGAATCAATCCTGTCATCCGTGTATAACTTGCCGCAAACGTCTATTGTGTTCCCACAATATAACCAACATTGAAGTGTATAAGAGGTTGCGCAGCCTCACTATAATTAGCAGACTTTAACGAGACTTCACCAGCTCTGGCATCGGTCTCCCACTTGGGGCGTTGGGGCCACCGTGCTTCTCGCATATTAATTACCTCAATGTGTCTCATCTGCCCTTCCAGGTCCCGGCTCTTCCTCAGCCCAATTTACCCCTTCAAATCGCTGATGGTGGATTCTTATTTTTTTCACCCGATCAGCTCCTCTTTTAACCCTGTCATCTGTATAATCCGACCTGAGGATCTCCGGACACCTTGATCGACCTAAAGGGGGAAATTGGGGAGTAAGGAAGGAGGAAGAGCTCCCGGATGAGCAGATGAGCCATGTTGGGGTAATTAATCTGTGAGAAATTGATGGCAGCATCTGGTGTTGAATTTGCATTCCTGAGGCCCTGAGCTGGAGATCGATGCTGGAGTCGACTGGTGAAGTCTCGTTAGAAGTCTGCTAATTACAATGAGGCTGCGCAAATTCTTATACACTTCAATATCCTTGATTTTGTAAAAACTTGGATCTTAGGTTGATGCGACGGTCTCCTGGTTGGTTGGCTAACCTCTCATTCTCTACTCTCCCTTCTTTTTTTCTCCTCTTGACTTCTTTCTTTAGCAGCTCCTATAACTTTTTGCTTAGATGGTACTGCTAAGGGCTTAGTGCAGGGGTCGCAAACTGGTGGCCCTTTAGCTGTTGCGGAACTACAAGTCCCATCATGCCTCTGCCTGAGGGAGTCGTGCTTGTAATTGTAAAGCCTCTTACACACGATCGGACCATGGACCAACTTTCCCGTGGATTTTTGTCCAAAGGGCGTTGGCCCCAAGTTGGTATTGCATACACACGGCAGGACTTTTTCAGCCAACTTTCACCAAATCACTTGGTTTTTCTGCTCTTTACGGCCACCTTTGGTCAACTTCTGTATTGTTGTCTGATCTTTTGCATTGGTTCTGCATTGGTTTGTACAAAAGTCCGTTGGTTTTGTGTACACACGGTCGGACTTTGGTCCATCGGACTTTTGTTGGCAGAAAGTTGGTCCATTCGCACAGCCAACAAAAGTCCGATGAAACCTGGAAAAAGTTGGTCCGATGGAGCGTACACACGTTCGGATGTTGGTCCAAAACAGCTAATTTGCATGTTGGTTGTCAAAAAGTCAGATCGTGTGTATGGGCCTTAAGCCTTGCAATGCCTCATGGAACTTGTAGTTTTGCAACAGCTAGAGGGCTGCCAGTTTGAGACCCCTGGCTTAGTGCCTTATATTGGGGATGAATACCCGGGGTGTTTCTGGGCTGCCTGTAACACCGGTCTTATGTAATTATAGGGCCTGAATAGTTTTGGTAATGTACACTTCCATTCTGGTTGCATTATATGGTAGAAGGCAATCCTCTTTATTTTGGTGATCCATAATTTTTGTTTAACATTTTTAGACTTTTTCATGCCCTGAGTGATTGTTTATTTACAATCACTGTTGGGCATCCTTTATATACATGCTAGTTTTCAGGTTGCGCTAATAAACCTTGCTCTGCATCTCTGAATATCCCACTACTTACCCAGGGTCACGTATGTGCTGTTACTTGTATATGTGTTGGAAGGTTATTACTTGTAAATGTTATACTGTTTTATATTTTCTACCGTCTAAGCTCTGTTTTTGTATACACAAGCTGATGTTGTGAAACAAACATTCTTTTGTACTTTGTATATTCTCAATAAACATGTAATGAAAGCAAAGGAACAGTTTAGTTTAATCTGCCTATTCCACATGAAGGACCAATTACTTTTTCTCCTCATCTCTACTTCACAAAGGAGGCATGCTCGAAGATCTTTTGGGGGAATACAGCCAATGTTCCCATATTCCTTTGGGTTGGGGGAACCAAGATACTGAATACATGGCAACTTCTCATTCACATGCTCTTCCAAGGCATGACCTCTAACCCTCCAGGTTTCCTTTTCAACTGAACCTCACCATGCACACTGACTCAGGAACTGGGGGATTCCTCCAGTCAAAGAGAGGGCAGGCTACACACAGCTGATAACTCTTTTTAATCACTTTGTATAGTTACACAAAAAATACACTGTTTTTGTGCGGTTAGATTTAGCTTTATTTTAGTAGCATACAGTAAAAAATAAAAATATTAAAAATGCATGTTGATGTTTAAGTAAAATATAAAAAAAAATAATAAAATTGTAAAATAATTTTCTGAATCTCTTTTGAAAGAGTTTGCAAACAGAAAGTTTTGCTGCTACTACAAGAAAATAGTTTCTAAACTGTCTCTAAAGAAGGTATGGGCACAGAGAAATGGTGTATGGAGAGGCATTTATTATTGTATTAAACAAAAAAGAAAAATACATTTTTAAACACACCTGTTTCACACACTATGGAGCAATTCTGACTATATTATATGTCTCTATCTCTTATCTGCTGTCTAAAAAAGCAGAGTATAGAAGACGTAAGATTCAATTCACTAAGATTGGTGAGTTCTCTTTATTCCTTTTGTTATTTTGTCATGTGAAAATTTTCTCCTTTGAATGGAACCTTCATAGACATACATCTCACTTAGGTAATCATTATTTTCCGACACAAAATTGGCATTGAACTGCTAAAAGTCAGATTTTTTCATGAATAGTTATTTTATCTCATTACATTTTATTTTATCCCTGCCTCGTGTGGCTTCTCTTTAACATTTACTTAACAGACACCTATTAAAGCTGATAGTGATTGTTAGCCTGAAGCTATAATTAATTTAAAGTGAATCTGTGCTAGGGCTATGGAAAAGAAAGTATTCACTTTTTCTTAATAGGCAGTGAACGTTTTGAAACAATTCCTCACTGACCTTTGTAGCTTCATGTATTGTGGAGCAATTCATTCTCAAGTTCACAGCAGATGTATTGAAATTGTCAAACTCCTGTGACTTGGCAGATTATCAGCCTGCTAATCCTTAATATAAACATGGATCAGGTTTTCTGGGAAGGAGGAGCAGGGTGAGCTGAGCTCCTAAGAAAATGGCTTGAACCACTTCAGTGCTCTTGCGTTGAACTTTGAGGAACGATTGCTCCACAGTGCCTGCAGCAGTATTAACAACACAATACAAAACACGAGTTTGTATTTTCTGCAGAGGGACTACCCAGGAACTCTGAAGTGTATTTCCTTTTCAATACCCTATTTAGGCTAGTATGCTCACATTTCAGCGCGTTGTGGGTAGGTTATTCCATTCATTACAATAAGTCCAAGTAACCTGAAAAAGAAGTCCCTTTTCCAAAATTGCACTTAACAATTAATGGCACCACTACACTAAAGGGAGTTTCTTTGAGGATCAGGAAAGTGCATGATTTTACGTGTGTTCCCAACACGCAAATGTGTGAACCTAGCCATAGGCAGCATAGGGTAGGATTCCAACATCATTCTCTTGAAACCACTTTGATGGACAGCTTATTACAATTTAGATTCTGCAAGCGGGTGTAGAGGGGGCAGGGCAGTTCTCCCTGCTAAGGTTAATGAGATATTTAGCAACTCAACATTGAAACAGTGTCCACACGAATGTTGAAATAGTAACTGTAGATTTGACCTTTTTAAACATGAAAAACACTGCTGGCTGGAAGGTCAATGAACAGCCTGATAGTATATGTTTATCATGCTGACTGACTGATTGCACCAGCACACCCTGTATATCAAATACCTAAACACAATGAAACAAAAAACTGTCATTTCAATTTATAAATTTTCTAGTTTTCAAGTATAAAAATTATACCCTAATTCTGCTATTAGAATTAACAAAAAAAAATCTTCTATCTAAATAATATTCAGGGATGTATAAGCTCGTTCTGCCTATCTAGCTGCTCCATCTATTTTGCTGTACTGGCACACAGAGTTGCTTTTTTAAGACCTTTTCTTGGAAGAACCTTTCAATTTGTTAAGGCATTCTATCAATAATCTGACATCCGGACCTTTCGTAACCATGAAAAAAATCAATGATTACATTGATTTCTTTTTTAGGATGTACTTCGAATTTCATGAGGTATTATGAAAAGGGCACATGTATCATTTGAGTTTTTGAAGGATAAAGGCTAAGTGTAACATATTCATCACATGGCCCTCATGAAAAAATAATGAACTATTATATTAAAAGCTAATTAATCATGGAACCTTTCGTAATAGACTATGATGTTACGTGGATTGAACCCTAATATTCATAACTGTAATAATGTCACTTCTGAGTTGCGCGTTGTAGGTGAAGCAATCTGAATTTCATATATTCTGACAGAATAAGGATTTGCAAGGCTGGTTTCACATGGAGGTTCTGTTTTTTTTGTTCAGCTCATTCGCGTCTTTTTTTTGTAAAAAAACTGATCAAAAACGGATACAGAAGTAAATTTTTACATCCGTTGACATCTGTTTTTTACAAAAAACTGACTGAATTGAACTTCAAACACTATATATATATATGGTTACTAAGGAGGGGGGCCCGGAAGCCGACTCCCGCTTCCTTAACAACTGATGAGTCATCTACTGTCAGCGGGATTCCCCACTGACAGCTGAATATAAAACAAAACGCAAAAAGAAAAACAGTGTGGGGTCCCCCTCCAGGTCCATACCAGGCCATTCTGGTCTAGTATGGATTCAGAGGGGACCCCCCACACCATTTAAAAAAAAAAATGGAGTGGGGGTCCCCCCAAAATCCCACCCGAACCATACCAGGCCGCATGCCCTCAACATGGGGGATCCCGGGCCCACCCCCTATGTCAATGTGTATCAGGTACATACTACCCATACCCATTCAACAAAAAGCCACACAAAAATGGAACTTTCGCTTTTCCGGTTCCTCCTCTCCTCCGGTGTCACATTTGGCACCTTTCAGGGGAGGGGGAAGCAGATACCGGTCTAATACAGGTATTTTGCTCCCTCTTCTGGGCATAGATACCCGAGCTACCCGCGGGTATCTGCACCACTTCTGTCGCCTTCTCCGTCCCCCCTGCTGTCTTCTGGGAGACACACAGGTCCCAGAACACAGTGAGTCACGCATGCGCAGTAGGGAACCAGGAAGTGAAGCCGGAAGGCTTCACTTCCTGATTCCCTTACCAAAGATGGCGGCAGCAGCACCCAACAGCCGAGGTATAGATTGGCTTCGGGTGCCGACATCGCGGGCGCCCTGGACAGGTAAGCGTCCTTATTTTAAAAGTCAGCAGCTGCAGTATTTGTAGCTGCTGACTTTTAAAAATAAATAAATCGTCAGACCTCCGCTTTAATAGCTCTGTCTTTTCTCAGTTCCATCTTCTCCGATGCCACTGTCCCTTTGGTGGGAAATGACAGCAACGGAGAGGACGGCCCCAGAGAGGACGGCACCAGGAGAAGACAGAGCTATTAATAAAGGAATGGTCTTGTTTTTTTGTTTTTTTTTTACATTTCACTGCCTTTTTGGTGAATGGGTAGGGGTAGTATGTACCCGATACCGATTCACATGGGGGGCCCGGGATCTCGCATTTTGGCGTGGGGGTGCTGTCCACTCCGGATCCATACTATACCCGAAGGGCCTGGTATGGACCTGGGGGAGGGGGAAACCCATGCTGTTTTCTTTGTGATTCTTTTTTGCCAGCAATTTTTTTTTTACATTCAGCTGTCATTCAGCTGTCAAAACAAGTGTAGGTAAGATCTTTATTGCATAGTTACACTGGTTCAGCTTGGACCAATGTAAGTATGTACAGTATATCTCATACCTGAGAGACTGCTGTGGAAGGTGACAATCACATTAGTAGTCACTGCTTCTACGGCTATTATCGTGATTCTCAGAGTCCTGTCCCAAGCAGCTTCTCCTCTATATAGTAACCACAGGGTGTGTTTTTTTTTTTACGAATACAAGGCGTTCTCTGATTGGTTGAGGTGGAGAGACAGGGTGGTCAGGTCACAATCTCCACCTCATCGAACCAGAGAGCTCCTTTATTGAAATATTAAAAGGTGTTATTTGAATGGTGGCTGTGCCAAACAAGTGACCCCTGTGGCCACTTTTCAGAAAGAAAACCATAAGAGCTGGAAGATTGTGGAAATCACTGTAGTAGTAGCAACTACTACAGAGATTGTCAGCTTACCCAGTGGTTCCTCAGGTATGACTCAGGTATGAGATATGCATACTTAAATTGGTTCAAACTTGACCACTGTAGCTATACAGTAAAGATCATATTTAGACTTAAAGTGCTACTAAATCCAGGACCCTGCATTCACTATATCTGTTCACAGGACATGGAAATGCAATTAGTTTAGTAAATATAAGACAAGAGAAAGAAGGACGGCACCCTCTAGGTGCAGCGTGTTTAACAGTAAATGTATTACAAGAGGATAAAAACACTCACATTTGAGCAGATAAATTCCAGCATATCAGGTAATTAAATAGGTTCATCCGCATGTTCCCGGGTGATGTGGGTCTCACGGGCTGGTGGAGGGAGTCCTGTATCCTGGGTCCTGTAGCTCTCCGGTGGTGCTGTGGACACTCATCGCTTCCGGGTGGCTGGGACGCAGAAGATGGATGCTCTGTGATGCTCCGTGTAGTCGAGGTGTCCTCACTTCCAGGAACGGGGTCAGGCAGGCGGTGCTTCACGTTCGGAGAGGCTCCTTCATCAGGCTGGAGCACGCATGCTCCAAACACGAAGCGCCGCCCGCCTGACCCCGTTCCTGGAAGTGAGGACACCTCGACCATACGGAGCATCATGGAGCATCCATCTTCTGCGTCCCAGCCACTCGGAAGCGCTGAGTGTCCACAGCACCACCGGAGAGCTACAGGACCCAGGATACAGGACTCCCTCCAGATTTCAAGGACTGGATGCCTTTTATATGCTCAGCATCCTATTATCCTTACATGGACTATTGCTTGGACTTGAAGTTAAACATTAATAATTACCACCAAGTTCTCCCATCCCCCACCCTTGCCCAAACTTCCTCCCCTTTTCCCTCCCCCCCAGTCTTTTTCAGTTATATGCATATAGCTATATCCAGAGCGCGCCATATTAACCCCTTCATTTTAGTAAATGTAAATACCTTTTCTCATCAGCAGTCTATAGCAGTCTTGTGACTTCTATCAGTGCCTGGTTAAAGCTTGTAGGATGAGTTTTCATACTGCACTGGCTGTCCTATCAGGATGCAGGCCCTGACCCTCTGCCTGGACAGTGCTGATTGACCCTGTGCTGATAACATGCACCCTTCCAAGAAAAAAAAAAACTCAATACACAAACTGAACACGTGCAGCCTGACTCCAGGAACTCTGCCTTATCTGGACATGTTTTGGGGACAATGTAAAAAGAGGAGCATTTGTGCATACAGGATCAAACAGCCTTTTTACACAATGCAGAGGATTAACCCCTTAGGATCTACAGTGAATGTAACATGCACGCTTTACTGCATTTAAAGACTGATTATACTGTTGTGAGTTTAGTAGCACTTTAAGCTTTAACCACTTGTGGTCCGGGCCATAGCCGAATGATGGCTACAGCGCGGACCTCAATTTCCGGGAGGCGGTCATAGGACGCCCTCCCCTTTGCAAGCTCCCTGCGCGCGCCCTGCAGGGCACGCGCAGGGAGCATGCTGTGATCACAGGGTCACTGAGACTCGGGTGCCACCTATCAATGCTCACCAGTGGTGCCAATCAGTGCCACCTATCAGTGTAAGCATTCAGTGCCCATTATTGCCACCCATCAGTGCCCATCACTGCCACCCATCAGTGCCCATCACTGCCACCTCATCAGCGTACATCAATGAAGGAGAAACATTACCTGTTTGCAAAATTTTATGACAAAATATTAAAAAAATATATATTTTTTTTAAATTAGTTTTTTTTTCATTTTTTTTATAAAAAATAAAAAACGCAGAGGTGATCAAATGCCACCAAAAGAAATCTCTATTTGTGGGGAGAAAAATTATAAAAATGTCATTTGGGCACAGTGTTGTATGACCACGCAATTGTCATTCAAAGTGCATAAGCGCTGAAAGCTGAAAATTGGTCTGGACAGGAGGGGGGTTTAAGTGCCCAGTAAGCAAGTGGTTAAAACAGTTTTAAATACTTTTTTCTTTAAAAATAAACATGGTATACTGTACTTAATTGCTTACTATGCTTAATTGTGCAATGGACCCTCCTCTTTTAGGGTCCCCTGCCAGCGTTCTTGGCTCCTCCTCGTCTATGAGTGCCCCCATAGGAAGCTATCTTATAAGGGGGCACACCTGTGGGCTCACTCTGGAGCTGGGGTGTGTGCATCCATAGACACACACAGCATGGATTGGCCCCACCCCCTGCACCCTCTTCACAGAATTGAATTAACAGCAGCAGGAGCCAATGGCTTCCACTGCTGCCTCTGTGTCCTGTGAGAAGAGAAAGAGAGACCGGTCCCATTGCAAATAGGCAAAGTGCTGGATTCTCCATTTATTTGTTATAGCATTATTTACTGTTTTAGGATAAGATCATTTTTATATGGTAATTTACTATATATAGGTGAACTAACCGCCAAAAATCCTGCCAAATAAACCTCTTCCTGTATACAGTGTACATAGTTGTCCCAATACTAATTGCTATGTCTATCTATTCAAGTTGGGCATCCCATATCTCCTATCCCCATCCAAGTTATACCCCTCAATAAAACGGAAAAAAAATAAACAAAGTTCAATGACTGCTTTATGTCTTGGAGTGCCTGAGAGTAAATGCCCAGGGTCAGCCCAGCTGGAGGAGGAGTTGGCAGGTGGAAGAGCTGGAGTGAGAGAGTGTGGAGGCTGTCAGGGAGGGGGGTGACCTTGGGCCTGGGCTCGGGTGCAGTCGAGACCACCTTCCGTCACACATGAAGAGGTTCTGGACCTGAGGCACAAAAGAGAGCAAGGAGAGGACAGCGGGAGAAAAGAACTGCTAAGAGACTCCAGGGAAGACAACTGGTCGCAACCAGGAGGACTAGTGAGTGAGACACAGTCAGGAGGACTGGGGAGGCACGCCTGAGAGGACTGGGAGCTTGCAGTCTGAGATGGGTGCAGAACCAGAAGTGTGGACTGTGGTGAAGGGGGCAGTGGAAAGAGGCAGCTGACTGGGATCAGTAGCCATAGATAGGGCAGCTAGTACAAGGACTTTTCTGCTACACCCGGGGGGTCAGTGGTCCCAGCCTGCAAAAGGTATTTGCTGAGGCCTGAGTCAGTGTCAGGCCCAACCAACAAATAGTCCAACAAATAGTGCTAGCTGTCCCTGGGGAACCAAGTAACAGTCTGCAGCAAGTGATGTGCTGGAGGTGACCAGAAGTAACAGTCTGCAGCAAGTGATGTGCTGGTGGAGTGAGGAGTGATGTGCTTCAAGCAAGATAAAAGTATTTGCCAGGAATACATTTATCACATCAATGGCATACCTGGCAATTACTTTTATGTTGCTTGAATTTTTAATGATGTTAAAATAAAATGTGTTAAATCTTTTTAAAACAATTGTATTCTTTTGATACTACTTGTCTAAGACACCGCCAAAAATCCTGCCAAACAAACCTCTTCCTGTATACAGTGTACATAGTTGTCCCAATACTAATTGCTATGTCTATCTATTCAAGTTGGGCATCCCATATCTCCTATCCCCATCCAAGTTATACCCCTCAATAAAACGGAAAAAAAATAAACAAAGTTCAATGACTGCTTTATGTCTTGGAGTGCCTGAGAGTAAATGCAGGGCTGGAGAGACAAACCTCAATTCTTAGCAGCTCCTAGGAGAGTACCACTACAGAAGCAAAGATCTTATTGGTGGCTATGGGCAACAGATTATTTAAAACATTTAAATTATGGCTCTAGGTAAAGACTTAGTTCAGGAATGATATAGCTGATATATTTTTTCAAACCTTGGAGCGTCAACTAGATAAACTATTTTATAATTCAAAAGAGCTGAACCCACCCACCAGAAAAAAAAAAATCTATGCCCAAAGCAGGTCTACAAGAAATTGCATGACAATATAATAAATTATCTAACTGGAAGGTGTAATTAGTATTAATGTGTATTTTCAGTAGGTGGTTAAGAGAGCTTTTTTCGTATTTGTTCATTATACTAAGCATACATGTAGATCTTTTGTCAAAGGTTTACATAACGAGTTATTAAGCGCAGTAGAGAACCCAATCTAAAACACATATAATTCAAGACATAGGGGAATGTGGTAAAGGCTGTAAAATTATATGAGTTACTAAAAATTCAATAGACTAACAATCATGGTGAGCTCATATGCAATAAAACAATATACTGTACATAGGAAAGACAAAAATAATACCTATAGATAGTGTAATGTGTAAGTCACTACTGGGTCAGTGTGCTTATGTCTAATAAATAGAATGTCTTTAGGAGATTTTTATGTGAATGGTCTTGGCTGTGTAAATAAAAAAGTAATACTGGCTATAGTAATTACCTTTTATAGAGTACTGCAGAAAGAGTGTTAACCAATAGAGCTGAAACAATCTGGTATGAGAAATAAGGTTGTTATGTAAAAGAAGCTAGGAGAAGCTAGGAGTAACTGTTAACTGCAAAAAGAAATGGATATTTATAAGATTTATTGGAAAAGAAAACTGTAGGAGTATAGGAACTGCATAATGAGATTCTGGTGTCACAGTGTGAAAAGCAAGGATGCAGCAAAACAGGGGGTAAAAACCAATATGAGTGAATGCTTTATTTTATTTAACATTAATTATCATTAATAATTCCACACATGCTTTATTTTCTTGGACATTTGTTCTTGCATTGTACAGTGCATAAGTGAAGGAAGTATTTTTTCAATAAACTCAAAAAAATGTTGGGTTGAAAGTGCATGTGTTGCAAATTGTGTGAGTATTGTCCTAACAATATCGTAATAGAGTGCAAAACCCATGAACCCAAATATATATAATTCACAAATAACAAGACTCGAAGACATTGGCAGTGGGTGCATGGAGAAATAGAAGGGGGAGTAAGCCCCCAGTACAGTGGGACTGGGGCATAGTGAAAGGTATGATGCAGCCCTTGCCGAGTTTGGAGTGACGGTAGCTAGCCTGAGCTCTGATTGTTGTTGTTTTCTGCATTCTTTGTGTTTTCCCTAAGCCTAGGGCATGGTTTGTTTCCACTTGTTGTTGGGGAGTGTTAGAAGAGATAGAGCTAGAAGACCAGTGCAGGCATCTCTGGCAAGAGTGCCCGACATATGGGGCAGGGGGTTCCCACATTATTGCTGACACTGTTCTGGCTTTGCAAGTATTGGCTCTGGTTTATGTTTTGTACTAATAGGATGTTGATTTAAATTCGTTACTTGTTTGCACTACTTGGATAACCAGTCCTATTCCTGTGGTTTTCTTCTATATAGTATGGAGTTGAGTAAATTCTTGTATTTTATTGAAGAGTATATTTGAGGAAGCATGTTTCATATCATACACACTTTCTTCTGCATTCTCTCTAGCTTTCAATATCTTTTGTTCCTCGTGTCCCCCTCTTTGTTTCCTTTGTGCTTGGAATGGGGATTTTTGATGCATATGATGTAATCACGACTTTAAAGAAAAATACGCTAATCCTTTTCTTGATTTCTCTTTTCAATTTTACAATTTCCTGGTCCCCTTTACCACCACCGCTCCTTTATCCCTCTTTTCCATCCCCCCCCCCCCTTGTCTTGATACCTCCTTCCTCCTGAGGAAATGTCACAGGATGGGGAACCTTGGACTCTCCTTACAGCCACCAATATAACACATCCAGTGCTAATCACCTATAATGTTCTAAGTTATAATTTTGTTTAGGGGAGTTCACCTTCTGTTAGGAAGAAAGAATGGTAATCTCAAATTTGATGCTAGGATTATGGTTTTTATTACGTTGTAGGTATTATCTAAATTTATGAACACACTTTGGATGTTTTATATTATCTGCTATGTAGTCTTTTGGGTACCTTTTAGAAATGTTCCTATACATGCACTAAAGGATGTGTTAACCCCCCCCCCCCCTACACACACTTAGTTTTTTACTACCCACCTAACCTCTCCAGTCTTGTGTTATTCACTAAAAGATTGTCATGGGTTATGAATAATATGCAGCGCTACCCCATCAGGAACTGCTGGATTTTTGGTTCGCTCTGCCCTGCTACTGTGATGTTCCACCCTGTATCTGGACCTGAGTGACACCCACACCTGATAATGTAGCAAAGGCCTTGAAAGGGAAAGCTGGTTAAGAAACACAGAGTAACAGTAGTACCAATAACATTTTACATGTGAACCAACTCAGTGTATTCTTATGCTGTTTGTTTCCCCCTGGCCAGAACACCCCAGATCGAAGTTAAAGAATGAGACTGGTCCAGCAGTAACAACAGAAAACAGCAACAGGTATCAACAACAGTGTATAGTAACTACTAAATCACAGCATTGTCCCTGTAGTGGAATGCTGGCCCCCAAGCGGGAGAATATTTAATCCGTTGCACAAGGAAGTGGGGACTCCTAGTAGCACAGTCCTTGGATCCTCCCCCTCAGACTCCAGACAATATTTAGCAGCAGTGGTAAATGCAGCAGCAGCAATGGAGACCCTGCATATAGGCTCTCAAAGACTCAAATGCCTTTCTGGCTCTTAAACCCTGTCCTGTGATGAGCCTTGGCCTTCACAAAAGGCACAGTGATGCAGGGATGACTACCCCAAACCCTTTACACTGGCTCCCCAGGCTCTAGGCAATCACCTGGGCACACACAGCAGACATCAGATAGCCAACTTATCCCATGGGTCCTGGAAGCACAAGGGACATTTCTTTCATTTTTTTTTACACTTCCCAGACATCCCTCTCCCCACCGCAGGTGCCAGATTTCTGTTTCGTCCGGTGGTGGACAAGGCTAAAACATGCTAGACATGGGAGCCGTCAAAAAATTTGTTTTGTTTCGTTCTTTTCCGTTTCGTATAAAAAAAAATTTGTAATTCGTAATTCGTGTACGAAATTTAATTTGGATTCGTACGAAATATGAATTTCGTACGAATCGTTACAAATCGTTAATTTGGATAACGAATAACGACACTCTACGAATAATAACGAATTATCCGAAAATGTCTTAACGTTACATAACACAAGTCTATTGTCTATTGTTCACCAATCACTCAGAGGAAATACAAAATTTCGTTTACGAATACAAAATTTCGTATTTTGTACTTCCTCTGTGTGATTGGTGAACAATAGACTTGTGTTATGTAACGTAAATAAGTTTTCGGATAATTCGTTATTATTCGTAGAGTGTCGATATTCGTTATACTGAATCTCGAACTCATTTGAATCATTCGTTATATCCGCTATAATTTCTTTCATATTAGTTGAAATTAGTTATTTGGTAATTTGGATTCGGATAATTTGGATCCAAAATTCGTAAACGAAATTTCGTATTTCGTACAGAATTCGTATTCGTAAAAATTCGTAATTCGGATTCGTACGAATGTACGAATTTCGAAAAATTCGTATGAATTTCCGATTCGTATGAAACTAATCGCACATGTCTAAAACATGCAGGCGTGCAGAAAATCAGAAACCTCCTGGCTCCGTTGCTAAGGAGGGGCATAGTCCTTCGGCTGCAGTGGATGTCTAGTCCTCTTCTCAGTCTCCCTCTTCCTGCACTGTTACTCAAGCAGGGAAGAGAGATGAAAACTTCAGCAAGAAAAAAAATGAGCAGGGTGACTTTGGGTAGTGGCTCACTACCCAGAGCCACAAATATTTAATTCACCCTGGACAATCACTAGGGGGGTTATTGCTAGTGAGTGTCGTAGGCTAGGGAAAGTGATAAATGTTTAGGTAGTTCTTTTAGAAGTCTTTGCCTCCCAGGCTTTTAGGGATCCAGTATTTGCTTCTGAGGCCTGTTACCTAGGGAGTCTCTACCAGCTTCAGAATCTAGTCACAGAGATTAGAAAATTGGCCAATGTCAGGGCCTGGAAAACAAGAAGGTGGCTTGATAGGGGAGTGTTTGCTCAGTCACTTGCTGGTCAAAGCTTAAATATGCACATCAATGAATTGCTGGTCTCAACTTGAAGCCACACATTGAAGAATTGCTGATCTTAGTTTATAGGTGCACCCTTGGCCTTTGAGAGAGTCTGAAGTTATGTCTATTTGAAAGGTGGAAATGTAGTTGTTAGTTGTTTAGGTATCCAGTAACCCTTAACCCACATACCCCTAGACACTGAGACAAATAAACCTGCAAGCAAAGATTAACAGTGTGAATGTCAGTCATTCAGACTTCAAATACAGTTTAATCACTCTGAGCAGCCATTAACCCCAGATTCTTACATTTGAATTACAAAGATATGGAAGCTGAGGGACAGTAACTCAGAGTATACAACAGCTTTCTGTATCTAAGACTGTCAAGTAAATCCACCAGGTTGCCATATTTATTTGGGGACTAATGGCAAAACTTTCTATTAACCAACTGGGCAGATGCTGCATAATGGGTACAGTGTCTAAGCTGACAATTTTTATACAAATCCCCAAAGAAAATACAGCTTGTAAGGCCAATAATAAATCGAAAAGGGTTTCCATGATTGCTGATAGGTCTAAACTACAGGAGTAAAGTTGTCTTCATGGTGAACAATTATTGCCACTTAAATACAGAGACATAAAAAGTTGTCCTTATGTTTAGTACCATTTACTTCTGAAACTTCAGTGGCAGCAAGAGAACTTGAATCTATATACACTGGCATGGGTGCTCAACCTGTGGCCCTCCAGCTGTTGCCGAACTACAAGTCCCATCATGCCCCTGCCTTTGGTAGTCATGCTTGTAACTGTCAGCCATGCGATGCCTCATGGGAGTGGTAGTTCCGCAACAGCTGGAGGGCCACAGGTTAAGGACCAATGATATACAGTATAATAAAAAGGAAAAAGAAAAAAGTAATTGAGTCTAAAACAATAAAAAAAATAAGAATATGTGATAATAATTACAATAGGTACATAGGCGCTGACCTGACCTGGGTATGCAAACATTCCGGGTACTGGATGTTTTTAAGTACTTGCATATAAGGTTTGAAAAAATATATATTATTTTGTCAAATAAATATAATTATTTATATTTGAGCACTAAACTACTAAAGATACAGATGGATTTTTTGCACAGTATTAGGAAGGATGTGATGTTAACATGTTAGCATGTCACCGATAACTGTGACAACAATAAAATTACTCCAGTCGGAGATTGTTTTTTCTTAATTTCTTAGGCTCAGCTATAAACAAAAAAAGAACGATAATTTTGAAAAAAAAAAAACTAAATTTTTTTTTTCTGCTATAAAACATTTCCAAAAAAATAAAAAATGTTTTAATAATAAATGTTCAGTTTAGGCCGATATGTATTCTACTACATATTTTTGGTGAAAAAAATAAATAAAAATCACAATAAGCGTATATTGATTGGTTGGTATATCGATTGAAGTTATCGCGTCTAGAAAATAGGGGATAAATTTATGCCATTTTTATTTATTTAATTATTTTTTGTACTAGTAATGGTAATCAGTGACTTTTAGCGGGACTGCGACATTGTGGTGGACAGATCAGACACCTAACTGACATTTTTTTTACTTTTTTGGGAACCAGTGACATTATTACAGTAATCAGTGCTAAACATATACACTGTTATTGTACTAATGACACTGCATAGTAGAAAGACAGGATCTGTGTGATCTCCCCTGTCAGAATAGAAATTTGCCTTGTTTACACAGGCAGATCCCCATTCTGACACTGCGGGGAATGATCGTGGGTGGCCGTCAGACATCGAGTCCCCTGGACTCGCTGATTGGCTCCCCCACCGGCTACTGGAAGCGCGCCCACAAAAGCAAGTTCTTGTGACAACGTAGAGCTACAGCGATTCATGGGATCGTGCCACCTTGCCGCAGTATGGCTGGTCGGCAAGCGGTTAAATGTCTTATGCCTTGTACACACGGTTGGACACTCCGACCACAAAATCCGTTGGATTTTTTCCGACAAATTTTGGCCGAAACTTGTCTTGCATACACATAGTCGGACAAAGTTTCCGGAAAATAGCCAGTAGCCAATAGCTTTTGTCTCCAAATTTCTTCTGCACATGCGTGGCACTTTGTGCGTCGGAATTCTGTACACACGATCGGAAAAAGTCCGATCGGATTTTGTTGTTGGAAAATTTTAGATCCTGCTCTCAAATGTTTTCCGTCGGAAAAAGTCCGCTAGAGCCCACACACGATCGGATTTTCCGACAGCATAATCCGATCAGACTTTTTCCATCTGAATATCCGACCGCGTGTACGGGGCATTAGACTGGTTAAAAATGCTAATTGGCATGAGGCTTGAAATCGGGAGCAGAAGAGCAGAATGTTTTAATATTTGAGAGAAAGCTTGTATATGTCTTTGTGTCACCCATGCTAAGGATAGATACTAGTTTTTTTAAGTATTTGGCCCTTTAGAATAGTACATTATGGCCATATCTGCACTACCAGTCCTTGCGGAATATTACATTTATTTACATTTACACTTTGTAGTGTTAACTTCAGTTATTCCTTAGAATTTCTCTGGGCAAAAATCTCCTGCCACTTTCTGACCGGCATAGAGGTAAACTTCAAAAAGCTCCCGGATTTCTTCTTGCAGAGGTCAGTGTCAATCTGAGTTGAACAGCGCCTTTCATAACATAAGGCCGGCTTAAAAAAGCTCAAAATAAAAAATAAAATAAAAAAAAAACTGCTCTGGCATAAAAACTAGCTAAAGGGTAGTGAATAGGATTGTAACTGGAGTACAATGTTAAAGGACAACACTGTTGGCAAGAAAAGATCTATTAAACCAAAGTAAAGACTGTGACTGCTGATTGGCTGCTTTGACATAAGACGACAAATCATTAGTCATTCTTTGGTGTAGCTGCAATGTTCCAGACTTATGTTGGGGATTAGGTTTCACACAAACGTTTGCCGTGTGTAAGAAATCTCTTCTTACTAGCACAGCTGTTCCAGCTGCCATGCTCCCTTGAAATTAGGCAGGCTCTCGACTTTCATTAAAAAGAACAGCTGCAAAGCCTCCTTAGTCTCTTCCTAGGAGTGCAAAGGTTGAAAGAGGATTTTATACCAAGAGTCAAGTTGATTTAATGCAGGTTTATTGCACTCGCCCAGTGTCCAAACTATAAACACCAACACCAACGCCTGCAAACCCAAAGCTCATTAAATGAGAAAGGAGATTATGGCGCAATATTCTGGCAGAATTAATAAAAAAAAGTGTGCTTTCAAAGTTAGGGATGGGCCCGGTGCTCGATGCGCAAAACCCATGTTCGCATCGAGCACCTGGGGTGTTCGCTCGATGCTCGGCGAGCACCGGGTGTTCGCTCGCTCGGCGAGCCCAGAACTATTTTGGCCGCTCGCATCACGTTCGTGTGATGCGAGCGGCCCCGCAATGCATTGCGGCCGGCGCGGCCGGCGCAGTGCATTGCTGGCTGATGATTGGCCAAGCATGCACTGTGACCCCGCATGCTTGGCCAATCACAGCGACGGAAACTCGAAGAGCCATAATTGGCTACAGGCAGGACGCCTGTAGCCAATTACAGCTCAGGGGCTTTAGTACACGCCCCCTCTTATAAAAGGCCGCCACGCCGTCGGCGCCGGTCACATGCTGTTCCGGCGTAGAGAGAGCAGGATCGTTCTGTGTCACTCTGCTAGATTTAGTTAGAGAGATTTAGTTAGAGAGATTTAATTAGATAGATTCATTTAGAAAGATTCATTTAGAAAGAGGGGCTTGTAGTGTGTTCGTGGCAGGCAGGCACTGGCAGGCAGTGGCAGCAAACAGAGCTCCTATATTTTGTTCCCAGAGGCACCTATAGGACTTGTAGTGTGTTCGTGGCAGGCAGGCAGTGGCAGCAAACAGAGCTCCTATATTTTGTTCCCAGAAGCACCTATAGGACTTGTAGTGTGTTCGTGGCAGGCAGGCACTGGCAGCAAACAGAGCTCCTATATTTTGTTCCCAGAAGCACCTATAGGACTTGAAGTGTGTTAGTCCCATCACACAGAGCTATATTTTCTTCCCAGAAGCACCTATAGGACTTGAAGTGTGTTAGTCCCATCACACAGAGATCATATATTTTGTTCCCAGAAGCACCTATAGGACTTGAAGTGTGTTAGTCCCATCACACAGAGCTATATTTTCTTCCCAGAAGCACCTATAGGACTTGAAGTGTGTTAGTCCCATCACACAGAGATCATATATTTTGTTCCCAGAAGCACCTATAGGACTTGAAGTGTGTTAGTCCCATCACACAGAGCTATATTTTCTTCCCAGAAGCACCTATAGGACATGTAGTGTGTTAGTCCCATCACACAGAGATCATATATTTTGTTCCCAGAAGCACCTATAGGACTTGAAGTGTGTTAGTCCCATCACACAGAGATCATATATTTTGTTCCCAGAAGCACCTATAGGACTTGAAGTGTGTTAGTCCCAACACACAGAGCTATATTTTGTTCCCAGAAGCACCTATAGGACTTGAAGTGTGTTAGTCCCATCACACAGAGCTATATTTTCTTCCCAGAAGCACCTATAGGACTTGAAGTGTGTTAGTCCCATCACACAGAGATCATATATTTTGTTCCCAGAAGCACCTATAGGACTTGTAGTGTGTTAGTCCCAACACACAGAGCTATATTTTGTTCCCAGAAGCACCTATAGGACTTGAAGTGTGTTAGTCCCATCACACAGAGCTATATTTTCTTCCCAGAAGCACCTATAGGACTTGTAGTGTGTTAGTCCCATCACACAGAGATCATATATTTTGTTCCCAGAAGCACCTATAGGACTTGAAGTGTGTTAGTCCCATCACACAGAGCTATATTTTGTTCCCAGAAGCACCTATAGGACTTGAAGTGTGTTAGTCCCATCACACAGAGATCCTATATTTTGTTCCCAGAAGCACCTATAGGACTTGAAGTGTGTTAGTCCCATCACACAGAGCTATATTTTCTTCCCAGAAGCACCTATAGGACTTGAAGTGTGTTAGTCCCATCACACAGAGATCCTATATTTTGTTCCCAGAAGCACCTATAGGACTTGAAGTGTGTTAGTCCCATCACACAGAGCTATATTTTCTTCCCAGAAGCACCTATAGGACTTGAAGTGTGTTAGTCCCATCACACAGAGCTATATTTTGTTCCCAGAAGCACCTATAGGACTTGAAGTGTGTTAGTCCCATCACACAGAGATCATATATTTTGTTCCCAGAAGCACCTATAGGACTTCAAGTGTGTTAGTCCCATCACACAGAGCTATATTTTGTTCCCAGAAGCACCTATAGGACTTGAAGTGTGTTAGTCCCATCACACAGAGATCCTATATTTTGTTCCCAGAAGCACCTATAGGACTTGAAGTGTGTTAGTCCCATCACACAGAGCTATATTTTGTTCCCAGAAGCACCTATAGGACTTGAAGTGTGTTAGTCCCATCACACAGAGATCTATATTTTGTTCCCAGAAGCACCTATAGGACTTGAAGTGTGTTAGTCCCATCACACAGACCTATATTTTCTTCCCAGAAGCACCTATAGGACTTGTAGTGTGTTAGTCCCATCACACAGAGATCCTATATTTTGTTCACAGAAGCACCTACAGGACTTGTAGTGTGTTAGTCCCATCACACAGAGATCCTATATTTTGTTCCCAGAAGCACCTATAGGACTTGAAGTGTGTTAGTCGCATCACACAGACCTATATTTTCTTCCCAGAAGCACCCATAGGACTTTGTAGTGTGTTAGTCCCATCACACAGAGATCCTATATTTTGTTCCCAGAAGCACCTATAGGACTTGAAGTGTGTTAGTCCCATCACACACAGACCTATATTTTCTTCCCAGAAGCACCTATAGGACTTGAAGTGTGTTAGTCCCATCCCATCACACAGAGCTATATTTTGTTCCCAGAAGCACCTATAGGACTTGAAGTGTGTTAGTCCCATCACACAGAGATCCTATATTTTGTTCCCAGAAGCACCTATAGGACTTGAAGTGTGTTAGTCCCATCACACAGAGCTATATTTTTGTTCCCAGAAGCACCTATAGGACTTGAAGTGTGTTAGTCCCATCACACAGAGATCCTCTATTTTCTTTGCAGAAGCACCCATAGGACTTCTAGTGTGTTAGTGGCATCACACAGAGCTCCTATATTTTCTTCTCAGCAGCACCCACAGGACTTCTAGTGTGTTAGTGGCATCACACAGAGCTCCTATATTTTCTTTGCAGAAGCACCCATAGGACTTCTAGTGTGTTAGTGGCATCACACAGAGCTCCTATATATTCTTCTCAGCAGCACCCACAGGACTACCGACTACAATGGCTGGAAGACCGCCAAGGGGAGGCAGAGCGTGCAGAGCCAAGAACACAGGGCAGGCAGGCTCTGTTTCTAGTGGACGTGGCCGTGGCCGTGGACGTGGTCGTGCATCGTCATCAGCACGTGGCCATGGGACACGCGCGTCTTTGTTTTCGGCAGCTGGACATGTGGAGCCGCATCATGCTGAAGGCTTGGTAGAATGGATGACCAAGCCCTCCTCATCCTCCTCATCCTCTCTCACCCAGGCTCAGGGTACTGGCAGAGCAGCTGCCAACGCGTACTCAATGGCATCATCAGCCACCCCTTCCCTAGACCCACCATGTCCTCCTGAGGAGTCCCCCGAACTCTTTGAGCACAGTGTTGGGTACATGCTCCAGGAGGATGCCCAACGATTCGAAGGCTCGGATGATGATACCCAGCTTGAGGAATCTGGCAGTACTGTTCCACCAGCTGCAGCTTACTGCCAGGTTTGCTCTAGTGGTGAAGAGGGAGGGGATGATGAGGTCACTGACTCCACGTGGGTGCCTGAAGGGAGAGAGGATGAGGAGGAGGACGAGGAGGAGGAGGATGCAGCGTCACATGTCCAACGAGGCAGGATGCCCCCTGGAGGCCAGGTAGAGGCCAGCACAGCAACTGTACAACACCGCAGAGCTCCGCCTGTGCAGGGCGCTGCCTCTGCACGTTATCAGAAAAGTTCTTTGGTGTGGGCCTTTTTTGAGACGAGTGCATCAGATCGCACCACTGCTATTTGCAATATTTGTCTCAAGCGTATCTCGCGTGGCCAAAACATCAGCCGCTTGGGCACCACAAGCATGACCAGACATATGTCGACCTGCCATGCAGCTCGTTGGCAGGCACACATAAAAGGCCCACACCAAAGAACTAAGCGGACCTCTCCTTGCTCCTCATCAGCTGGGATCTCCATCCCCACTACACCTTCAGTGCTCTCTGAAAGCTGCTCTGAGAGGACTGAAGGTGTAGAATTAGGTGTGTCACAACCAAGTACTTGCAGTACACCGACGTCCGATTGCAGCAGGCAAATTTCCCTGCCCCAGCTGCTGGACCGTAGAAAGAAGTACACTCCCAGCCATCCACATGCCCAGCGGTTGAATGCTAGCTTGGCTAAATTGCTAGCACTTCAACTGCTGCCTTTTCAGTTGGTAGACTCGGCCCCCTTCCGTGAGTTTGTTCAATGTGCGGTTCCTCAGTGGCAGGTTCCCAAACGCCACTTTTTCTCACGGAAGGCGATTCCGTCTCTCTACCGGCATGTGGAAGGCAATGTCCATGCCTCGCTGGACAGGGCGGTCAGCGGTAAGGTGCATATTACCGCTGACTCATGGTCCAGCAGGCATGGACAGGGACGGTACCTTTCTTTCACGGCCCATTGGGTCACTCTATTGGCAGCTGGGAGGGATGCAGGACAAGGTGCAGTAGTGTTGGAGGTTGTTCCGCCACCACGCCACCAAAACGCTACTACTGCTACTGGTTGTGACACACCTCTCTCCTCCACCCCCTCCTCTTCTTCTTCCTCCAGTGCTCTGTCCTTGGAACCAGCGGTGCTCCGTAGGCGTACAAGGGGCTACGCAAGTACGCAGGCAAAAAGATGCCATGCAGTGCTTGCGCTGGTGTGTTTGGGGGACAGGAGCCACACTGGGCCAGAGGTTCTGGCAGCTCTGCAGGGGCAGGCCGAGAGGTGGTTGACGCCACGTCAGCTTAAGCCAGGAATGGTCGTTTCTGACAATGGCACCAACCTCCTCTCCGCCCTGCGACAGGGGCAGCTCACCCATGTGCCCTGCATGGCTCACGTCCTCAACCTGGTGGTGCAGCGGTTCTTGGGCAGGTTCCCAGGCTTACAGGATGTCCTGAGGCAGGCCAGGAAAGTCTGTGTGCATTTCCGACGATCTTATAATGCCAGTGCTCGGCTGACTGAGCTGCAAAAGGAGCTGAACCTGCCCAAGAACCGCCTAATATGTGACATGCCCACCAGGTGGAACTCAACGTTGGCCATGCTGCAGCGACTGCACACGCAGCAGAGGGCCATCAATGAGTACCTTTGCGACTACGGCACCAGGACAGGGTCAGGGGAGCTTGGTTTTTTTCCCCCACGTTAGTGGAGCATGATCAGGGATGCATGCACTGTCCTCTCACCATTTGAGGAGGCCACGAGGATGGTGAGCAGTGACAGTGCATGCATCAGTGACACTGTCCCTCTTGTCCACCTGTTGGAGCATACGCTGCGTGGGATAATGGACAGGGCACTTGAGGCAGAACAGAGGCAGGAAGAGGAGGACTTCCTTGCCTCTCAAGGCCCCCTTTATCCGGACAGTGTTCCTTCTGTCCCACCCATCACACAGGAAGAGGATGAGGAGGAGGAGGAGGAGGAGGAGGAGGAGGATTGTGTGAGCATGGAGGTGGAGCCTGGCACTCAGCATCAGCAGCAGCAGTCTTTTAGGGATGATGTACAGTCCCAACAAACCAGTGGACTTGTACGTGGCTGGGAGGAGGTGGCTGGCGATCATGTCATCCTCAGTGACCCAGAAGACTCCGGACCGAATGCCTCAGCTAACCTACGCTGCATGGCCTCCCTGATCCTGCAAAGCCTGCGGAAGGATCCTCGTGCTCTTCGGATCAAGGAGAGGGACCATTACTGGCTGGCCACTCTCCTTGATCCGCGGTACAAGGGTAAGGTTGCGGACCTTATCTTGCCGTCGCAGAGGGAGCAGAGGATGAGACATCTCAGGGAGGCCTTGCAGAAAGGTCTGTGCAACGCGTTCCCAGAAACTGGGAGGTTACAAACTCCTGGTCCTGGGCGACGAGTTGCTGAGGCTTCGGTCAGTAGCAGAAGGAGCGGTGGGGAAGGTGGACGTCTGACCGATGCGTTCAGACAATTTTTTAGTCCGCAGCCCCAAGGTATGATCGGTTCCAGCAACCATCGCCAGCGTCTGATATACATGGTGCAGGAATACCTTGGGGCAAGGTCAGACTTGGACACCTTTCCCACCGAAAATCCTCTGGCTTACTGGGTCCTGAGGATGGATCACTGGCCAGAGCTTGCACAGTATGCAATTGAGCTACTGGCCTGTCCTGCCTCCAGCGTTCTTTCCGAACGCACATTCAGTGCTGCTGGAGGATTTGTCACCGATCATAGGGCCGCCTCGGTTGATCGACTGACCTTCATCAAAATGAATCAGTCTTGGATCACCACCAGCTACCAGGCACCTGAAGCGGATATAACCGAATAATTTATAATGTCACATCCCTTCAAGACTGCCTATGCTGATGCTGAGTGACTGTCCTCTTATGTTTACTGACTATCCTCTTCCTCCTCCTCAATGATCCATGCCACCACACCAGTGCCTAAGGCACAATTTTTCAGCCCCTGTTTAACAGGGGCGTGTACATACAATTTTTATAAAAAAATGCTTCGCAACACGTGTGACTGCTGTGCTCCAAGTACAGTATCTGTGAGGGGTTGCAGTGTTGTGGCACCAGCACCAGTGCCTAAGGCATAATTTTTCAGCCCCTGTTTAACAGGGGCGTGTGCATACAATTTTTATAAAAAAAAGCTTCGCAACACGTGTGACTGCTGTGCTCCAAGTACAGTATCTGTGAGGGGTTGCAGTGTTGTGGCACCAGCACCAGTGCCTAAGGCACAATTTTTCAGCCCCTGTTTAACAGGGGCGTGTACATACAATTTTTATAAAAAAAAGCTTCGCAACATGTGTGACTGCTGTGCTCCAAGTACAGTATCTGTGAGGGGTTGCAGTGTTGTGGCACCAGCACCAGTGCCTAAGGCACAATTTTTCAGCCCCTGTTTAACAGGGGCGGGTACTTACAATTTTTTAAAAAAATGCTTCGCAACACGTGTGACTGCTGTGCTCCAAGTACAGTATCTGTGAGGGGTTGCAGTGTTGTGGCACCAGCACCAGTGCCTAAGGCACAATTTTTCAGCCCCTGTTTAACAGGGGCGGGTACTTACAATTTTTTAAAAAAATGCTTCGCAAACACGTGTGACTGCTGTGCTCCAAGTACAGTATCTGTGAGGGGTTGCAGTGTTGTGGCACCAGCACCAGTGCCTAAGGCACAATTTTTCAGCCCCTGTTTAACAGGGGCGGGTAATTACAAATCTTGATCTAATAGTTCACAGCAGGGCCCATTCCTGCGCCCACCAAGAGTAACTATGAGGGCCTACAGTCTTGTGGCAACACCGTCCACCACCACCGCCAAAGGCCCAATTTTTCTGCCCTGTTCATCAGGTGCTTGCAATTACAAATCTTTATCTAATAACTCACAGCAGGGCCCATTCCTGCGCCCACCAAGAGTAACTGTGAGAGCTTACAGTCTTGTGGCAACACCGTCCACCACCACCGCCAAAGGCCCAATTTTTCTGCCCTGTTCATCAGGTGCTTGCAATTACAAATCTTGATCTAATAACTCACAGCAGGGCCCATTCCTGCGCCCACCAAGAGTAACTGTGAGAGCTTACAGTCTTGTGGCAACACCGTCCACCACCACCGCCAAAGGCCCAATTTTTCAGCCCTGTTCATCAGGTGCTTGCAATTACAAATCTTGATCTAATAACTCACAGCAGGGCCCATTCCTGCGCCCACCAAGAGTAACTGTGAGAGCTTACAGTCTTGTGGCAACACCGTCCACCACCACCGCCAAAGGCCCAATTTTTCTGCCCTGTTCATCAGGTCCTTGCAATTACAAATCTTGATCTAATAACTCACAGCAGGGCCCATTCCTGCGCCCACCAAGAGTAACTGTGAGAGCTTACAGTCTTGTGGCAACACCGTCCACCACCACCACCACCCCCAATTTTTCTGCCCTGTTCAACAGGTGCATGCAATTACAAATCTTGATCTATTAACTCACAGCAGGGCCCATTCCTGTGCCCACCAGTCTTGTGGCTACACCAACATCTAATAGGGCAAATTTCTGCAGAGTATATACGCCAGGCCCCTACTTTCAAACATCCAACTTACAAACGACTCCTACTTGCAAATGGAAAGAGAAAACAGGAAGTGAGAGGAAATCTACCCCTAGGAAGGGAAATTCTATCCTGTTAGATTTAATTTGGGAAAAAGGTATCTCCTCTCTACTGATACTTTATCACCAATCCTTGTTTCAATTAAAACCCCACTTTTCCAAAAACATTTGTCATTGGGACGGAAAGTGAGGTGACATGTTCTGAACAGATGTGCAAAGACAGCAAATGTTACAGGGGTGATAACCCCTCCCTATGTTCTCCAAAAAGCTTAAAAATAGATTTTTTTGGGATGGAGCTACACTTCATAATGTACCTGTTCAGATTCTACTTAAGAACAAACCTAAAGCCGCAAGTGTTTTTAAATGGCTTCTTTTTTTCCTTTACAAATGTCATTTTGTGCAAGGACAGTTCTAAACACGGGAAACACATGCCACTTCACAGGCATACTTTTGACACCCCCCAGGTACCATATTTAACCACTTCAACACCGCCCGCCGTCATATGACGCCCACAAGGTGGATCTACCATCCTGGGTGGGCGTCATATGACGTCCTCGGATTCCCGGCCGCCTGGGGGGCGCGCGCGCGCCCGCGGCATCGCTCGGGACCCGGTGCGAGTGCCCGGCGGCCGCGATGTCCGCCGGGCACCCGCGATTGCCCGTTAAAACAACGGGACCGGGCGGGAACGTGGAGCTGTGTGTGTAAACACACAGCTCCACGTCCTGTCAGTGCAGAGGAGACCGATCATGTGATCCCAGTACGGAGGAACACATGATCGGTCTCCTCCCCTTAAGTCCCCTCCCCCTACAGTTAGAATCACGTCTATTAGGGAACACATTAACCCCTCCAGCGCCCTCTAGTGTTAACCCCTTCCTGCCAGTCACATTTACACAGTAATCACTGCAATTTTATAGCAACGATCGCTGTGTAAATGTGAATGGTTCCAAAAATGTGTCAAAAGTGTCCGAAGTGTCCGCCGCAATGTCGCAGTCACGAAAAAAAAAAAAATCGCAGATCCCCGCCATTACTAGTAAAAAAAAAAAAAAAAAAAATTCAATAAATCTATCCCCTATTTTGTAGACGCTATAACTTTTGCGCAAACCGATCAATATACGCTTATTGCGATTTTTTTTACCAAAAATATGTAGAAGAATACGTATCGGCCTAAACTGAGGAAAAAAATAGTTTTTTTTAAAAAAAAATGGGATATTTATTATAGCAAAAAGTAAAAAATATTGTGTTTTTTTTCAAAATTGTCGCTCTTCTTTTGTTCATAGCGCAAAAAATAAAAACCGCAGGGGTGATCAAATACCACCAAAAGAAAGCTCTATTTGTGGGAAAAAAAGGACGTCAATTTTGTTTGGGTGTAACGTCGCACGACCGCGCAATTGTTAGTTAAAGCGACGCAGTGCCGAATCGCAAAAAGTGCTCTGGTAAGGAAGGGTGTTTAAAAGCCCTGTATTGAAGCGGTTAAAGGAAAATTTCACTTTTTTTTTTTTCACTTTATGCATCATTAAAATGACTGCTCCCGAAAAAACGTTAGTTTTTAAAAGTTCTTTTTGCATTGATATATGTCCCCTGGGGCAGGACCCGGGTCCCCAAACCTGTTTTATGACATTAACATGCATATTGGCCGTTGTAATTAGCACTTTTGATTTCGAACGTTCGCGTCCATTATAACGTATAGGGTTCGAAAATTCGCGCAAACTTTCGGTCCGTTCGAAGGTTCTGGTGCGAACCGAACCCGGGGGTGTTCGGCTCATCCCTATTAAAGTGGCATTAAACCCAAAAGCAAACATTTATTATATTGCAGCTCACCAATTCCTTTATGTAATGGCTGCATTCATTTTCTTATTTAGGCTTTCTTTCTTTTATCTTTCCCTGGTTATCTATTTTTCTATACTGAAGGGGAAATATGTCAAGGTTAATACCTAAGAAAGCCATACAGGGGCGTTGCTGGGTGGCAAAAAGACCAGGGGCTTCAGCCCGGTAGTGGCGCAGGGTTTTTTTGGCTGGGTGGTGGGTTTGTGTGGCGGGGGTAAGCTCACTTGCTGGTTGCTGCCTGGCTTAACAGTGACCATCAATACTGACCGCTAAACTCACCTGCCTGACATACTGACCATTACACTGACCTACCTACCTGACATACACTGACCTACCTACCTGACATACATACACTGATGGTAGTGACATGCATACACTGACCTACCTACCTGACATACATACACTGACCTACCTACCTGACATGCACTGACCTACCTGACATACATACCTGACATACATACACTGACCGACCTACCTACCTGACATACATACACTGACCTACCTACCTGACATACACTGACCTACCTACCTGACATACATTCACTGACGGTAGTGACATGCATACACTGACCTACATACCTACCTGACATACATACACTGACCTACCTACCTGACATGCACTGACCTACCTGACATACATACCTGGCATACATACACTGACATACCTACCTACCTGACATACATACACTGACCTACCTGACATACATACACTGACTGACCTACCTGACATACATACACTGACATACCTACCTACCTGACATACATACACTGACCTACCTGACCAGGAGACAGACTTGTGTCCTGCAGCAGCTCAGCTCAGCTAAGCTCAGTCGTGGTGAGCGAGCGTGGATCTCACAGTGCTGTAGCACGGCGGCTGCATTGTAATTCCCGCCTTCTGGAGCCTGCAGCACCTATGATGGACGTCACACGTCCCGCGGTCCCGGCATTGGACCAGTGGGACGTCCATCATAGACGCTACAGACTCCAGAAGGTGGGACCTGCTATGTCACTCGGCCGCACTCGGCGGAGCTTGGCAGCGCTCGGGATAAGATCGGTCTCTGCTTAGTAATGCTCGGGGCTAACAATGAAATGGTGCGTGTCTGAGACCCGGGGCTTTTCGGAGACCCATTCGGGGCTCCAGCCCCCCCCTCCCGACGCCACTGGAGCCATAGATGGTGAGAGTCCTAATAGATTTCCTGTAATGGAGGCAATAAACTCTGATACTGAGTTCCAAAAGCTAGCTACGTTTTTGCAGCTCCATAATGTATGATATAAAGAACCGATTCGGTCGTTACATCATCAGCATAATGTGGATACTGTGGGAAAGATTTTAGATAATTTAAAGGATTAGGTACATCTGTTCAAGATTTTTTGGGAGTTATCCCAGTGTTCAATACAGGCTGTGGCTGTGTTATTGATTCTCATAGCTTTGTACCAAGTTTCTTCAGTGAATGATTGAGCTAGATCTTTCTCCCATTTTATCATATTATGATTTTTCTCAAATTTAGGGTATTGAGCAGACGCGTTTCATCATTAGTAAGACGTTCTCAATTGAGAACATCTTACTAATTTCGAAATGCGTCTGGGAGGACGTGTAGTGACGTCACCGCGCTTCAGACGAAGGAGGAAGGGCTCCATGTGTGCCGGCCGGCATTATTTTTCTATGCTCGCATTATCTGCTCTTTTGTGAGTATTCCTTTATGTTTTAATAAATCCATTATTTATATACAGTATTATGCTATGGTCTTTTTTAAATTAAATTTGCATGGCCCATGCTGTTACTGGCTGCTGAGTTCAAAGGCTTCTGTTTAACTGGAGAAGTTAAAGTGTGGCGCTGAGCAGCGTGTCCTATCTTTGAGAATTTGGACCATATGAAATCTGTATACAAAATATCATCTGGTAAGCGGCTTTGATATCGGTGGTGGGATTCACTGATCTTGTCATTGTGCACAGCGATGGTTTTATGAAGATCTGGATGCATCATAGACTGTTTAATTCCAATTTTTATTATCACTATCTTTTGTCTATATCAAAAAACTGTCAGAACTTTTAGTGAAACTTTATACCAGCTTCCATTCAGTTCATTGGTAGATGCTGGACTGACATTGTTATTTATACCATTGTTATTCCTATTTATTATTTTTGTTGCGCAGTCTTTCATTATTAAATATTACATGAAATGTAGTAGTTTTGGGTTTAATTCCATTTTAAGAGACTTCACCATATATCAATCAGTGACCTGTGGTAAGTATTATATAGCTGCTATCTGCTCTCTGCTCAGATTTGTGATCACGAGGTCTGGTGGAGGGAAATGTTCCATTACTGACTTCCTTTGTGGTTTTGAGAAATTATGTGATAGAATGCCAGGAGAAGGGAGATGGGAAGATGTGAAAAAGTGTGTCACAATAAATCATGTCCTTTAGGAACTCCCACCTTTAGGCTACTTTCACACTGAGGCGCTGGACGCGCTGGCGGTAAAGCGGCGCTATATTTAGTGGCGCTTTACCGTCGTCTTAGCAGCACAAAAGAGGGTTAAAACTGCGGGTTTGGAGCGCTGCCCCATTGTTTTCAATGGGAAGGGGCGCTTTAGGAGCGGTAAATACACCACTCATACAGCGCTCAAAGATGCGGCTTGCAGGACATTTTTCAGCGTCCTGCAAGCGCACCACTCCAGTGTGAAAGCCCTCTTTGCAGGTGCTATTTTTAGAACTTTAGCGCCTGCAAAGCGCCTCAGTGTGAAAGGTGCCTTAACCATGCCCACAAATTAGTGTGGTACCATGGCACACTTTGCATAGCACATTTTCTTGGACACTTGGTTGTATTTGCCTCCTAAGCCAGAGGTGACCAGTCTTTCCCTGATTAGACCTAATTGTAATGTAAACCCCTGCACTACGCTAAAGAATATCAGTGAAATTCATTCTGTTTAAACTCATACAGCATATATGATGACAAATAATGCCTAATTCTGGAAGCTTCACCTTTCCTAGAACATCCATACCTAAAAATTTTCAACAACCATACTAGATTCATTCTGTCTGTAGTTATGTCATCTCGTTGTAGCCTAGTTCCTTCAGAGGGGGTATTACTGAGTCTCTCGTGTTAGTGAAAATCCTGGGATCTGAAAGTATTTTAAAATGTGCCGGGCCTTCTTTAGTATTGATTGGACCTTGGGCAAACATTTTCTTGCCCTCCCACCAATCTTCCCCATGCAATTACACTCTCCATCGGCTCTGAGGCATAGAATAAACAATAACTGGGCCCAGGGCAGCTGCCCCTTTTGCCCCACGTTACTGACTGTGTGTCAGAAAAGCCCTACTACAATCTAGTAATGTTCTAAGCATGAAGTGTAGATTTAGTCTTCAGAAATTAAGTGTTTTTTTTTGGAATTCCGGCACTGAAGAATATCCTTTTGGTTAATGCTGCTGGAGTCATCAGTAAACTGAAGACTGTAGGGGTGGCCGTGCAGAAAATAAGTATTTTGCATGTTTATAGTTTTATATCTGGTACATTTATTTCTATCTTTTTTATCATTTCAGTGCTGGAACAAAAATATGATTTTTGTGGTTATATTGTGCAGAATGTTGTATAGACAAATGATGTCATGAACTGCAAAGCCTATGTCTGTCTAAGTTTGTGATTGAGCTGTATAACGTTGCAGCCTAGATATGAATAATTGCTTGGAAGCATTCTAAAATAGATATGCACACCACAAAGCAGGCATCTAAATGGATTAAACTGCACCTTTGTGGATATTCATAATTCTATATAAGGAATGTATGTCTATTGGGGTGGAATTTCATGACAATGATCCCATTACAGTATATGGAAAGGATTATAGGTATACATAATGTATGTTAGTGCAACTTTTTATGCCTGATCTGGGGATCCCAGATAGTTAGGATCAGTAAATGGAAAACATGTGTCCAAAAGACCCATGTTGCATGTTGTTTTAATGGAGATCAAAAACAGCACCTGAATCTCGGGCATGCATAGGCCAATATTTTAGGATTCAGTGGTTTATGTTGTAATATACAGTCAGGTCCATAAATATTGGGACATCGACACAATTCTAATATTTATGGCTCTATACACCACCACAATTGATATGAAATGAAACGAACAATACGTGCTTTAACTGCAGACTTTCAGCTTTAATTTGAGGGTATTTACATCCAAATCAGGTGAACGGTGTAGGAATTACAACAGTTTGTATATGTGCCTCCCACTTTTTAAGGGACAGAAAGTAATGGGACAATTGGCTGCTCAGCTGTTCCATGGCCAGGTGTGTGTTATTCCCTCATTATCCCATTTACAAGGAGCAGATAAAAGGTCCAGAGTTCATTTGTGTGCTATTTGGAATATGTTGCTGTCAACTCAATATGAGATCCAAAGAGCTGTCACTATCAGTGAAGCAAGCCATCATTAGGCTGAAAAAACAAAACAAACCCATCAGAGAGATAGCAAAAACATTAGGTGTGGCCAAATCAACTGTTTGGAACATCCTTAAAAAGAAAGAACGCACCAGTGAGCTCTGCAACACCAAAAGACCTGGAAGATCACGGAAAACAACTGTGATAATTTTTTCAGACAGATGTTGGCTCAAACTTGTCTTGCATACACACGGTCATACAAACTTGGTCAGAAATTGCGAAAGTCAAGAACGCAGTGACGTACAACGTATGACGAGCCGAGAAAAATTAAGTTCAATAGCCAGTGCGGCTCTTCTGCTTAATTCTGAGCATGCATGGAACTGTGTCGGAATTGTGTGCACACAATCAGAATTTCAGATCTCAAATTTTGTGTGACGGAAATTCCGATGGAATATGTCCGATGGAGCCTACACACGGTCGGAATTTCCGACAAAAAGCTCCCATCGAACATTTTCCGTCGGAAAATCCGACCGTGTGTACGGGGCATAAGAGTTATTTTGTTGACATATTCACATATATGCATGACCTTTTTTTTTGACTTGATAACATTGCCTCTATTGTGCTTAGTCAACCTGATATTATTTACCACTATTTATTCTGAAAATCATCAAGAAAATAACACTGCATTTGAAAATGTACATTGTGAACAAATACCCATTAAATCGCACAGCTCATGGAAATTTAAATGAGGTACTCAGCAAAGTTAAATAGGCAATTAACACAAGGGCATAAATAAAGGTTTACTGAGTGACATATATATGGGATGTTCTATCAAATTGTTTATCATTCATCAGCAGATAGGTAAGGAATAACATAAATTATACAGCCTGGTTCATTTAATTAAGCTATGCTTTATCTTTTTCTATGCAGGTTAATAATTAAAAACAGCTAAACCTACTGTGTGCTATATTGTTAATTGCTATAGGGTAATGCATTGCTTACACATAACAAACGGTCATATGCAGATTATTCATGTGCCAGAGAAGTGCTAATAGCATAAAGCAGGGGTACTGAATTAAAATTCATGGAGGTCCGCTTAGTAAAATATTCTTCCAGCAGAGGTCCGAATCACATGTTTGACTCAGATCCTTTAGATCACAGCACCCTCTCCTCCTATGCATTCCCATTTCTGCAGCTGGAGAACCTAGGCGAAATTGCACATGTTCCTGACCCGCAGAGGAACACGCACACTTTAACACATGCATGCGCCAAACCACATGGTCCTGCAGCACCATGCAGCTTGGTGCTACGCATTTTAAAAAAAGGGCCAGAGACTTGTTTGCCGCATCTCTTATGGGTACTGCAGCCCATTAAAATTAATGGGCTGACCTACCTGTGACATGTGCAAGCAAATGCGCATGCACAGATCTCAACTGAGCCCCATATCACAATCTCATCCATACATCAGTTCCACAGTAAGTCCACTGCACATCACAGTTCCCTTCCCTTCACATCAAGACCCCCCTTCACAGTAGTGTTCTACTTGACATCAACACTCTCCAACAGTACTGTCCTTGGCCCCCCACATTACGGTCCTCAACCCCCCCCCCCCATTACAGTACTTAGCTCCCCTAAATTACTATCCTCAACCCCCCTATTACTGACCTCAGCCCCCATTACAGTACTCAGCTCCCCCACATTATTATCCTCAGCCCCCAAACAGTATTCAGTTCCCCCACATTATTTTCCTCAGCCCCCCAATACAGTATTCAGTTCCCTCACATTACTGCCCTTAGTCCCCCCCACATTACAGTCCTAAAGCCCCCATTACAGTCCTCAGCCCCCCCCTCCCACATTACTGTCCTCAGACCACCCCATTACAGTACTCATTTACCCTCATTACTGTCCTTAGCCCCCAGTGGCAGCCCGTCCATTGAGGGCGCACTTGCGCCGCCTCCCCTATCCATGCGTTCAGCCCCCTGATCTACATACAGGGTGCCGGACCATGGATTCCAATGCAGCGGAGTGTTTTTTTCAAGCACCTGGTTAGAGCCAGAGGCTCCAATAGGCTTCAAAAAAGGTTGAGCACGGAGCGCAGAGCATTGTGCTGCGAGCCCAACCAGTTGTGTGACCATAGCAAATTCATTTTCCCTATTATCACACTGAAGTTCCTCCCCACCAACCAGGAGGCAGGTCTTGGATGCCTAGCCCTTTGGCAGAAGATGCACGGAGGAAGCTGGAGAAGCAGACACCGGAGCCGCTGCAGCAGCTGCCCATGCTCCAGGAAAGGATACCGCACGGTGGAGGTGTGCTGTGCTATGCCACCGGGGGGTGTTGTTTGCTTGCCGCCCTCCCCAAAAAGAACCCACCAGCTGCCATTGTCAGCCCCCCTCTTTACAGTACTCAGCCCCCCCTCCAGACATTATAGTACTCAGCCTTAACCTCCCCCCACATTACAGTACTGTGCCCCCACACACAGAGTACTCAGTCCCCACACACATTACAGTACTCTGCCTCCTAATTGCAGTACTCAGCGCCTCTCCCCCTTCCCACATTACATCTCCCCTATCTTACACAGGTGGGAGGACGGGAGGCACAGCCGATCTGAATGGAGGATGGAAGCTGCAAGCTGGTGATTGGTTGCTTGGACCGCCCTTCATCTTTGCAACCAATCACTGGCTTGTTTACGATTTACGATTCTTGTTTAAGATGAAAGCGTGAGCTCAGCTAAGGCTCCTAAATAGTGCGACCGCTGCGGTCCAGGTGAGAGAGTGATTGGGGCTGGACCCGGACCACAGGCTGCCATTTAGTGATGCCTGGCATAAAGTCTCTAAATGACAGACTAGATGCTATAATGTATTCCCATAAGTTATAAAGGGCTAACTCCACATTTTGCAAAAAATAATAAATGCAGCCATATTTGCTTAAAAAATATTGTGCATTTAAAAAAAAAATGTTTTTCAAAAGAGCCTGCAGAGCATTGCAGCTGTGATCAGTTGTTCACCATCCAATGGATAAGCTCCTGCAGGCTCTTCCTCCAGCTCCCTGTCTGTACCGAGGGATTGACTTTCAGGCTGAGAGCTGGAAAAAGTGTCAATGGGCTATGAGGGCAGTAATCACCATACTTATGTTTTTTGAGATCTACAAGTCCATCTTCAAGTCAATCTTCCATGGTGGCAGGTAGTCCGTTCATTCACAGATCGAACAGATGTGAATTACAGTGCCTGGAAAAAGTATTCACACCCCTTGACATTTTCCACATTTTGTCATGTTACAACCAAAAACGTAAATGTATTTTATTGGGATTGTATGTGATAGACCAACACAAAGTGGCAACAGCCCAATCTTCTACTTCCTTCATCACTTCATCCCTCACAGTTACTACCTTTTGTTTCACCAGCCCTTCCCCTTTAGACTGTAAGCTCGCAGGAGCAGGGCCCTCCTAACACTCTTGTATTGAATTGTATTGTTGCTGTATTGTCTCCCTTATATTGTAACGTGCTGTTGGTGCTATATAAATCCTTTATAATAATAATAATACGTGGCACATAATTGTGAAGTGGAAGGAAAATTAAAAATAGTTTTCCACATTTTTTACAAATAAATATCTGAAAAGTGTGGAGTGCATTTGTAATCAGCTCCCTTTAGGCCCCTTTCACACTGGGGCGGGAGCGGTGTCGGCGGTAAAGCAGCACTATATTTAGCGCTGCTTTACCATCGTTTTAGCGGCGGTATTCGGCCGCTAGCAGTGCGGTTTTAACCGCCGCTAGCGGCCGAAAAAGGGTTAAAACCGCCCGCAAAGCGGTATTGCCACGGTGTCCCATTGATTTCAATGGGTAGGAGCGGTATAGCGGTATAATACACCGCTCCTTCACCGCTCCAAAGATGCTGCTAGCAGGACTTTTTTGACTGTCCTGCTAGCGCACCTCTCCAGTCTGAAAGCCCTCCGGCTTTCACACTGGAGTGAAAGGGGCCAGATTTTTTCAGGCGCTGTACAGGCTTTTTTTAGCGCTGTAGCACCTGAAAACGCCCCAGTGTGAAAGGGGCCTTACTCTGATACCCCTAACTAAAATCTGGTGAAACCAATTGCCTTCAGAAATCTCCTAATTCGTAAATAGAGTCCACCTTTGTGTAATCAGAGAAGCAGCCAAGAGGACCATGGTAATTCTGGAGGAGCTGCAGAGATCCAAAGCTCATGTGGGAGAATCTGTCCACAGGACAAATTGGAAGGCCGGGTACCGGCCTGAAGTTATGGGAGGAGCCCGGAGGGTATATAAGCAGCCCAAAGGCCGCCGGTCTTTGTCGGTTTCCTGTGCGTGATATCTGATACGTCAGACATCTAGGACCGACTCGTTCGAGACAAGCGCTGTTGGTGCCGGTTCGTGAGCTCCGTTTCGTCTGTCCGTCTCCTCTTGTTGCAGTCCCGCGTCCGTGTTCGTAAGTCGTGTTGTCCCTTCGTGTCGCACTCGTGTCGCCGAGTCGCAGTTTCGTACAAAGAGTCTGGTTCGGCTGTCGCAGGTAGGGCTTCGGCTCCCATGTTTTACGTTCTCATGCACTGCTTATCATGTCACTAAACTGTGGTCTGCGTAGCTCACGAACCACGCTCTGCTTGTCTCGAAAAAACTAAACACTTACTCGCACGTTTTTGGTTGTACACGATCGAGAGCCATCTAGCGGCACGCACATTCAGGGCCGCCCGCCACTACATTCCGACCGATGCCGCATCCGGCACTCAAGGGTTCCCCTTGCGCGGTCGTGCTACGCAGTCGTTCAAACGTGACTCATGCACGGGTGCCGTTCGCACTCACACGTATCGTTCATGTCCTGCCATTATTCGAATCGGTGGCGCCAGCGAGCGTGCCGAATCGCTATTCACATTCCGAAGCACGGTTGGCATACTAATTGTACAAATCACTTCGACCGTGTCGAAACATTTCACGTGTTAGCATGACAATCATTTCATCATTTCAAACGTGGCCAACGTATCAGGCCATTCGGTCATGCTAAATCATTTCGCATCAGTTGCAACAGGGTGTTCATGCCATCGCTTCCATCTTGGTCCGGTCGCATCCATGCATGCTCCGATCGGGGCGACCCAGATGCACGACTACCCGGCCTCATTTCGATACATGCGCCAAGGGCAGAATCACATCACTGGTTACGTACGTTCTTGATTCTTGCCCCTGTCATGGTATATCATTTCTGTCACCTTACCACGCCCGGCTTGTATGCAGTCACTTCCCTTGCACTGATTCGGGTCGGCGTGCCCCAGGCCGGCCTCATTTCAATACATGCGCCAAGGGCGGAATCGCATCACTGGTTGCGTACATTCCTGATTCTGGCCCCTGTCATGGTATATCATTTCTGTCACCTTACCACGTCCGGCATGAATGCAGTCACTTCCCCGCACTAATTCGTGTCGGCGTGCCCCAGGCCCGGCCTCATTTCAATACATGCGCCAAGGGCGGAATCACATCACTGGTTTGCGTACATTCCTGATTCTTGCCCCTGTCATGGTATCTCATTTCTGTCACCTTACCACGCCCGGCATGAATGTAGTCACTTCTTCGCACTAAATTCGTGTCGGCGTGCCCTAGGCACGGCCTCATTTCAATACATGCGCCAAGGGCGGAATCGCATCACTGGTTTGCGTACATTCCTGATTCCTGCCCCTGTCATGGTATCTCATTTCTGTCACCTTACCACGCCCGGCGGGAATGAAGTCACTTCTTCGCACTTAATTCGTGTCGGCGTGCCCTAGGCACGGCCTCATTTCAATACATGCGCCAAGGGCGGAATCGCATCACTGGTTTGCGTACATTCCTGATTCCTGCCCCTGTCATGGTATCTCATTTCTGTCACCTTACCACGCCCGGCGTGAATGAAGTCACTTCTTCGCACTTAATTCGTGTCGGCGTGCCCTAGGCTCGGCCTCATTTCAATACATGCGCCAGGGGCGGAGTCGCAAAAAAAAAAAAAAAAAAAAAAAAAAAAAAAAAAAAAAAAAAAAAAATTTGATTCTTGCCCTTGTCATGTTATAGCATTTCTGTGTCACCTTACCACGCCCGGCGTTAATTGGTCACCCGCTTGTACGAATTCGCGCCGGCGTGCCCTAGGCCGGCCGCATTTCTAAAAAAAAAAAAAAAAAAAAAGGGGGGGAGCTTGGAGTCGGACCCGGTGGCAGCTGGATGTCACAGTTCGGCCTCAGCGTACCTAGGCAGTCGGCCTAGTTTCATGGTGGCCTCATTCGGTACGGGCTCCAGAGTCCGGCCCACAGTCACCCCCATACGGTACGAACGGGCCGGGCCCTGTCACGAGAAGTTCATTCAGTTAAGGCAACGTGTCAAGTCAGTCGTTCGTGTTGTCATCTGCCATTTGATCCCATTGCGATCTCGGCAGTCGACTCAAGTCACTATCGCCTGTTGTTATCATCTACGTTGGGTTCCGTCGCTCTGGACGGCAGCAGTTTTAGGCTCTTAAATAGGTACTTTTTCTCACACTCTCTCAGGTCAGTCGGATTCAGTAGGTCCACCTGCGCCAACTTGATCAGGGTTCCAGCAGGTAAAAAAATAAAAAAAAAAAAAAAAAACACAGGGGCACGGGGGGCTCCTGCTTTCTTGTGGCAGGTACGTATATCATAGGTGACACGTCCAAACTCATTTCTTGTCACCTTTTAGGCCCAGCCTGCAGACACGTGACCAGTCTACCAAGTAACAGGTCTTGGCAGCCGCCATGTCGTCAGTTGGCAGCGATGACCTCACCACCCCGCTATCTCCGGCGTCAGCCTCCGAGGCTGGCAGTGTCCAGTCTCTTAGGGCGTGGACAATTCCCAGGCTGTCCGCCGAGCTGAGACGCAGAGGGATACCCTTCTCGTCCACGGCCAGGAAGGCGGAGTTATTCAGGCTTCTCTTCCCACCACCGGCCGCAGCAAGCCCCAGCAGCCAGCAGGCGTCTCTGGAATCGATTTCAGCCGCCGTTGCCCAGCTACACACCCTCGTATCTTCCTTGTCTTCCTCAATCGTGGAGGTCCAGGACAGGGTGTCTCGTCTAGAGGCCAGCCCGGCTGCCACGGTTCCGGACCCCGCGGTGGTCCCAGCCATCAGTGCACCGGCCGCAGGTAGTGAGCTTGCCACGCCTACCGTTCACCCTTCCCACCTGGTGCCACCCAGCGTAAGGAAGGACATTCTAGAGGGCAAAGACGTTAATCTGGCCTCACTCTTGATCTCGGTCCATGACTTGGCCGAGAACAAGGCCTACACCTGGGGGGATGTCTCGGTGGTGTTGAAAGCGAAGGATCCGAGGCTCAACAGGAAGCTCACGGTGCCCGAATTCACGCTCGCTTTCGGCATGTTTAGAGACGTGCTGTGCTCAGCCTCCCCCGGCAGACGGGAAGAGCTGGACCTCTACCTCCATTTGATCGTAGACCTGGGCCACAAATACGGTGGCTCAGCGTTCTACGACTATCATCGGTCCTTCTCGGCCAAAGCCGCAGCCAGATTCGCACAGTTCCATTTGCCAACGGACTGGAGCGTAGTGGACACGGAATTGTTCTGCCGCCACTTCGCAGGCCTTCGCTCCCCGCTATGTGCTGTCTGTCAGTCAGCATCCCACACCACGGTCTGGTGTGCCAACATAGCCTCTGTCCGTCCAATAGCTAGCACGGCTTCTGCCAGCACGAGCCAGGCTCAGCAGGCCCCGGTGCAAGGGCAAAAGGTGGACAAGTTGGGACGTCCGGTGCGGATGGTTGGGGGAGCCGCTATCTGCAACAATTTTAATTATGGCTCCTGCAATTTCAGCCAGTGCCGGCTCTTGCACGTTTGCACCCTATGCCAGAGGGCGCACCCCAGGATCCTGTGTGAGGTCAAACAGAAGAGACCATGACTAAGCCGGGTCAATGTCCTTTGGCTCGGCGTTTACCTGACCTCACACCCCACTCCGTCGCTCGCCAGCTACCTCATCCGAGGCTTCACGGATGGGTTTCATACCGGGCTCATCACCCTGCCCCACTCCACCCACGAATGTCCGAACCTACGCTCAGCAGCAACAGATGAGCCAGCGATTGACGTCCTTTTGCAGACGGAGTTGGATCGGGACTTCATGATAGGCCCGTTCTGTCAATCTCCCTTCAGCATCTGGAGGGTTAGCCCTATCGGGCTTGTGCAGGGAAAGTTTTCAAATAAAAAACGTCTGGTGTATGATCTGTCAGCGCCTCATTCTTCCGTCGTTCCCAGTCTCAACTCGCTCATCCCCTCCGAGGAGTTCTCGCTGAAGTACGCTTCGGTAGACATGGCTATCCAGGCCATTCTCAGGGCAGGGGTGGGTGCTTGGCTCTCGAAGGCAGACATATCTGACGCCTTCAAGCTGCTGCCCATCCATCCTTCCCTGTGGTGCTGGCACGGCATCAAGTGGAGGGAGCGATATTATTTCGCGACCAAATTGACCTTCGGGTCTAAAAGTAGTCCTTGGTTGTTTGACAAGTTCGCCGAGACCCTGGCGTGGATCCTTCTCCATGAGGCACAGTGCCACGAGGTCATCCATTATTTGGATGACTTCCTTCTGATAGAGCCGCCCGGGGTTCCCCCAGGGGACCTTGGAAAGTTGAGGACGGTTTTCGACAATCTGAACGTCCCCGTAGCGGAGCACAAGGTTGACGGCCCGGCACACAAGATCACGTTCTTGGGCGTCAACCTTGACACGTTGGCCATGCAGGCCAGCCTTCCAGCAGATAAGTTGGACCGTATCAGGACGGTTCTGCGAGAATTCACCCGGGTGGGGGGATGTACTCAGAAGCAACTTCAGTCTCTCCTCGGGATGCTGAACTTTGCTGTGAGGATCATCCCCCAGGGCCGCTCCTTCGTGTCCCGGTTGCTGGTCTTCCTGTCCTACACGCAGGACCCAGACCAGGTCATCAGGCTGGATTCTGCAGCCAGAGCAGATCTGGCCATGTGGGAGCACTTTCTTAGTGATTGGAACGGTGTGTCCCTGTTTATCCCAGTTGTGTCCACGCAGTCACCACAGGTGGTGACCGACGCGGCGGCATCCGCCGGATGCGCCGCCATTTTTGGCCATTTGTGGTTCGCCGCCCCGTGGCCTCCTCAAGCACTAGCCACACCGGGCTTCACTACTACGTCAGCCCTCTTTGAGCTCTTCCCTATTGTAGCAGCCGCTCACCTATGGGGTCACCTTTGGTCTGGACGGACGGTGGCTTTCTCGACAGACAATCAAGCCACAGCCGAGATCATCAGCAAGGGCAGGTCTAAGTCCAGGCCCGTCATGTCCTTCCTCCGCAGACTGGTCCAGCTATCCCTACAGCATCAGTTCAATGTGTACTGCTCGTTCATTCCAGGGAAGTTCAACGCAGCAGCGGACGCACTCTCCCGTTTTAACTTTATTTCTTTCTTTGAACAGGTGCCGGGAGCCTGCCGTCATTCAGCCACTATCCCGGATTGGTCACAACTGACCTTGGACTAGCCCCACACCTACGCTCAGCCACCGACATCATTAACGCCTCACTCGCCCGCAACACCCGTCGGGCTTACCAGACGGCCTGGAGGGCGTTTAACAAGTTCCTGCCCCAGCGGCCTCGCGAGTCTTCCAGCCTCAAGCAGGTCTTGGCGTTCATCGCCTACTGCCATTCACACCTAGCACTGTCACACAGCACGATACGCCAGTACGTGGCCGGGGTGCAGCACTATTTGTCACTTCAAGACCCCGCAAGGCCTTCGGTGTTCTCCTGCCACGCGGTGAGGGCTCTACTACGTGGAGTTCAGAAACACCAGCCGCCAGTCAGCCCAAAGCGGCTGCCTATCACGGGGGAGATCTTCAAGGGGATGTCTGACATCCTGGATAGGTCCCCATTCGGTCTCCTCCTCAGCACCGTCCTACAGGCTGCGATTCACATGGCGTTTTACGGGTTTCTGCGGCCCAGCGAGTTCACTCGCAGCCACCCAGCCGGGCCAGTTTTGCATAGAAATAATCTCTATCGCCACCAGGATCACTACGTCCTTCACTTGACGACATCCAAAACTCAGCAGCGAGGTTCCGGAGTAGATATCCACCTGTACAGGACTCACAACAACTGGTGCCCAGTTGCCGTGTTGGACCGCCTGACGGCACTGCTGTCCGACTGCCCAGGGGCCAGTCCACTGCTACCCTTTCCGGTAAAACCCCTTAACTCGTCGCAGTTCGTGGAACATGTTCGGGTCCTTCTCGGCCATCTTCAGTTGGACCCCAGCCAGTACTCCGGGCATTCGTTCCGGATCGGGGCGGCCACGACAGCCTCAAGACAGGGGGTTCCGGACCACGTGATCAAGAAACTGGGTCGGTGGAAATCGGCCTGCTTCTCTCGCTACATTCCTAACCCACAGTTAGAGATGGCTCAGGCCTTTGCTCGACTCACTCAATGACATTACCTCTAATAAATAATTATCCCCTACCTGAAGGTTTTTGCCCCCTTATTTTTGGCGTACCATACGGTAGACCAAGGCACACTTTCAGGTCTATTTCATGTTGGTGAGTTTTGTATTGTTCCTATGTGTCATCGTTACTCATGTCGTCCGTAGGGCTCTAGACCATAAATTGGAAGGCCGGGTACCGGCCTGAAGTTATGGGAGGAGCCCGGAGGGTATATAAGCAGCCCAAAGGCCGCCGGTCTTTGTCGGTTTCCTGTGCGTGATACCCACCCACCCTCCCCTTTTAAAAGCCTCTTCCAAGTATTCTTACCCCAGACTGAATACTCATTCCACATTATTCCATAACTACTTCTTATCATTCTTTATCTAGGGTATTCCCCCTTATTTTTGGCGTACCATACGGTAGACCAAGGCACACTTTCAGGTCTATTTCATGTTGGTGAGTTTTGTATTGTTCCTATGTGTCATCGTTACTCATGTCGTCCGTAGGGCTCTAGACCATAACTATTAGTCTGGCCTTTATGGAAGAGTGGCAAGAAGAAAGCCATTGTTGAAACAAAGCCATAAGAAGTCCATTTGCAGTTTGCGAGAAGCCATGTGGGGGACACAGCAAACATGTGGAAGAAGGTGCTCTGGTCAGATGAGACCAAAATTTTACTTTTTGGCCTAAAGGCAAAACGCTATGTGTGGCGGAAAACTAACCCTGCACATCACCCTGAGCCCACTATCCCCACCGTGAAACATGGTGGTGGCAGAATCAGGTTGTGGTGATGCTTTTCTTCAGCAGTGACAGGAAAACTGGTCAGAATTGATGGGAAGACGTATGAAGCCAAATACAGGGCAATCTTATGCCGCGTACACAGGACCAGACTTTTCAACGAACTAGGTACGACGGAACAAATCCATCAGACAATTCGATCGTGTGTGGGCTTCATCGGACCTTTGCTGTCGAAAAATCAGACGGACTTTAGATTTAGAACATGTTTCAAATTTTTCCAACGGACTCAAATCCGTTCGTCTGTATGCTAGTCCAACAGACGAAAACTGAAGCTAGGGCAGCTATTGGCTACTGGCTATGAACTTCCTTATTCTAATCCGGTCGTACGACATCACGTTCAAATTCATCGGATTTTGGTGTGATTGTGTGTGGCCAAGTCTGTTCATTCGGAAAGTCCGTCGGGAAGACCGTCAGACCTAGTCCGTCAAAAAGTCTGGTCGTGTGTACGCGGCATTAGAAGAAAACCTGTTAAGCCCCATACACACGGTCGGATTTTCCGATGGATTCTGTCCTATCGGACAATGTTGTCGGAAATTCCGACCGTGTGTAGGCACCATCGGACAGTTTCCATCGGATTGTCCGACGGACAAAGTTCTATCTCCTGCTGGATAGATTTTCCGACAACAAAGTCCGATCACACCAATTCCGATCGTGTGTAGCGAATTCCGACGGACAAAGTGCCACGCATGCTCAGATCACATTACAAGACCAAAGCTATTGGCTACTAGCCTCTACGTAGTCCCGTCATAGGCAACAAACGTCACCACGTTCAGAATGATCGGATTTCCCGACAACTTTGTCCGACTGTGTGTATGCAACACCAGTGTCGGACTAAATCCGTCGGACCAAATCCGATGGATTTGGTGGTTGGATTTTCCGACCGTGTGTATGGGGCTTTAGAGTCTGCAAAAGACTTGAGACTTGGGCGGAGGTTCACCTTCCAACAGGACTAAAACTCTAAACATACAACCAGAGCTACAATGGAATGGTTTAGATCAAAGCATATTCATGTGTTAGGGTTTAAAAGCTTTTTATTGTTATTAACAAGAATAACATGTACGACAACAAGTAACAAACTAGTATAGTGAGTCTGCTCAACAGCTATCGCCCATGACTCATGTCAACAAACTGTACAATATAGGAATCAATTGTTGTCTGTTGCATAAAACATTCAGAATCAAAGGTCATTGTTGTTCATGATAAAAATATACAAAAGAATAAAAAGGGAAAAAAAATATCAGATCAAACAAAATGGAAAAGAAAAAGGGAACCCAAGAAAGGGCATGGACAGGAAAAGAGGGAAACAGTGGAGGAGAAAAAAGTTAGAGAGAGAGAGTTGCTGGAAAAACATTTGTGAGAAGGGTAAATAGTGAGCCAGATACCTGGAGATTACCATCTCTACCCGCCCTGCATTTAAGTTGAGTTTGAGCATGACCCCATCGGGGTTGAGAGTATAGTTGTGAGTGTATCTGAATAGGAGAAGGGGGGGCAAATGGACCACAACACCTTGTATTTAAAGTGGGGTGCCCCCTAAAAAAAATTATTTAAAAGTCAGCAGCTACAAATACGGCAGCTGCTGACTTTTAATAATCGGACACTTACCTGTCCCAGGGTCCAGCGATGTGGGGGAACGAAGCCCCCCCTCGTTCCCACTCCGCTCGCAGAGCCGGCACTCTTTAAGCCCCATACACACGCTCGGATTATCCGAGGACCAGGTCCGTCGGATCATGTCCGTCGTACTTTGTCCGATGTTGGTGTTTCGTACACACGGTCGGACAACGTTGTCGGAATTTCCGGTCTGCAAGAACGTCGTGACGTAAGTCGTCTTCCACGAGACTAGAAAAGGGAAGTTCAGCACCACGTCAGGCACCCGTTGGGCTCCTTCTGCTGATCCCGTGTTTATCGCGAGTTAGTCGAAGTTTGGGGACTTGCGATTCGCGCTTCTCAGTTTTCTGACTCAGATCGTTACTGCTCTTCAGTTTGTGCTTGTCGTGCGTATCTGTTTATTAGTGCGTGTAGTCAGTTCGCATTTGTTGGTCATTGCGGCCTATATCTTGATATAGGACGCTTTGATTCTCACTGCTTATTGTCTGCTCGTTTCTGGTATTCATTTCGTTCTTTCAGGCCTTGCTGTTTATCGGTGCTTTCTGTTTGTCCGTTCTGACCAGCCGACCATTTGTGAGCGATGTTTCCCATGCGTACTCGTCGCCGAGTTCGTGCTGTACGCGGAATTGGTGTCAGGCTTTTAGCTTTGAGCCAAGACCCGTCCATGAACAGAGTGACGAGGAGTATGTGGACCAAGAATTGGTTGCTTCAGCGTGATCAGTTCTCGCACATGCCTTTGCTTCGTGAGATCCGGGAGAATAATCCTGATGATTTCAGGAACTTTCTCCGGATGACGGACCCCGTTTTTCACCGTATTTTGGCTTTGCTGACCCCTTTTATCAGCCGGCAGGATACCTGCATGAGACAAGCCATCACTCCGGAGCAGAGGCTTGTTGCTACGTTGAGGTACTTGGCGACAGGGAGAAGCCTTCAGGATTTGAAGTTCTCCTCAGGTATCTCTCCCCAGGCCCTGGGAATCATTATTCCAGAGACCTGTTCTGCCATCATCCATGTCCTGCAGGAGGACTATATTAAGGTAACATTTCTACTTTACTATTCCCTTCTATGTATGCTCTGTTTGCTAATGTCTTGTATTTTTGACCTCCTTCCCTAATTACCATGATTGCAATATGCTCTAATATGCTGTGCCCCTTTTCTCCTTCATGCATTTTTCCCTTCACTTACCCCCCCAGCATGCTCTTCTGGCCCAATAGACACCTATGGCCTAGTCACTTAAGCAATGTATTTTGTCTGCTGCATAGTATTGTTTTCCCCCAAACACCCCCTAAAATATGCACAAATGTTTGCTGTGTGGTTTACTTCATGTAGAGCCCCTTTTTTTCCCTTTTTGTTGGGGGGGGGGGGGGGGTGCCAAACTCATTCTGAACCCCCTCCCCCAACTGCTCTGTCAGATGGTACCAATCCTCTATCAGCTGGCTTTCCAAAGGTCAATACACACTATATACCTACCTCTTTATAGTGGTCATATTTAGGGATGAATTCAGCAAAGCATGTAGTGCAAGGGGCTGGCTCCATACTTTCCATTTCCTCTTTTTTTTGTGTTCTTTCCCTCCTATTAGCTTGCTAGGTAATTTCAGAATGTCCAAATGTGCGTTCCTTTTTTTTTTTGGGGGGGGGTAGGGATTTGGAATGTTATTTTATCTTTCCTGTGGGCTGCCAATAGTGTTAAGTAAGGAGGGTCTGGCCAAACTAGCACACATTATTGAGCCATTTGGCAATCAATGTAGTGCAGAGGGTTACCTGTCCAAACCCCCCCCCCCCCCCCAAACCCCTAGTTATTGTCAATGGCCCATCAGAAGTGGGGGGATTGATGGGGGGGGGGTGAGTTATCTGCTAGGGGGACCCTCTACTTTGCGTTGCAAATACTTTCCAGCTTAAAATGTAAAAGTCTGATCTTGTTCCCAGATGTTTAGTGTCTAATCTGCTTGCAATGTTTATGTGCAAAGTGACTAATTTTTTTTTCTTGTTTCACTCCACAGTTCCCTTCCACGCCACAGGAATGGCAGACTGTGGCCTCCCACTTTGCCAGCCGTTGGGACTTTCCTAACTGCGGAGGTGCAATTGATGGGAAACACGTCCACATCGTCCCACCCCCCAACTCGGGGTCCTACTATTATAATTACAAGGGGTTTAATAGTGTAGTGATGTTGGCGGTGGTGTCGGCGACATACGAGTTTTTGTATGTGGACGTGGGGATGAACGGCCGGATCTCGGATGGTGGTGCCATTGCACACACGGAGTTCTACTGGCGTCTCCAAAGTGGCAGTCTGTGCTTGCCACCTCCAGAGGAGAATGCTGAAGGACTCCCCTTCGTCTTTGTCGCAGATGAAGCGTTTGCGTTGACTCCCCATCTGATGAGGCCCTTCCCGATGAGGACCCTCACCCCAGACCAGAGGGTCTTCAATTACAGGCTGTCGAGAGCCCGCAGAGTGGTGGAGAACACCTTCGGGATCCTGGCCAGCCGCTTCCGCCTGTTTTTGACGGCTATTAACTTGGCGGAATACAAACTGAACCACATAGTTCTTGCCTGTTGCATATTGCACAACTTTTTGAAAAGACACAACACCAACTATGTGGTGACCGTTGGCCCAGATGTGGAGGGCCCTTCCAATGCCGACCTCACAGCCCTTCAAGCGGCACGTCCAGGCTTGCCCCCTCTAAATGCCCGCGAGGTCTGCGAGCAATATATGGAGTACTTTTGGGTAGGGGGGCCATTGCTCTGCCTGACGATGTGTGAGAGGCATTTTTAAATAAATATCTTTTTTAAACAAACCTATGATTTCTTGTCATTTTCTATTCTATATTCTAGCTTATTTGAGATATACATTTTTGCCCTTTAGCTTCAACAGTGGGAATGCACTTTCTGGGCAAAAGGAGGTAACAGTCTCTTTTTCCCCAAAAGATTCTTCTCATGTTGTGTGTTTGATACCTAATCTTTTGTCTACAGAAGGTTTGTAGTGCATAACTGACACCCAAAATACTCCTTTTCATCACCATGACAGAAATGTGTGTATTCCCAAAAATGGTGTGCTACGTGTTTTCGTACAAATCACTGTGGGTGTCATTTACATAAGTCAAATCCACTATGCTCTACAAGTGCAGTGCAAAAGTGCCCTGGAAAATACACTTGCAGTGCAAACTGGACTTGCCTTTAGTAAATAACACCCATTGCCCCCAAAACCCTTTACATTTGACATACATAATGCTTTTGTGTTTTTCAATAAGGAAGCCACACATTTAGAAAATTAAAAAAGTTTACTTGCAACACATTCACAAGTGCGTTTACAAACTTCTTGCCAAAACTGACAAGATCTTGGTTCTTTACAACATTGTTTACAAACATTCCGCATTTGGTAAAACCAGGCATGGAGCAAAACAGAACATAGGAACTAGGAAAGTTCAACTTTCTAAAGTGAAGACAAGATCAGACATGACTATATGTTCAAAGTGTGTTTGATCTTGCCTTCATCACATGGGGGGTCACCCCTGGAAAATGAAAATTTAGAACATGCACACAATTTGGGTCTGAAAATGGTCATTAGATGGTAAAACACATGCCTAGAATCTTCAAAAGTGCCATTTTCCATCATGGGGATGAATGGACGTTTTTTGGGGGTGCAACCCCTTCACCACAACCACTTTAGTAGTTCGTAAAGTGGTTGCACCCCCAAAAAAACGTTGTCATTCATCCACCATGATGGGAGCTAGCACATGTGGACACAATGTGTGCATGTTCCAAATTTCACACAGTTCTTAAGTTGCAAATGTGTTCAGAAACAGCCACAAATGTGTGTTAATTACTTGGTGCGTTTTCAGATGTTTCCTAAAACATCAATGATGTTCTTCAATTTTTGTTGAACATCATTGATGTTTTGCTTTATGTCATCTAGATCTCGATTGCAGACCATTATCTCCCCGATGAGTACGTGGGCACTCTCTGTGGTAAAGTGCGATTCTTCTTCCACAACATCCACGTCACCTAAAAACAACCAAAAAAAACAAAAATGTGTTTTGGAAATGAGGCAGGCATACATTGATTAGCTTACCAGTAGCTGTGTTCTCCCACACTCACCTGTTGTGGTGACAAGTTCTCCAATTTCTATGATCTCTCCTTCCTCCTCCTCCTCCTCTGCTTCTGGTCTTTCCCCTTCTTTGGGAGGTGTTGGTTTTGTGGTTTCCTCAGACGTACCGAGTTTTCGCTCCCCTATGAGAATGTACAAAAGGAAGATTTAGCAACACAATTTATTGAGGGCAGAAATAGGAAATGACAAACATTGCTTGAAAGTGAGGGACAATATTTTTGTTTGGCCAGTTACAAATGACAACAACATGAATGTAGTCACTTTGTAAAGGTGCTAAACTTACTAGCTTTTTGGTAGAAGTTTGTCTGATGGAGACCCCCCTCTAGTATCCTATCCACTGGAGCACATGTGTGGAAAAGCATAATAAAAAGTGGGTTTGGGTGTCCCAGTACTAGTGCTCTAGAGTCCAGATGGGTAAACAGCTACTGGGTGACCTCTCCTTTACATTGAATAAATTGGCTTTACATTCTTGATGACATTTCTAGTGAGAACAAACTTCCTTTCCCCAAAAAAAACACCAAACATCGTATTATAAGTGGCCGAACGATCGAGGTTGAGTACGATCGAATGGACACACACACGAACATGACAGTGGCAGAAAGATCGAGGTTGAGTACGATCGAACGCACAGACGAATCTGAAAGTGGCCATTTTCTAATGTACAACTTTGTAAAAATACAAACACATGGAGCAGTATGCAAGCCAAAAATCAAACACAAAACACAACTACTTACTTTTTTGAAGAACTCGCTTGATCTTTCTGTACTGATCGGGCTCCCTCAGTTTCAGGTCTGACCAGCGTTTCCTCAGTTGCTCCTTGGATCGTTGTACCCCAAAATGATTGTACAGCCTCCTCACAACTTTAGACATGATCTTGGCCTTGCGGACATTGGGGTTGAGATAAGGCCCATACTTCCCATCATAGTCGCTCCTCTTTAATATGTCCACCATCTCCAACATTTCTCCAAATGACATATTGGAGGCCTTGAATTTCAGGCTCCGGGATCGGGACGTTTCTGCCTCCGGCCTTTCCTCGTCCTCCTCCTCGTTGGTGTAATATTTGGGGCGCACCTGCTGTGTCCCCGCCATGTGCTCTCCCAACTGCGCCGTAAAGAGAAGGGGTGGGGAATAGACGAGAAAGATCGTCAGGGGCGGGCGGAGTTTGACGCATGCGCACTGTATATAAAACGTCACACGCCTGTGTCGTAGCCACGATCTGGGAGACGAGAGAAAGCTCACGCACGAGACGATCGCTATAACGAAGGTACAATTTGACGTTGGTACATAACTAGCCTAGACAGATTAGACCTTGAGGCTTCTTTATGGAGAAGATTAGGAGAGTTTTGCCTGACATTATTTATAGTGTTTTGTGTGGTGTTGTGTCTTGCAGAGAATATGGAGGGATTCAACGACGTGAGTTTTCTCCCCCTGTTCATTGATAAATACAGGGAAATTCCCCTTTTATGGCAGGGCAAACACCCCTATTACGGCCACAAAGCAAAGAGGTACGCAGCCATGCTGAAACTTTTGGAATTTGTAAAGCCAACGTTCCCCACGGCAACTGTTCGTAAGTTAAGACATAAAATTGGCAGCCTGAGGAGTGCGTATATCAGGGAGCGCAAGAAGGTCCTGAAGTCCCTAGAATCTGGAGCTGCAGCAGATGAGGTCTATGTCCCCAAGCTCTGGTACTATGACAGGCTCCATTTTCTCAAAGACCAAACTGATGTCACGGAGTCACTCTCGCCTCCTCCTTCCACGCTTCCTTGCGCGCAGGCCACCCCTGATGAGGCTTCCGAGGAGCAACCTGGGCCTTTCAGTCTGGAAGAGGTGGAGGAGCCCAGCTTGAGCCAGGTATAGTAGTTTGGGAACCAATTTTGTGAAAAATAAATGATGTTCAGTTAATTCAGGATCCCCAATTGCTTAGTTCCTAACGTGTTTGACATATCAACTAACAGTAGTGTTGTAGACATTTGGGGCCAGAATATAAACTGCAGGGCTGAGAATTTTATGGTTTTCTATTTGTAACCATTTTGCAACAGTCACTAGATGAAAATTGTGTGTGTTTGATGAACAAATAACTGAAACTATGTCCCTTTTTCATACACAGGAAGACCTCAGCCAGGAGGAGGCTGTGGAATGTGGCAGTCAGGAGGAGGAAGGGGTTAGTGTCAGCCAAGAGGTGGGTAGTGGTAGCCAAGAGGGGGGTAGGCCTAGGAGCCTGACTGACTCCCAAGTCCCCCCCCTCCGCCTTCCCTACAAAAGGGCGAGAAGGGGGGGTGAGGCGGGAGAGTCAGCGCTCCGGATGATCAGAGAGGCTTCAGCCTCCCTACATGCCACACCCACCGACGAGGAGACCTTTGGCTCCTTGGTTGTCACGAAAATGATGGGTATGGAGGTGGGGCAACGCAGCATGTGTGAGGATGTCATCTTCAAAGTCCTAAATAAGGGGATGGCTGGGGGGATGACCCCACTCACACATGTTTGCGATAGTGACCTTGCTCCGCCTCCTCCTCCTCCTTCTGCCACCCCACCAGCACCACAGCCACAGCGTGGAAGGAAGCGTACAAGGAACACCTGAGAGTGACGACCTGGATTCAGTCTGGTCTGAGAGAAGATGGAGCCTCTCGTAGGACCGGAGCCTGGGGACCTAGATGGCATCTGCTGCAGTTCCGGATGTTTTGGACTTCAGGACCAGATAGCACTCCCTTATTATTTAGATACGTACTCCTCAGGCCCCCAATTTTACATGCTTCAAAAATGCTGTTTGCCGTGGGGGTCCAAGGCTTTGCAAATTCCCCAAGTTTCTCCATCGCTGCATTCCTCTTTGTTTTGTTGCTGAGACCTAAATAAAGGTATTTTTGATTTGAAATAATCATTGCCTATTGTGTTTTACTTTTCTACAATGACAGTTTATTTGTGAGTAGGCAGGTACATTTCACTAATCATAAAGTATAATTAACAAGGGGCACCAACAACAAACAAACTCCTAGTAAATTTAAGCAACAAATAGAAATGTTAATAATGTTGTTTTGCTAAGTTGAGACACACAACCCCCCTCAAAAAAAAAAAAAAAAATGATCCTTAAAATATGTATTCCAAAAAAAATACAAAAATGACAAATCATCCAAAAAATATAACAATGATTCTTTTACGATCTGAGTAAAAATAAACATGTAGTCTAGAAATCCTGAAAACTAATAAAGAACTAAGTTTGTGAGAAGTGCGGGTGAATAGGAGCAGCTAAAACATGTCATTCTTCTTGCATTGTAAAGAAAAAGAGAATGCGCTGCATTAAAGACATTTTAACATTGCAGCGTGACGAATGTGCTGTGTCGATTAGGAAAGGTAGTTTTACCTGACCGAGCGCTTCCATCACAGAATTTCTTCTGAGCATGCGTAGCACTTTGTCCGTCGGACTACGCTACACACGATCGGATTTGGTGTGATCGGACTTTGTTGTCGGAAAATCTATCCAGCAGGAGATAGAACTTTGTCCGTCGGACAATCCGATGGAAATAACTCTCCTTCTCCTTCTATCTCCTGCTCTATAAATTTTCCGACAACAAAGTCCGATCACACCAATTCCGATCGTGTGTAGCGAATTCCGACGGACAAAGTGCCACGCATGCTCAGATCACATTACAAGACCAAAGCTATTGGCTACTAGCCTCTACGTAGTCCCGTCATAGGCAACAAACGTCACCACGTTTAGAATGATCGGATTTTCCGACAACATTGTCCGACCGTGTGTATGCAACACCAGTGTCGGACAAAATCTGTCGGACCAAATCCGATGGATTTGGTGGTCGGATTTTCCGACCGTGTGTATGGGGCTTAACTGTGGGCACCCGGCTGTGGCTTCACAGCCGGGCACCCACTGCGCATGCGCGAGCGGCGTTGTGCGCCGTCATACGCCACGCAGTCATCTGGGACCTGTCACGTGTCCCAGATGACTGACTGCGCCGAGGGGAAGTGATGACAGTGCCCGGGCACTGAAGGAGGCAGACTACGAGGGACCACCTAGCAACAGGCATTTAGAGGTGAGTAAATTTTTTTTTTTTTTTATGATTTTTAAGCTATTTTTTTTTTTTTTTTGGTGGAAACACCACTTTAAGGTGTCGTTGTCTAGTGCTAGCATTTCCTCCATTCTCATAGTATCGTTCACAGTCGAGACCCATTGTGACAGCGGTGGTGTGGTAGCTGTCTTCCAGTATAATGGAATGAGTTGTCGTGCTGCAAACAAAAAAAAAAATGAAGAAGACTCCTTTTCTGCAATGCCATAGGACCGTGGAGCATACAGAGGAGGGCAATCACTGTAGTGGGCGACAGAGATTCTTCATAAATTGTATTTTAGATTTGAAAATACCTGAGTCCAGAAAGGGCGTATCCTCTCGCATTCCCACCAGACATGCAAATATGTGCCTATAGCTGTGCCACAATGCCAGCAGGAGGCTGGAGTAGACGGGAACATTTTGTGCAATGTAAAGGGATCCTTATACCATAGGTATAGGATCTTGTAGTTCTTTTCTTGCGAATAACAGGAGATTGAAGATTTGTGGGTAAAATAGAATGAGGTCTGCCAATCCATCTTTGAGAGATCCTTCCCCAAGTCTGCGGACCACATCCTGGTATAGGATGGCAAGTCATCATGTGTCAGGGCTTGTATGAGACAGAATATTCATGTGTTAGAATGGCCCAGTCAAAGTCCAGACCTAAATCCATTTGAGAATCTGCGGCAAGACTTGAAAATTGCTGTTCACAGACGCTCTTCATCCAATCTGACTGAGTTTGAGCTATTTTGCAAAGAAGAATGGGCAAAAATGTCACTCTCTAGATGTGCAAAACTGGTAGAGACATTCCCAAAAAGACTTGCAGCTGTAAGGTGGTTCTACAAAGTATTGACTCAGGGAGGCTGAATACAAATGCATGCCACACTTTTCACATATTTATTTGTAAAATATTTGGAAAACCATTTATCATTGTCCTTTCATTTCACAATTATGTGCCACTTTGTGTTGGTCTATCACATAAAATTCCAATAAAATACATTTACGTTGAGCCCCTTGTTCACTGTCAAAAGGGGGAGGCTGGTTTTGGGGTGGGGAGTGTCAGCTTGCAATCATATTACCATATTTAGTGTGTAACATGTGCCTGTTAGGCCCCTTTCACACGGGACAGATCCGTATTGATCCGCCCCGTGAAGATCCGCTGCTCAGCGGGGATCGCTCAGCTGATCCCCGCTGAGCCGGCTGATGACAGGGCGGTCCCTGCACACTGTGCAGGGACCGCCCTGTCAGTTCTCCGCTCTCCTCTATGGGGGATCAGATGAACACGGACCGTCTGTCCATGTTCATCTGATCCACTCTGCAGACGGATGGAAAAATAGGGTTTTTCCTCCGTCTGCAGAATCATCCGCTGACACCCGCTATCCCATAGGGGTGCATGTATGTTAGTTTTTCATCCAAAAACGGATGGATGAAAAATGGACATACGGTCCGCATGTGTGAAAGGGGCCTTACATGGTCTACAAGGTGGAGCTGGCTTGTAAAGGGTTAGTTCACCTAAACTACTCTGTACACCTTCCCCCCCCCCCCCCCAGGTCCCAGGTGTACTTACCTCCAGGGTTGCTGAGCTGTCAGTAGCCCACAGCTGGTCCAGAGGTTCAGGGGTTCTCCATCCTCTCTGTGCAACACTTCTGGGACAGACCAGATTGATTTCCTGTGATGGTGCTGATCAATCAGAATTTATGTGGTCCATCAGGGAAGTGCTGCACAGAGAAAAGGGAGAAGAGCAGGGATTTCAAATCCCCATATCACAGGACTGTGAGGGTGCTCACAGCTCAGCAACCTCTGAGGTAGGGATGAGCCTGATGTTTAAGTCCAACGTAAGCCGAACGACTCGAACATTGGGTGTTCGCCTGTTCGCTGAACAGCGAACATTATGCGGTGTTCGCAGCAAATTCGAAAAAGCAGCGGATCACTGTTAAAGTCTATGGGACACTAACATGAATTTTTTTTGAAGGCTTATATGCAAGTTATTGTCATAAAAAGTGTATGGGGACCTGGGTCCGGCCCCAGGGGACATGTATCAATGCAAAAAATGTGTTTTTAAAAGTTTTAAAAATACTGTTTTACAAGATTAATATGCTAGTTCACCTTTCCAGAAAACATGTAAAGGTGAACTAACATTGTACACCCACTACCACCCCCCCCCCCCCCAGTCCCCACTGTACTTACCTCAGAGTAGGGATGAGCTGAACACCACCCCCCCCCCCCACCAGTTTGGTTCGCACCAGAACATGCGAACACAAAATTTGTACGAACAAGCGAACACCGTTAAAGTCTATGGGACACAAGCATGAAAAAAATCAAAAGTGCTCATTTTAAATTCTTATATGCAAGTTATTGCCATAAAAAGTGTTTGGGGACCCGGGTCCTGCCCCAGGGGACATGTATAAATGCAAAAAAAAAGTTTATAAAACGGCCATTTTTTCAGGAGCAGTGATTTTAATAATGCTTAAAGTGAAACAATAAAAATGAAATCTTCCTTTAACCACTTAAGCCCTGGACCATTTGGCTGGCAAAAGACCAGAGCGTTTTTTGCAATTCGCCACTGCATCGCTTTAACTGACAATTGCGCAGTTGTGCGACGTGGCTCATAAACAAAATTGACGTTCTTTTTTCCTCACAAATAGAGCTTTCTTTTGGTGGTATTTGATCACCTCTGCGTTTTTATTTTTTGCGCTATATACAAAAAAATTGCGACAATTTTGAAAAAAACTCATTACTTTTTACTTTTTGCTCTAATAAATATCTCAAAAAAATAAATAAATAATGTTTTCCTCAGTTTAGGCTGATACGTATTCTTTTACATATTTTTGGTAAAAAAAAATTGCAATAAGCATGTATTGATTGGTTTGCGCAAAAGTTATAGCGTCTACAAAACAGGGGATAGTTTTATGGCATTTTTATTATTAATTCTTTCTTACTAGTAATGGCGGCGATCAGCGATTTTTATCGTGACTGCGACATTATGGGGGACAGATCAGACACTGTTGGTGCTATTTTGGGACCATTCACATTTATACAGCGATCAGTGCGATTAAAAATTAATTGATTACTGTGTAAATGTGACTGCCAGTGAAGTGGTTAACCACCAGGGGGCACTGTAGGGGTTAAGTGTGTCCTAGGGAGTGATTCTAACTGTGGGGGGTAGGGGCTATGTGTGACACGACACTGATCACTAGACATGTGCAAAAGGAAAAAATTCGTTTCGTTTAGTTTCGTTTTAATTCGTTAATTAATTAATTTCGTTTAGTTAGATTCGTTACATTTGTTAAATTCGTTTTCGGATTTCGTTTAGTTTTCAACTGATTTTCGAATTCGAAAATATTTTACGACCCGACTTTGGGTCCACGTATCTCGGGGTTACTTGGTGATAGAAACACCAAATTTGGATTGTAGTGCTAGTTCTACTGTGTTTGCATACCAAATTTGGGGTTTCTAGCTATAAGTGGCCCCGAGATATGTGGCCCCAAAGTCGGGTCGAAAAATGTCATTCTCTGCTGCAGAAAAGTGCTTGACATTTTGCGACCCGACTTTGGGGCCACGTATCTCGGGGCCACTTATAGCTAGAAACCCCGAATTTGGTATGCAAACACAGTAGAGCTAGCACTATAACCTCTCCAAATTTGGTGTTTCTATCACCAAGTAACCCCGAGATACGTGGACCCAAAGTCGGGTCGCAAAATATTTTCGAATTCGGTTGAAAAAATTTCAAATGCAGTTGAAATCATTTCAAATCATGTTGATACTATTTCAAGCGGATTCGAAAATATTTTGCGACCCGACTTTGAAAAAAAAATGAAATTGATTCTAACAGTCTGCAGAAGATCTGCAAAAAAAAAAAAAAGAAGTGAAATGGCTGTTAATAGTCTACAGGAGATCTGCTATTAAATTACAGATTTTATCACCAAGTAACCCCGAGATACGTGGACCCAAAGTCGGGTCGCAAAATATTTTCGAATTCGGTTGAAATAATTTCAAATGCAGTTGAAATATTTTCAAATGCAGTTGAAATATTTTCAAATCTGGTTGAAATTATTTCAACTGCATTAGAAACTATTTCAACCAGATTTGAAAATATTTCAACTGCATTGGAAACTATTTCAACCAGATTTGAAAATATTTCAACTGCATTGGAAACTATTTCAACCAGATTTGAAAATATTTCAACTGCATTAGAAACTATTTCAACCAGATTTGAAAATATTTCATCTGCATTAGAAACAATTTCTATCACCAAGTAACCCCGAGATACGTGGACCCAAAGTCGGGTCGCAAAATATTTTCGAATTCGGTTGAAAAAATTTCAAATGCAGTTGAAATCATTTCAAATCATGTTGATACTATTTCAAGCGGATTCGAAAATATTTTGCGACCCGACTTTGAAAAAAAAAATGAAATTGATTCTAACAGTCTGCAGAAGATCTGCAAAAAAAAAAAAAAAAGAAGTGAAATGGCTGTTAATAGTCTACAGGAGATCTGCTATTAAATTACAGATTTTATCACCAAGTAACCCCGAGATACGTGGACCCAAAGTCGGGTCGCAAAATATTTTCGAATTCGGTTGAAATAATTTCAAATGCAGTTGAAATATTTTCAAATGCAGTTGAAATATTTTCAAATCTGGTTGAAATTATTTCAACTGCATTAGAAACTATTTCAACCAGATTTGAAAATATTTCAACTGCATTGGAAACTATTTCAACCAGATTTGAAAATATTTCAACTGCATTGGAAACTATTTCAACCAGATTTGAAAATATTTCAACTGCATTAGAAACTATTTCAACCAGATTTGAAAATATTTCATCTGCATTAGAAACAATTTCTATCACCAAGTAACCCCGAGATACGTGGACCCAAATTCGGGTCACAAAATATTTTCGAATTTGGTTGAAAAAATTTCAAATGCAGTTGAAAAAAATTCAAATGCAGTTGAAAAAATTTCATATGCAGTTGAAATAATTTCAAATCACGTTGATACTATTTCAAGCGGATTCGAAAATATTTTGCGACCCGACTTTGAAAAAAAAAATGAAATTGATTCTAACAGTCTGCAGAAGATCTGCAAAAAAAAAGTGAAATGGCTGTTAATAGTCTACAGGAGATCTGCTATTAAATTATATATATTTTTTTCTATTCTGTTCTAATCTTTTCTATTTGAATTATACATTTTGGAAGATGGTTATTTATTATACACATCTGTCACATAAAAAAAAAGATGTGAAATGGCTGTCACGGATGTCGATCGCAAGGCAAGTACATATGCTGTATGTCACTGTCCACTTGCCACAACACCTGCCACAAGTGCCAAGACACCTGCCATGAGTGCCACGTGACCAACTACAAGTGCCACGTGACCTGCCACGTGACCAAGTTGTGGATTGTCCACTTGCCATGTCACCTGCCACAAGTTATGGGGTTCCTAGCACCAAGTGACCCCCAGATATGGGGGATATGTCAAGTACTTTTCTACAGCAGAGAATTACATTTTGTGACCCGACTTTGAGGCCACGTATCTCGGGGCCACTTATAGCTAGAAACCAGAAATTTGGTATGCAAACACAGTAGAACTAGCACTACAACCTCTCCAAGTTTCACCAAGTAACCCCGAGATACGTGGACCCAAAATCGGGTCTCAAAATATTTTCGAATCCGGTTGAAATAGTTTCAAATGCAGTTGAAATAATTTCGAATCATGTTGATACTATTTCAAGCGGATTCGAAAATATTTTGCCACCCGAATTTGAAAAAAAAAATGAAATTGATTCTAACAGTCTGCAGAAGATCTGCAAAAAAAGTGAAATGGCTGTTAATAGTCTACAGGAGATCTGCTAAAAAAAGAAATAGATGCTAATAGTCTGCAGGAGATCTGGTGAGAAAACGAAATAGATACTAATTGTCTGCAGGAGATCTGCAAAAAAAAGTGAAATGGTTGTTAATAGTCTACAGGAGATCTGCTAAAAAAAGAAATAGATGCTAATAGTCTGCAGGAGATCTGGTGAGAAAACGAAATAGATACTAATAGTCTGTAGTTGTAGTGCTAGTTCTACTGTGTTTGCATACCAAATTTGGGGTTTCTAGCTACAAGTGGCCCCGAGATACGTGGCCCCAAAGTCGGGTCACAAAATGTAATTCTCTGCTGCAGAAAAGTACTTGACATATCGCCCCTATCTTGGGGTCACTTGGTGCTAGGAACCCCACAACTTGTGGCAGGTGACGTGGCAAGTGGACTATCCACAACTTGGTCTCGTGGCCGGTCATGTGGCACTCGTGGCCGGTCATGTGGCACGCGTGGCCGGTCACGTGGCACTCGTGGCAGGTGTCGTGCCACTCGTGGCAGGTGTCGTGGCACTTGTGGCAAGTGAACAATACACAACTTGTGGCAGGTGATGTGGCAAGTGGACAATGACATACAGCATATGTACTTGCCTTGCGATCGACATCCGTGTTAGACGTGCAAAAAGAAAAAAATTGTTTTGTTTCGTTTTAATTCGTTAATTAATTCATTTTGTTTAGTTAGATTCGTTAAATTCGTTTTCGGATTTTGTTTCGTTTTTGACCGAATTCGAAAAATCAGTCGCATTTGAAATTATTTCAACCGGATTTGAAAATATTTCAACCAGATTTAAAAATATTTCAACCGAATTTGAAAATATTTCAACCGGATTTAAAAATATTTCAACCGAATTTAAAAATATTTCTACTGGATTTGAAATTATTTCAACTGCATTAGAAACTATTTCAACCAGATTTGAAAATATTTCAACTGCATTTGAAAATATTTCAACTGCATTTGAAAATATTTCAACTGCATTTGAAATTATTTCAACCGAATTCGAAAATATTTTGCGACCCGACTTTGGATCCACGTATCTCGGGGTCACTTGGTGATATAAACCCCAAATTTGGAGAGGTTGTAGTGCTAGTTCTGCTGTGTTTGTATACCAAATTTGGGGTTTCTAGCTATAAGTGGCCCCGAGATATGTGGCCCCAAAGTCGGGTCACAAAATGTCAAGCACTTTTCTGCAGCAGAGAATGACATTTTTCGACCCGACTTTGGGGCCACATATCTCGGGGCCACTTGTAGCTAGAAACCCCAAATTTGGTATGCAAACACAGTAGAACTAGCACTATAACATATCCAAATTTGGGGTTTCTATCACTAAGTGACCCTGAGATATTTCGAATTTCGTCCGCGATTTTTCGATTCGAAAAAAATTCGGATTCGGTAAAATTCGTTAGTATTGTAATTCGGTAATTCGGATACATCCGAATGTCCGAATAATGAAAAATTCGTCCGAATTTCGATTCGGAACATAACGAAATGCACATGTCTACTGATCACCGCTCCCGATTACAGGGAGCTGTGATCAGTGTCAGTGTCACTAGGCAGAACGGGGAAATGATTGTTTACATCAGCTTTTTCCCATTCTTCCTCTCCGTGAGACGATCGTGGGTATATCCACGGACATCGAGTCTGCGGACCCGCGATCACACTCACGGAGGTCGCGGCGGGCACGCACGCCCCTAAAACCGCTTCTTAAAGGGCAACGTACAGGTAAGTTAATATGCCTGTACGTGTCCTTCTGCCAACGTATATCGGCGCGAGCCGTTCGTCAAGCAGTTAAATATCGTGCCGGGGGGGGGGGGGGGGTGTCCTTAGTATGCCCCTAGCAAATTTTTCCCGTGTTAATAACAGTACCACAGCAAAAATAAATTTCTAAAAAAAGTCATTTAAAACTGATCGCGGCTGTAATGTATTCCAGCAATATTGAAAAAATGTATTGACAAAAACGGCATGCCCCCCCCCCCCCCCAGTCCATTACCAGGATGAATATTAAGGGGAACCTCACATCAAAATTTAAAAAAACAAATGCGTGGGGGTCCTCACAAAATCCATACCAGGCCCTTCAGGTCTGGTATGGATTTTAAGGGGAACACTGCGCCAACCCTGCAGAACCTTAACACTTCTGTGACCAGCTCAGACACCCAACCATATTAGCCACATTGCAGTTAACTTGACAGTAACATTATGACTTTTTTTATTGACAGCGGGTCTGAGAACTAGGAACACACTCAGGTGAACAATCCTTAGTTTTATGCTCCAAGATGATTGCTGTTCTCATGACATGGGCCCCTTTACATCTTGACTGTCACAAAAGGATTAAAGAAGAAGGTTAGCTGAAAGTTAAACAGTTTTATAGCTTCTAATGTCAGAGCTGGTTAGATCTCTAACCATAACCTTCCTTCAATTTTGTTTAACTTTCTCGTAATATGCAAATAACTTTAAATCCCCCAACTAGACACCCAGAGGGAGATTTATGAAACAAGTTACAGACGATATCAGGAGCATTTCCTAAAATAAATTCATCCTTTTCTAGTTGTGAAAATAATTTATTTTAGCTTTTGTGTGAATTTTCGGTCTCAGAGGATCGCAGAGATCCTGGGCTGACAATTTTGACAGCTTTCCATAGATTTAAGACAGTTATGTTTCCAGTCAAAACATACACTAAATTAAGAGATGTAATATTTTTATATTGCAGCAGTACTACTTTTTAGCATTGAATAAGACAAATTTACGAACAATGCTGCAATTTCCTAGCAATTTATAATGCATGTATATTGCAAGAATCACCTGAAAATGATGCTGTGTCAGTATCAACCCTACCTTAGGCACAAATTCCCCAGCATGAGCATAGCTTTGGCTGCAATACTCGCCTAGGGTCCAGTGCTTTTCCCCACAGGCCTACCACTCTACGATCCAGCAGCAATCCTCTTCCAAGCTGAATGGAGCCTAGCATCATTCAACTCTTTTCTTGCGTTCCCAGGGATTTTAGTAGTTGGGTTTAACAAACTATGCTTGAGTTCTTTGGATTTCAGTGCTGGAATACATTCTCTTATGTGCCCAGCCTCTATTTACAGATCCATACACCCAAAATCCTTTCAAGGATCAATATATGTCTGCAACAGCTGATTGATAGCTAGCTTTTAGGGTAGGTGGATGGTACCCCCTCCATGTTGGGTTCTTCTGGGCTATGCTAGGCCCTTTAGATAAGGTCACTGCCTTACACACAGAGGGTACCTTTGCTTGAGCAAACAACTGAACTCTAGTTAACACTATTCTTGCTATTGTACACCACTTCTGTCATGGTTACATTTAGAAGAGACACGCAGAGCCAATGCCCTCTGCACCTGTCCAGCACATCTCCGCTCCCTCGCTCCCACTCCCAGTAACACAATGGGGTCCTGCTGTGCACCTAGCGTGGACTCCATGAGTGCACTAACTTGACTCTCTTCCTCTGTGGTACCTGTGAACAGGCTGAGGACCTCAGCAGTGCTGATCTGCTCCTGTTGCTATGGGAGACAGACTGCTCACAGAGAGCGCACAGACAACCACTCCCTCCTACAAAAGGCTATCCCACCTGCCACAGGCACACACATATGACAGGCCCGCTGTAGAAAGGGACGGCTGCCTGCTAGTGTTGGTGTGTTTGAGAAGTTCATATTCATCCTACCTTCATATGTTAGGACATTAACACCATATCTAGACACCTAGTTATAGAGACAGTCCAGTGTTCCTTGGATGTCTGAACACCTGTGGCCTTTTCAGTGGGGACCTCCGTGGTGGCTCAAAGCACTCCTTGGAGGGGGCTCTCCCTCAGACTCTCCCACAATCTATATTCATCTCTATTTTTAATGTATACACGGTTATATACTACTCTGACCATCTCAATTGAAATGTTGAATAGATGTACCTCCATGGCAATACCCCTGAAGAAAGATGTATAACCTGAAACGTGTTGGGTAGAGTGGCGACTACAGAATGTTATGTATCACATTTCAATGTCTGGTTGTATAACTGACCGTGAATTTTAATCTTTGTATACATTTTCTTATTTGAATTTTGTATAATGTGTATAATAAAACATACTTTTTAATGAATGATCGTGGTGATCTGTTTGCCTGATAACTAAGTGTGTCTTCATACCCAAATATGTTTAACTGACCAGAGCTGTAGACTGTGTGCTGGATACTTGTATTGCACCCCTTTAGTAACTTCAGACCAGGCAAAGAAAATGTTTCAAAAGCTTTACTTAAATAACTTGGCATGACAGTCAAACAAAGGCAACAGTCTTTCCCTAAACTAATCCCTAACTAGGCTTGTGGCTGCCCCAGAATACCTGGACAGGAGAGTCATTTGTTCGCAAGGTCCAAGGTGGCAGTATCCAAGGCTGAAGCCAGATGTTCATTAGCAGGCACTCTGGACTGGGCATGATATGGCAGACTGGCAGGGTGGACTCCAGCAACGGAATCAGTGTAGACGACCATGGCAGCAATGGAAAAAAAAACAGGATCTGAACCACTGTCCCTTTTAAAAAGACATAGGACCAGTGGGTCATCCCCAAGAAGCCTGAAAAGAAATGTAATTAACGCTATCCCTCCCAACTGAGGCAGCACCTAACTAAGCTGGAATAGGCAGCCTGCCTACAAGCTCTTTACTTGTCAAAATCGTAGCTAAAAAAAATATATTAATAGGGGGTCTATTTCCCTTTTCTTTAGATTATAACTTTTAGCTTGGGGTGATTAGAGCCTGTCACGCAGTTGTTGCTGACAATCCATTAAAAACAGCTGCCTTTTCTCGCCGTACCTCACCCTGTCTTTTCAACAAAAAATAAAAAAAATACACTGCACACCCTCAAAATATCAGAGTTGTAGCCCTTAGGCATGGCTTGGTAAAATTTGGCCAGAATCAAGACAGTTTGCAAATGTGACCAGATAGAATAGTTATCTCAGAGACAGCTGTTTTTTTACACTAATAAAAGTGTACTGACCCATATTTCAGAAAAAAAATTACCAACAGCAAGATGGTTGTTTAAAGGAGAAGTATGGTTAAAGTTTTTTTGGCCATACTTCTCCTATGGATTACAGTCACCGGCTTCCTGCAGACTGAATACCCAGAACTGAGTTATCAGCATTCTTTGATCACTCAGTTCCCAGTGTAGAGTCGGTGGGGGACAGCTGCAGCTGGGATCGGTGCTGCATTGATTTAGGTGAGTATAATTGCTTATTTTTTTTTATTCCTGAACTTCTCTTTTGATGTATGTAGGTAGTACAGTTCATAGTGTGGAGACAAAAACAAGTTATGCCCCGTACACATGGTCGGATATTCTGATGGAAAAGGTCCGATCGGATCATGTTGTCGGAATATCCGATCGTGTGTGGGCTTTTTCCGTTGGAATTTCCGATGGAAAACATTTGAGAGCAAGATCTAAAATTTTCCGACAACAAAATCCGATCAGACTTTTTCCGATCGAGTATAGAGAATTCTGACGCACAAAGTGCCACGCATGCTCAGAAGAAATTTGGAGACGAAAGCTATTGGCTACTGGCCTCTGCGTAGTCCCGTTGTACGTTTTGTACGTCACCTCGTTCGGAACATTCGTTTTTTCCGAAAACTTTGTCCGACCGTGTGTGTGTAACACAATTTTCGGACAAAATACGTTGGAAAAAATCTGAAGGATTTTGTGGTCGGAATGTCCGACCGTGTGTACAAGGCATAAGACGCCATGTACACTGGGCTTAAAAAAAAACTCCAGTTCCTTTGGACATAGTTTAGATGAGTTTAGAAGAGTTTTGCTTTTTTCTGCCAGAACGCTCCTATCAGAAACGCAAACCAGAAGGTTTTTTTTCCCCCCTCTAAAGGTTGAGCTCAAAATATGCCTGTAATCGTCCTAATGTGCATGGACACATAAGATAACATTGAGTTGCTTTTACAGGCAGAACATAAACTGCTGTAGGAGCAGCGATTTTCAAGCCCAGTGTGCATGGAGCCTAAGGTTTATTTTCTACCATAACAATTACAGCAAAGTGTATTAGATACACTTGTGAAAATCAATTAAGCAGAAGCAGAACAGTACATGAGCTACTTGAATAGGCCAAAATGTATTAACACATGGTCAGGTTTGTTTTTTTCTGCAGCAAATTTTCTTAGCACAAAGAAAAGATGCCTGTCTTAACTTTCCTTTTTCAAACTGATCTCACCAAGGCATGGAAGCACTACTCTCCTAGAGTGGTTAGTTTGCTTCGTTGCATTCTACTTGGGAGCACAGTCTGCCGGTACTTCAATGGTCAGGCTTTTGCTTATACCTCTTTCTGCACAGCTTTTCACTAGAAAGAGTCGTGTACTGCCTTACCTCGGCCTTCTGCTTACACGTCCCCCTGTCCAGTGTGTTTTTGTCTCTGCATTTTCACGGGGCAGTGTCTGTCCTCTATTAAAGTGGCCTCCAGCATCCAAATGAGCCCAAAGTTGGGCCGCAGGGGTAGAAGGCAGAGTAAACTGCTCACATTCAAAATCACAAATATAAAAATACTGTATTTGAAGAGGACTATGATGATATTCATGCATTGTTGTTTGTTTGCCTATAAATCAGTGTTTCTCAACCTTTTTTCAATGAAGGCACACTTTATAAATTATGGACAGGCTCGAGGCACCCCATTCTAAAATGTAAAAGCTATTTGAATAGTTTTACATAATGCAGCAACATCCACAAGTCCAAGTAGGACACCCAACGTGAGAGGTGATTTATTCTTTCAAAGAAAATATACTTTTGCAAACGGGTACTTCCTAGTATTCCAGTTTTTCTCTTCTCCCTCAGTTTTCCTCCATCGCTTAGCTAATGTGACCCCAACACAGATGGAGAGGGGCAGGGGAGGGGCAAACAAGGATGTTATGCAGGTGACTGACATCCTTCTTAGCAACTGATGATTAGGGATGGGCCGAACACCCCCCCTCGGTTCGGTTCGCACCAGAACATACCGAACAGGCAAAAAATTTGGCAGAACACACGAACACAGTTAAAGTCTATGAGACACGAACATGAATAATCAAAAGTGATAATTTTAACCGCTTCCCGACCGCCTAACAACGATATACGTCGGCAAAATGGCACGGGCACGCAAAATCACGTACCTGTACGTGATCGTGCATGTGCCTGCCTGTGGGAGCTCCGTGACCCCGGCCGCGGGACCAGCGGACCCGATCGCCGCTGGTGTCCCGCGATCGGGTTACGGAGCTGAAGAACGGGGAGAGGTTTGTGTAAACAAACCTCTCCCCGTGCTTCCTACACTGACTGTCAGTGATCGGCGGTTCCCTGTCATCGGGAACGCCGATCAATGACGTCACACGTACAGCCACGCCCCCTACAGTAAAATAAACACAACACGTCACACTGACTCCTCCCCGCCCCCTAGTGGTTAACCCCTTCACTACAACTGTCATTTACATAGGAATCAGTGCTATTTAAATATCACTGATTTCTATATAAATGACATGTCCCAAAAATGTGTCAAAAATGTCCGATGTGTCCGCCATAATGTCGCAGTCACAATAAAAATCGCTGATCGCCGCCATTACTAGTAAAAAAAAAATATTAATAAAAATGCTATAAAACTATCCCCTATTTTGTAAACGCTATAACTTTTGCGCAAACCAATCAATAATCGCTAATTGCGATTTTTTTTACCAAAAATATGTAGAAGAATACGTATCGGCCGAAACTGAGGAAAAAACATGTTTTTTTATATATTTTTTGGGGATATTTATTATAGCAAAAAGTAAAAAATATTGCATTTTTTTCAAAATTGACCCTCTATTTTTGTTTACAGCGCAAAAAATAAAAACCGCAGGGGCGATCAAATACCACCAAAAGAAAGCTCTATTTGTGGGAAAAAAAGGACGCCAATTTTGTTTGGGAGCCACGTCGCACGACCGCGCAATTGTCAGTTAAAACGACGCAGTGCCGAATCGCAAAAAGGGGCCTGGTCCTTTGGCTGCCAATTGGTCCGGGGCTGAAGTGGTTAAAGGCTTATATGCAAGGTATTGTCATAAAAAGTGTTTGGGGACCGGGTCCTGCCCCAGGGGACATGTATCAATGCATTTTTTTTTTTTTAAAACTGCTTTCTTTTTTAGGAGCAGTGATTTTTTTAATGCTTAAAGTGAAACAATAAAATTGAAATATTCCTTTAAATGTTGTGCCTGGGGGGTGTTTATAGTATGCCTGTAAAGTGGGACATTTTTCCTGTGTTTAGAACAGTACCACAGCAAAATTAAATTTCTAAAGGCAACGTCCCTGTCCATGCCTGCTGGACCATGAGTCAGTGGTAATATGAACCTTACTGCTGACCGCCCTGCCCAGCGAGGCCAAAATATTGCCTTCCACTTGCCGGTAGAGAGCCGGAATGGCCTTCCGTGAAAAAGAAACAGCGTTTTGGAACCTTCCACTGAGGTACAGCACATTCCACAAATTCACGAAAGGGGGCAGAGTCTACCAGCTGAAAATGTAGCAGTTGCAGTGCTAGCAATGTGGCCAAGCTAGCATTTAGACGCTGAGCATGTGGATGGCTGGGACCAAATACATTTTTATAGTTCAGCAACTGGGGTAGGGAAATTTGCCTTCTAAAATAAATTGGTGGTGTACAGCTAGCAGATTGGCTGCAAGTACTTTGGACACGTATTGCTATACCTTCATTCCCATCAGTGCAGGTTTTTGAGAGGTATAGTAGGTTTGAAAATCCCAGACTAGGAGCAAGGAGAAGTCGGCCTTTTTCTTTGATGAGTCGTTCAAGTGCTGTTGCCAAAGGACAACACGGCAGGTCGTCATATGTCTGGTCAAGCATGTGGTGCCCAACGGCTGCTGTTCTGGCCATGCTTGATCCGCTTTAGACATAGGTTGCAAACAGTAACGGTGCGATATTCTGCACACATGTCAAACAAGGCCCACACCAAGGAACTTTTAAAAGTCAGCGGGGAGTCGCCCTGCACCTGCTGAGCTCTGTAGTGTGATGCAGTAGGGTGGCTGCCCTTAATATGCCCCCTAGAGGACATCCTGCCTAATTGGAGTTGTGCCTCCTCCTCCTTCTCTCTTCTATCAGGCACCCAAGTACAGTCAGTGACCTCATCATCCCCTCCCTCCTCGTCACTGGAGCAAACTTGGCAGTATGCTGCAGCTGGAGGAACATGACTGCCAGTTTCTTGTCTTTCGGTGGTACCCCCTCTCTCTAGGCTCACATTACTCCCTTTCTCAACCTGGGAACCAACATGGGAGCCTTCAAATCGCTGTGCATCCTCCAGCAGCATGTACACGACACTGTGGTCGAATAATTCTGGGGACTCCTCCGTGCATGATGGTGGGGCTACGGAGGCAGTGACTGTGGAAAAGGAGCCAGGGGAATAGGCCACTTTGACAGCTGCGTTAGAAGGCAAACTACTCTGAGCCTGGGTGACAAAGGATGAGGATGGCTTTGTTATCCACTCCACCAAACTGCATGTTTGTGGCTCAATAACATGGCCAGCAGCAGAAAAAAGGACAAGTGTGCCCCATGGCCACCTGCAGAGGATGCACCATGTCAACGACCACCTCTGTTGACTGTAGACACAGAGGCAGCTTGTCCTTCTTTTTTTTGCAACACCACACTGCACTGTATTAGATACTGTGTACACCGCCTGAAGTGTATTAGAAACTGTACACACTGTATTAGATACTGTGTACACCACCAGAAGTGTATTAGAAACAGTACACCACTGAATACACTGTAGATGTAGGCTACACTGGATGCAGAGTATATATACATACATATATACACAAGACTGTATATATATATGTATTAATATATATTAATTCATTTTGCTGTGGCACTGTTATAATCATTGGAAAGATGCGCTACTTTACAGGCATACTAAGGACACCCCCAGGCACGATATTTAAAGTAATATTTTATTTTTATTGTTTCACTTTAAGCATTAAAATCACTGATCCTAAATAAAACGGTTGTTTTTTAAAACTTTAAAATTAGCACTTTTTATTTTTCACACTCACGTCCCATAGACTTTAACACGTGTTCGCACACATTTTTTGCCTGTTCGCATGTTCTGCTGCGAACCGAACCGGGGGGGTGTTCGGCTCATCCCTAGTAGTTGGGTTCCTGTGTTTGTAGTTAGATGCCCAACGTGGCAAGGGTTTTAATTTCTGTTTTTATTTTTCTGTTTTGATACCTGCACTTTGTGAACGCAGGCTTTGTAAATAATCCACACTTTCACAGTTCCACCAAGATCCTGCTGTCTTGGTGTCTTGGCTTTTTTACCATGCTGTGATTCATCCAGGGAGTCACGTACAACCCACTACTGAGCTAATTACATTATATTATATATTATATATATATATATATATATACACAATATATATATATATATATATATATATATATATATATATATATATATATATATATACAGTTGTGTTCATAAGTTTACAGAATTTATGATTTCTTGCCCATTTTTCAGAGAATTTGAATGATAACACAAAAACTTTCCTTTCACTCATGGTTAGTGTTTTGCTTAAGCCATTTATTATCAATCAACTGTGACCGGTGTACTATCATTTTCTGTCCCCCATAACAAAGTGTCCGAAGATGAACAGCGCCTGTGCCGTGAGTCCACTTTCAAGCCCCACCATCCAAGTGGACATAGAGTTAGAATATAAAAGAGCCGAGCGCAGCGAGGCCGTGCCCGAAGCGTGACGAGCGAAGCGAGCCCGCGAGGGGCCATCTAAGTTTGTGTAGCCCTATGTCCGCTTGGATGGTGGGGCTTACACCTCGACTCACGGCACACGCGCTGTTCATCTTCGGAGATTTTCCGAAAATCCTTATGCTCCGTACTGTGCATGCGCTGCGCATGCGCAGTACACAGCGGACACTTGGTGATAGCCGGACTGTTTGTGTCAGAACACCGGGAATCGGAAGTTTTGATACTGTAGTTTGTTGTTTTTTTCTGCTGCATGATTCTAATGCCGCGTGCACACGGTCGGAATTCTCGTCGGAAAAAGCTCTGATGGTTTTTCCGTCGGAATTCCGACGGAATTTCGCTCAAACTGTCTTGCCTACACACGGTCACACCAAATTCCGACGGTCAATAACACAACGCCTTAAAAAACGTTCAACTGCACTATAAAAAAGAAGTTTAATGCTTCTGAGCATGCGTCGAATTGTTTCCGAGCATGCGTCGGAATTTTGCGTGTCGGAATTGCATACACATGATCGGAAAATCCGATAGAAAGGTTTTCCGTCGGAAAAATTAAGAACAGGTTCTCAATCCAAAGTCCGTCTGAAATTCTGACAGAAAAAGACCGATGGGCATACACACGGTCAGAAAATCTGATGAAAAGCTCCCATCGGACTGTTTCCGGACTGTTTGCAGAAACCTGTGTTTTTAAGAGATTAATTTTAAAATAAATATTTTTCTCACACTATGAGTGCCATTTTTTGATATATGTGGATTACCCGCTGATGATTGACCTTACCCCATGCGAGTGGAAGTCACACTGCCAAACACTGAGGGTCCAAGGACGCCCTGAAAGGAGGTTCACCACCACCTGGATTTGGATATATTACACCTGTTACCCCTTCAGGGGTGAGGCGCTCTTGTGAGTGCATTCACAAAAGGGGCCACTGGAGGAAGGAGGGGAGCACCTAAAAGTCACTGTTTACAAGTCACCTGTTTACCCAGTGAAGTCACTTATATCTACAGTGGTCGCACAGTATTTTTTCACCTTTGGACATTTATTTATTTATTCATTTACTCTATGGGACATTTTTTATATATCACTTTGAGTGTTTTCATTTAAACACACACACACACTATAAAATATATATATATATATATTTTAAATCTGTCATTTACTTATATTGAATGTATAGGATTTAAAGGAGTTATTTATCTATTGTTTTTTGCACTTGTTCACTTTATATATGTAATTGGAGCACTTTGACCTTTAATTATTTATTTATTTATACATTTTTTTTGAGGTTGTACTGAGATTTTCATACACATTGCACTTTCCACACCCAGTGGTTCATTTACACATGTTCACTTATTTATTTAGGAGTATAGCTCCCATTGTCAGAACAGCGCCGTCATCCCTTATCTGATTTCTTCTTATTGCCCCCTTTAACATCAATAACAGCTTGAAGTCTTTTGTGGTATTTGTGGATGAGGCTCTCTATCTTCTCAAATGGTAAAGCTGCCCATTCCTCTTGGCAAAAAGCATCCAGTTCCTGTAAATTCTTGGTCTGTCTTGCATCAACTGCACGTTTGAGATCTCCCCAGAGTGGCTCAATGATATTGAGGTCAGGAGACTGAGATGGTAACTCCAGAACCTTCACTTTATTCTGCTGTAGCCAATGACAGGTCTACTCGGCCTTGTGTTTTGGATCATTGTCATGTTGGAATGTCCAAGTACGTTCCATGCGCAGCTTCCTGGCTGATGAATGCAAATGTTCCTCCATTATTTTTTGATAACATACTGCATTCATCTTGCCATAAATTTTGACCAAATTTCCTGTGTCTTTGAAGCTCACACATGCCCAAAACATCAGCGATCCACTTCTGTATTGCACAGTAGGAATAGTGTACCTTTCACCATAGGCCTTATTGACTCCTCCCCAAATGAAGAATTTATGATTGTGGCCAAAAAGCTCAATTTTGGTCTCATCACTCCAAATGACTTTGTGCCAGAAGGTTTGAGGCTTGTCTCTGTGCTGTTTGGCATATTGTAAGTGGGACGCTTTGTGGCATTTGCATAGTAATGGCTTTCTTCTGGCGACTCAACCATGCAGCCCATCTTTCTTCAAGTGCCTTCTTATCCTGCATCTTGAAACAGCCACGCCACATGTTTTCAGAGAGTCCTGTATTTAACCTGAAATTATTTATGGCAAGCAGTTGTGGCTGAAATTTTAGTTGGTCTACCTGACCGTGGTTTGGTTTACCAGAACCCCTCATTTTCCACTTCTTAAATAGAGTTTGAACACTGCTGATTGGCATTTTCAATTCCTTGGATATCTTTTTATATCCCTTTCCTGTTTTATACAGTTCAACTACCTTTTCCCGCAGATCCTTTGATAATTCTTTTGCTTCCCTCATGACTCAGAATCCAGAAACGTCAGTGCAGCACTGGATGAAAGATGCAAGGGTCTGTCAGGAGTCCAGAAACTCATTGACCTTTTATACACACACACTAATTACAAGAAAACAGATCACAGGTGAGGATGGTTACCTTTAATAGCCATTCAAACCCCTTTGTGTCAACTTGTGTGCATGTTATCAGGCCAGGGTATGTAAACTTTTCATCAGGGTAATTTGGGTAGTTTGAGTAGTTTTTTTTGATGTTTTGGGGATGTTATCAGGCCAAAATCACCAGGGTATGTAAACTTTTGTTCAGGGCCATTTGGGTAGTTTCTGTTGTCATTATGATTTAAAAAGAGTAAACACAGTTGATTGATAATAAATGGTTTCAGCCAAACACTAACCATGAGTGAAAGGAAAGTTTTTGTGTTATCATTCATATTCTCTGAAAAATGGCCAAGAAATTTATAAATTCTGCCAGGGTATGAAAACTTATGAGCTGTATATATATATATAAAAATGTGTTTTCTTTTTTTGCTGTAAGATAACTAAACATGCCATTTTTTGCTTGGCTCAGATTTTCATGCTTTCAGCTAGAAGAACCCACCCCCCCCCCCCCCACACACACACACCCTTCCTGCTAATATTTAGTCTACCCAGAGGTCATTCAGAAAAATAAACAGTTGAGTCACATATGTACAGCATGCACGTAGGGCAGTTAAGGTATTGTTCAGACATTAACAGACAAAAATGTATTCAAATGCACAGGCCACTAATATCTAAGCCCGTGTTCAGCACTGTGCCTAAATGACAGCCCTATTTATTCATAGTGATAAATGGAGCCTGTCATTCATGCAGGAAAATGTGTTTTATTGTAGCGGGATCTCAGAACAATGAGGTACGTCTGTAACACAAAGGTCATTGTTTATTGTGGAATGAGCTATGATGGTGCCTAGAGACCACCAAGTCACAAAGAAGTGGAATTGTTTTACAATTTGTGCTTGTTATTGGTCTGTAAGCTCTAACAGAACTATAAACAAAATCAGTGAGAGTGAATTGTATACCTTGAGAACTTCTAATACTGTTGTGAAGCTGGAGGATGAGCATGTCACATTAAGACAAAGGCAACAGATAACAATTTCAAATGAGTCCCAGATATGTTACTTCTCTTATATCCAGCATTGCTTAACTGGTAAAGATTTTAAAAGGTTGCGCAAGAAATATAGAAAACTGCTGCACTGAAAATCTCCTTGAATACTAAGGAAATATTAAATATACAGGGCCATGTAAAAGTGCGCTGTTTCTATAAATTTATCATAAATGAACTTATGCAATTATGAAAATGAATTATATCAGAAAATAAGCCACCATATTAACTACTTGCCTACCGGACCAATTCTGACACTTCTCTCCTACATGTAAAAATCATAATTTCTTTATCGTACATCACGGGACACAAAGCACCATAGTAATAACTATGTGGGTTATACGCCACCTATAGGTGAATGGACACTTGTACACCCAAAAAAAATGTAAGTCCTCCTCCCTATATAGCCCCTCCCATACCGGGAGTACCTCAGTTTTTTCGCCAGTGTCTAAGGTGTTGGCCACGGTTGATGAAATGCTCCGCTAAGTAATCCCCGACGGGATCAAGGAGTTGTGCAATCGGATCCATCCAAAGTGCCTGAAAGCCAAAATGGATGGTACCCGGGCCTTGTGGAAGAAGAAACTAGGTTTCTGTCTGTAATGCATTCTCGTTTGAGAGCTTGACCCTGGGATCCAGCGCCTTGGTCATGTTTATACAACCAAAGAGTTCTCCGGCAGGGTGTTGTACAGGTCCAAGGGAGTGGACCCCATAAAGGAGTACCCGGTCCTTGAAGGTCTGTCATGACACGGCCCGCCGTGATGGGTGAAGGCTGGATCTGTCTTTAACAATCTCCAGCAGTCCTACGGACGGGTAAGTCAGAAAGATCCTAAGGAATGTATATATATGATTCACTTTGTATATATATATGATTCTCCACTCTGTCAGGCCATCAGTAGGGGTTTGGGGGGACCACCCGCCTTCAGCAAGTGGTCAGGTTCCCCCCTGCTGAGACCCCTCGCCCCCCCTCAATCCATCCCCACCATGGGACCGGCCTACTCAAGCGCAGGAAAAGTTCCTTTTTTGAAAAAGGGGTGAAGCCTGGAATGAGGGGGCGTGGCTTAGATGCCGCTGGCGTGCACGTGGGAATGGCGGGCACTTGATACACGGCGCAGGCGCAAGGCTTACTGGCTTTAAAAGCTTTTCACTCTGGAAGTGTCTGGTTGGCTGACCTGGGAACACAGAGCATACAAGGGCATGTAATCTGTATGGGTGTTTGGATACAGGCATTCTTAACCACTTAAGCCCCGGACCAATTTGCAGCCAAAGAACCAGGCCCCTTTTTGCGATTCGGCACTGCGTCGCTTTAACTGACAATTGCGTGGTCGTGCGACATGGCTCCCAAACAAAATTGGAGTCCTTTTTTAAACACAAATAGAGCTTTCTTTTGGTGGTATTTGACCACCTCTGCGGTTTTTATTTTTTGCGCTATAAACAAAAATAGAGCGTCAATTTTGAAAAAAATGCTATATTTTTTACTTTTTGCTATAATAAATATCCCCCAAAAATATATAAAAAAATTTTTTTTTTCCTCAGTTTAGACCGATACGTATTTTTCTACATATTTTTGGTAAAAGAAAATCGCAATTAGCAATTATTGATTGGTTTGCGCAAAAGCTATAGCGTTTACAAAATAGGGGATAGTTTTATAGCATTTTTATTAAAACATTTTTTTTTACTAGTAATGGCGGGGATCAGCGATTTTTATTGAGACTGCGACATTATGGCGGACAAATCTGACATTTTTGACACATTTTTGGGACCATTGTCTTTTATACAGAAATCAGTGCTATTTAAATGCACTGATTCCTGTGTAAATGACACTGGAAGTGAAGGGGTTAACCACCAGTGGGCGGGGAGGGGTTAAGTGTGACGTGTGTGTTTTTTTACTGTAGGGGGCGTGGCTTGGCGTTCAACATCACTGATCATCTTTCCTGATGTCAGTCTCACTAGGAAGCACGGGGAGAGGTTTGTTTACACATACCTCTCCCCATTCTTCAGCTCTGTGACCCGATCGCGGGACACCAGCGGCGATCGGGTCCGCTGGTCCCACGGCCATGGTCACGGAGCTCAGGACTGGGTCGCAAGTGCGCCAAAGGCAGCGAGTGTGCGACCCACGGCCGGGCACTTAAAGAGCAACGTACCTGTACGTTGATGTGCCCAGCCGTGCCATTCTGCCGACGTAAATGTACATGAGGCGGTCCTTAAGCGGTT